>JAUMHR010000047.1:8504045-8536690 GCA_032361145.1 Enteromius fasciolatus | reverse complement strand
AGAGAGAGTTGGTAAATGGGGAAGTCTTCCTGTGAACAAAAGACACAGGCGATTGTGTATTGACACATCCACACCACAGATGAACGGAAGCAACTGTGTCAGATAAAAACAAGTTTATACTGCCGAGATCTCAGCAACTAGAGGCACATTTGTACATTTCTATGTGCACACATTATTCATTGTGTTTTGTATGTACAGTATTCAGTTTTCAGTATTCAGACCAAGATTTTCACTCTTTGTTATATTGCAGCCAATTGCTAAAATCATTTTCATTTGCATGTTAATTTTTTTCCCTCATGAATGTGCACACAGACCTTACAGCTCACAATGTCAGAGCAAATGAGAATCATGAGGTCAAAGGAACTTCCTGAAGAGCTCAGAGACAGAATTGTGGCAAGGCAGCGATCTGGCCAAGGTTACAAAAGAATTTCTGCTGCACTTAAGGTTCCTTAGTGGCCTCTATGATCCTTAAAGGACTACCAGAACCCTTCCTAGAGCTGGCTGTCTAGCCAAACTGAGCTATCGGGGGAGAAGAGCCTTGAGAGAGAGGTAAAGAAGAACCCAAATATCACTGTGGCTGAGATGCAGTCTGGAGATGGGAGAAAGTTGTAGAAAGTCAGCCATCCCTGCAGCTCTCCACCAGTCGGGGCTTTATGGCAGAGTGGCCCGACGAAAGCCTCTCCTCGGTGCAAGACACTCGAAAGCCTGCATGGAGTTTGCTAAAAACACCCGAAGGACTCCAAGATGGTGAGAAATAAGATTCTCTCGTCTGATGAGACTTTTTATCGTTAATTCTAAGCGGTATGTGTGGAGAAAACCTGCTCATCACATGTCCAGTACAGTCCCAACAGTGTGAAGTATGGTGGTGGCAGCATCATGCTGTGGGGGTGTTTTTCAGTTGCAGGGACAGGACGACTGGTTGCAATCGAGGGAAAGATGAATGCGGCCAAGTACAAGGATATCCTGGACCAAAACCTTCTCCAGGACCAACATGACTGTTCATAAATGGCCAAGCCAGAGCCCTGACTTAAACCCAGTTGAGCATCTCTGGAGAGACCTAAAAATGGCTGTCCACCAATGTTTACCATCCAACCTGAATGGCACAGGATCCCCAAACCCAGGTGTGAAAAACTTGTTGCAGCTTTGACAAAAAGAATCATGGCTGTATTTGATTAAAAGAGTGCTTCTACTACATACTTAGCAAAGGGTCTGAATACTTTTTTTTTTTAATAAATCTTCAAAAATGTCAGCAATTGTTTTTTTCCTGTCAATATGGGGTGCTGTGTGTACATTAATGTGGAAAAAAAATAACTTAAATGATTTAAGCAAATGGCTGCGACATAACAAAGGGCCTGAATACTTTCCATACCCAGTGTATGTGATTCACAGGCATTTATTTTATGGTTGTGTGTTATTACTTCTAGGATCATGAGGAGATTGTAATCGTTCTCTCCCCTGAGCTCTCTTCCATTTGAAAAGCATTGTTTCTTCATCCACACATGGACTGTACTGTAGTTCCTCCCACATGCATGACTAGAAATGTACTCTGTACAAATAGTTTGATTGTATAGCTGGTTTATATGAAGGTGAAACTAATGGATTTTCATGTGTGACAGAAAGCCTGCAGTCAGGGTTTCTATATGAGTGGATGAGGGTGTAAGAGAGAGCTCAGCTGCGTGGAATGGATTAATGTCTGTTCAGAGATATGGTCAGTGATAAACCTGATGGACTTTTTGGTGGCAACAGTACAGTAAGGTTGTGACTGGTTTTATATTGTTTTCAGCTGATTCAGACCTATCTATCATATCTGTCTGTCTATGATAGGTGGAATACATTTTTTAAATATATTTGATGTAGTTAATAGATAAACAAGGGTAAGAAAAAACGTAGTGTGACTTAGGTTTCAGTACATTTTCATGATATGCTTAATTGGTTCACAGAAAGGAAACATCCCATTTGTTTTTTTGTTTTTTTTTATTTTATAAAAGCACAATGTATCAAACAGATGAAAGCAGACCTTTATAAACTGATATGTATCTTGCCACCCTTAATATATTTATTATATATATATATATACACACAGATACAGTATACAGTGAGGTCAATAAGTATTTGATCACCCTGTGATTTTGCAAGTTTTCTTACATAGAAATCATGGAGGGTCTACAAATTTTCAGCATAGGTGTATTTCCACTGTGAGAGACAGAATCAGCCCCAGGTTTCATTGTAGGTATGGTATTATTGGGATGATACTCATCATTCTTCTTCCTCCAAACACGGCGAATGGAGTTAAGACCTAAAAGTTCTATCTTTGTCTCATCTGACCACAGGACTTTCTCCCATTACTCCTCTGGATCATCCAGATAGTCCCTGGCAAACTTAAGATGGGTCTGGACATGGGCTGACTTAAGCAGGGGAACCTTACATGCGATGCACGATTTTAAACCATGACGTCTTAGTGTATTACTAATAGTAGGCTTGGAAACGATGGTCCCAGCTCTCTTCACGGCATTGACCAGCTTCTCCCATGTAGTTCTGGGCTGATTCTTCACCATTCTTAGCATCATTGATACCCCACGTGGAGAGATCTTCCGTGGGGCTCCAGTCCGAGGGACATTGACAGTCATCATTAGCCTCTTCCATTTTCTGACCATTGCAACGGTTGTTCTTTTTCCACCAAGCTGCTTGGCAATTATCCCGTAGACCTTTCCAGCTTTGTGAAGGTACAATTTTGTCTCTTGTGTCTTTTGACAGCTCTTTGGTTTTGCCCATGTTGCTACTTAGACTTCGACTGATTGTGGGGTGCACAGGTGTCTTTATGACAGCTAACAACCTCAAACAGGTGCTACTAATACTATTTAAATTTACTATTTATTCTTTGAGGGTCAGAAATCTAGCTGATAAGTAAGTGATCAAATACTTATTTGACACAGTAATTCCCAAATAAATTGTTAAAAAATCATACAATATGATCAACTATGCTGAAAATTGTAGACCCCTCCACGATTTATATATATATATATATATATATATTTATACAGAATATACACTGTATTTAAATTTATTAAATCATATAAAAAAGTTAATTTAAATTTTAATAACATTTATCATTATTACTTTGATTTTTGAATTTTATTCCACACTTCAATTCCAACATGGTACTACTGTGCCATGGATCTATTTTTGTTGATCTCAGCAGTATGTAATTCATTATCAAGCAAAACTGTCACACAGCCCTCTGATTCAGTGGAGTTGCTAACAATTAGCCATTAGCTGTTAGCCGCTAGCTGAACTGTGGCTGATAAGGAACTGGTCAGTTCATTAGCATGGTTAATGGGAACCCCCTTATGAAGCTGATAAGGGAAGTAGGCCATTAATTGTCATTCAATTAACAGCGAGTGAGATTGCATAAAGGGTGATAAGGGTACAGAAGTGGTCATTAGCAATGATGGAAAGCAGAAAAGAGTTGTCCTTCATATGAGCCTCATTAATGAGATGACAGCGTTTCTCCGTTGTGCTTCTGAGGTTTTTCCTGCCAGTTAAAAACCTCTGTCTAGTCTTGAATAATATAAATATAATTCCTTATAGATAAAATGAAGTCCCATTTTCTGTTTCTGAGTAAATCCTGTTTTACTTGGAAATACCTCAAGTTACACAAGTTTTGAATGGCATTTCATGTTGAGATTAAGAGAGTAAGGCTTCAGAAATCAGAGAATATTGTTAGCTCATTGTGTGTTCCTGAGAGACCACAGACACAAAAGCAGACTCTGTGATCATGCTGACACAAATGTGTCTCTGAGAATCACACACACACTCTTGACGGACACAGGACAGACCGGGATGACAACAGATGCAGATGTGTGTGTGTGTGTGTGTGTGTGTGTGTGTGTGTTTGTATCCATTTGTTTGTTATGTACATGCGTGTCTGTCCTCCCCACACAGTATGTGTCCTTTGCTATAGTCGGGTCTCCTCATGTCCTGTCATATTCAAAAATTTTCCCTCATGAGTAGAGACAGAAGGGGGCCCAAAAAACAAGCAACAAAACACACATAGAAATCCACACACACTTAACAGCCACTGGGGGTTCACGGTCTGACGTAATCAATACATAAAACTCACATGCTAACACACAACCACGTACACAAACTTGGTGCCCTAAAACAGCGACTTTTGCAGTGGTGGAGAAACTGTGTCAAAAGTTAGAGGAGACTCATTATAAAACGTAACAGAATTAAATGTTAATCATGCACTGAAAGAAAAGTCCTTTGAATTTACTCAATTTTATTGTGTGCATCGGTTGCACGTGATCAGAATGTGTTCAACTGACATTAACATCCTCCTTATCTCAGTGACTTATTGCTTTCCAAACCAACATGTTTCATTCACGTTAAACTACTTAAAATAATCATGTCGATACAATATATTATTCGCCAGTACTGATTGCCATTACACAAATGTATTGTGTACTATAAAAGGGATTTTATTGTTTCAAGGGAAACCAACTTGATTTATTATTCATTTTATTATGATTTATTAAAATCATAAATCTAAAAATGTGCACTGGCATTGACAACAATAAAGGCAAAAAACAAAGTTGGTACTTAAATTTTGTTGTATTGAATTGTCAAACTTTTCAGATATGGAGGAATGAGCACAGCTCCCATTAATTGATTACACAGAACACTTTAAACACATTTTTTATGTATCAGCAGTATATTCAAACACAAATACAATGTATCCTCAAAGTGGATTAAGTATGGAAAGACTTATGTGACCCTGGACCACAAAACCAGTCTTAAGTCGCTGGGGTATATTTGTAGCAATAGCCAAAAATACATTGTATGGGTCAAAATGATTGATTTTTCTTTTTCGTCAAAAATCATTAGGATAGTAAGTAAAGATCATGTTCCATGAAGATATTTAGTCAATTTCCTACTGAAAATATATTAAAACTTAATTTTTGATTAATAATATGCATTGCTAAGATCTTCATTTGGACAACTTTAACAGTGATTTTCTCAAGATTTTTCTGTTCCCTCAGATTCCAGATTTTCATATGGTTGTATCTCGGTCAAATATTACCCTATCCATCCAAATACATCAATGGCAAGCTTATTAATTCAGCTTTCAGATCATGTATAAATCTCAATTTCGGAAAATTAACACTTACGACTGGTTTTGTTGTCGCAGTAGGCTTAAAAGTGCATATACAAAATAGGAAACCGTTAGAACAAGCAGTGCATTCTTAAGAAAACAAAACATATTTAAGAAACGCAAACATAGCACAAAGTGGGTAAGTTCACTGTCAAGGTTAACCACACATCGTTCCAAACCCATACAATGGCCAGTAGTGTCTCCAATGTTGTCCAATAGCCAGCGGTGTCTCCATCGGCCCAATTGATGCAGGCTTAATTTATGCCCTGCACAAAACAGACAAATGTAACGTCAAGTAATTGATCCAAAATGATCCATATTGGATTTAGTACAAGTGTTCACTTGACTGTTATCAGAAAAATGTCACATAGATTTTTACTATATTTGCCTGAACATAGTCAAAGTTTCTGTATGTTTCAAGATGTGTGAAACTCGATGTGTCACACCTGCAAGTGCATTCTTTATAAACTGAGGATCAAATGCGGTCTTGCACAACAATGGTTTGAATGCTAGCGCTAGCGCTTGCAACTTCATTTTGGTTTAGCTGCTCTTTTGGGACTGTATATAAATGTATATTTAGAGAGAGACACATATGGTAAATACATACATAGTTGTGTGTATTAATGACAACATGTGCTCACACACTTCTGCACTACAAAAGCATGTTGTGTCTGACTCCTGTGGTTTGGTGTGTGGCAGTTGAGGGAGTAATTACAGTGTATGTGCTTTGTTTTTGAGATGTTTAATTATGGTGTTTCTGTAAACGACACAGTGACAGTTCAGAGCCCCTGTGTGTGTGCGCGCATTCTCAGTATGCACACAGTGAATGGGTAATTTTGGTTGTTTGGTTAATGATATAGCAAAAGTCTGTGACCCTTGAGTGTGTTCTGATGGTTTGATCTTAATGGATCCCCATCATGGTGCTGAGCATCCTGTCTCTCTGGTTCTAACTTCCTCACTTACTCTCTTACATCGACTATTTATGTCTGATACTTCTCGGTTCACTGACACAGTTTATCTCTGTGGCGTTAATGTCTTCTTTGTAAAGAGTGGACAAAAGCAGGGTGTTATTCTCCTCGTTACTAACTCGTAAACTCACTACGCTTCTAATCTGAGGCCACTAAACATAGACCAAACATCTCAGCTTTTAGATCTCAGCATGAAGCACTAACTGGAAAATGAATTACAGTGAATATTGAAGTGAACTCACATCTGTTCACAACAGAAATGATAACTCTAATATTCTCATAAAAATGTGTAAAGTTATTAAGTTTGATAACTTTCCCATACAGTATGCATCAGCAAAATCAAAATGTTGCTATACAGTCGGTACAGTGCAGTCTTATTTTTAATAGTTAAATAGTTGTGTTTTAAATGTTAGAATTATCATGTTTGGTCTTTATATTATATTATTTTACACACACACACACACACATATTTATATATGCATTATGGTATTTATGTAGTATTTATTTTTAAATATAATATTATAATTTTAGTTTTAGTTTACATTTTAGTAAATTTTGTTACATGCTTTTTATCATTTTTAATTTCTTTAAGTATTTTATACTAAATAATTGTAGTAATGTATTCCATGCTTTTATATTTTTTTAAAAATATATTTTTATTTCAGTTTTAGTTTTAGTCATTTTAGCGCTGTTCGTTTCAGTGGGGTTTTCCACTTACAGTACAGTGGAAGTCACACCTTATTTTTGTTTCTTTTTTTTTAACAGAAGTATCAAACAGAAGACGGTTTGTTCTAGCGTTAGGTCATCTTTACCCATTTTCGTTTTTCTTTTATCATATGTAAAACCGTTGGCATGTTAGATAGTATTGTCTGGTCGCATTTTGACACCCATTCTGAGAAAACGACTTTCAAAGTGAAAATATTTATTCATAGGCACCGCATAAAACCACACTGATGGACGAACACCATCGCTTCAACGCCGCAGGGTAGATTGGTCGTATAGCGTTTATTCAGATAGACCTCTTTGTACAGGAATGAGAGAAGAGGCTCATTTCTCGGGAAGTACGTCCAGGAAAACGCAGCGAATGGCGCTGATCTCCTGGGCTGAGATGACTTCTGAACGCAGGTGTGACCCTGACCTTACGCATACAGACTGTGTTCGTGCCTCTTTTCAGAGCATCCGGGACACAAGGATGAGCTGGAAAAATCACTCAAAGTCACAAAACACGATCAATTATTAAAAAATGATAGCATCTTAGTAAAAGCACATCTGTGTAGAGGGCAGGACTAACATGCAAACGGAGGCCATTAGCACTTGGTGTGTGTGTGTTTGTAATCCTGTGCACTGCGCATGAACCCAGTAGCCTGTGCAGCTAATGAGCTGGCCCGTACGTAATGTGATTAAAACAGTGAGATTTGGTGTCATTCTGCTGGTGTGTTCAGGCGTGCTGAGATGAGCTTTATTAATTTAATAAACCGAGATCATTGGTTGGCTGGACGTGCTTTCCGACACTCCCTTCTCCCCAACTCACAGCTGTTCTACTGCCCCCATTACAGCTCTCCCCCTCCGTTCTGACTAACACCGCCCTATTCAACCTGAACCCTGGCCGACATGTTCACACACTCACCTGCTGCCAGTCAGCACAAACTCTCCGTTTCTCTGGTTCTTTTCTGTGCCTTACTGCAGTGTTTTCTCTGGCTTTCTGAGTGCAACATTCAAATGATAAATGGTTAAATAGAGTTTAGTGTTCTTCTCTATGTAGACAACATTTAGATCCCTTTTCAGTCTTCCCAGGCCATTTATAAAAACTCATTTCAACATTGTAATATGCCGATTTGGTGCTCATTATACATTTCTTATTCTTATCAATGAAGATTGGAGTAATAGCTGCTAAAAATTCAGCTTTGCCACCACATAAATAAATTTAGTTTTAAAAAAAGAAAACTGTTTTAAATTATATTTCTATTATATAATAGTTTTTACTGCACATTTTATTTAGAAATGCTGCCTTGATGAACATAAGAGATTTTTTTAAGCAATATTAAAACATCTTAATTAATCCAAATTCATAGGTAGTGTTCATACGTGTGTGTATCATTTTCCATTGAGATACAGTGAGTGTTTCGAAATATAAAACGATGTAAAGATGAAGAATATATGTCAAGTTATGTAAACATATGCATATGAAATAGAATCACTACTCAATATATTTATATATAGTCCTTCTGTATCACAGGCCCAAGTATTTATTCATACCAAAGCTGAATGTGTTTTTAGTGCAATATTCATTTACTAATGGCCATTATTACGTTATTTAATTTCCCCATGTATTCATAAAAGGGATGTTTAACAAAAATACATTAATTTGTGTGGCGGGATTTAATTATAAAGCTCAACAAGTATGAAATATCAAAATCTCATTGAAAAACAATGAAAACCACAATGTGTTTTATAGGTTTCTAAAAGGAACATTTCCCCACTGTGGCTGATTATACTTCTCTTTCACTGTTCATCACTGTCCATAAATGAACTTTGATAATCTGCATTAGGACCTTAATATGTGTTTGTCAGTCATTCAGTAAGCATGTGATTCATTTATGTCAGGGAATGCATGCCCAGTCATATGTCCAGCTGCATGATTCCTGTGTGTGTGTGTGTGTACTCTAATGTCTTTGAGTCTATCTTCCTCTCTGTACAGTTCTGTGTTCTCTAATTTTGAGCGCCAGATGACTTTTATTAGTTTTGTGTGACAAAGTCTACAGAGAAAACGCAGATGGCTGAAATTAGCTGTACAAAAAGCCATTAGAGTAGGTAACAGATGTAAATAGGTTAATCTCTTTGTGTTGCTCACTCCCGAGACTAACCTCACAGTCGCACCGAGTCAGAAGAGTGATCTCTCATTTTCCTCCTCCGTTTCTCTTTGATTCCCTCCCTGTTCATTTCCTGTATGTGACCTGCATAGCAGGAAACAACTTAATTGTGTGAAAACACTGGTCTTGTGTATACTAGTTTGACGCAGATTAACGTTTTTCTTCATCATGCTGAGTTTTAAATATTGCCTGCGATAATACAGAACAAGCAATCAGCTAGTTACCAAAGACTGATGTCAAGCGCCTACTGTATGTTTTTTATGGTGTATAAGACGAGATAAAAAAAATACAATATAGTTATTTTTATTTATATAAATGTATGACATATTACAGTGATTTTTAACTAGGAGGCCAGGGCCCACCAGGGGGTCTCAGCAAACATTTCAAGGGAGCCTAAAGATGACTTGAAATGATTTAAAATACAACAAAACAAGCATTAACATAAGTTAAAGATATGTTTTATTTAAATCCACCCTCTGAACAACAGTTTTGTTCCCCCTCTCATTGTTTTCTTTAAACAAAAAGGATTACTACAGTCTTAGAAATCCTGGATATATATGAGGAAACTTATTTTATTTTATTTTACAATTAAGCTCTACAATATTTAATCAGGTATAAATAGTGCATACAAAATATTAAAGTAATCCTAATAACCTGGAAAAGTCATGGGACCTCCATTTTTTAAGTACAGTAGTGTCAAAAAGTAAAAAAAATCTGGTTTTTAAAGTAGAATGAAATGTTTTACACGCAATATATCTAATTTATGATCATATTTATACACCCTTTACCACAGTATAGCAACCTTTAACCTCAAGCGGTCAGTGTGAATGAGGACAACCCATTATTTAGTCCAGCATTCAAGTCATTAGCGTCTTTAATGGTTGACTTTTGATTAAACAGCAAAAACTGTTTAGTACTGTTTCGCATAGGATCCTGTCCTTTCATGTCTCCTGATCTCTTTATCTGCGTGGATGAGCCATGATGCTCAGTTTCACACATCCTTTCTGGGCCTTATGTGAGACAACGGTCGTATGATCTCTCTCTCTTCAACTCAGTTCCTTCATCTTCCCATCCTTCCAATGCAACAAATAAACAGGCCACAGGCCCCCTTTGCGTTATGGCCTGACATAGTCCCCATTTTCTATGACTGCATTATATAAGCGCTCTGTCACAGAGGCCAGAGAACAAAGGACCCGACTTATCTCGCCTCAGAGGGGAATTCCAACCCAACAACAATGAGATATTCTTCTTTTTCTGTCTCTAATGGAGTCCATCGATACAGCTTCTGAGCTGCTTGACCAGGTTTCCAGTCAGTCTTATTTTGCTAATCATTTGTACCTGATATTTGCTAATCTGCATCATACTTAACTCATACTGGACATTTGGCATGTTCTAGGTTGCTAATAATGAAGCCTAGCAATTAGCACACATGCTAAAGACATGTAGCACTAGCAGTGACAGGAAGTGATGAGGATGTGTGCTAAATGCTATAGACCATGGCCTGACAGTACAGCTTCCTTTTTAAAAAAAATATTTTTGTTGTTGTTTATGTGCTTTGTTTTATTCAGAGAAGCATTTTAATACCAAAGCAATGGGATGCTTATTTAAAAAGCAAAGCAATTAGCCTGTTCCAGAAACTCCTGTAAAAGTCTCATTTTTCACTGCTTATAACCTTTTATATCAAGTGTACAATTTAACAACTACCTACTGAGTATTAATAACCAGCAAATTATGAGTTTATTGAGGCAAAAGTTGTAGTTAATGGTTTGTTAAGGTTAAGGTCCTAGAATTGTGACCAGTTGCTGCTTCTTGATGTTCAGATGAGCTACACAGATCTATTTTTTCTGCCGTTTTTGCTGCTATTATTCACTCTTATTTTGATCCTAGTACATATCTTCTGTCTCCTGAGGTGCTATAATGGAAGACATTGCTGCTTTTTTTTGAGCAAGAAGATAATGTGGGAAAAACAAGTCTCCTAGAGACAGAGTAGTTTGTGTAAGGAAGGTTTGCATTGCTTTGCCGTGTATTGTTGTGGAGGTGTTAGCCGCCAGCTCTCACGCCCCACGTCTGAATAGACCAAGACAGAGGAGGTAAAGAGTGCATTCAGCCCAGGAACTCATTTCGTCCTTTCAGGGGCCACTCTCAGATTAACAGTACAGGCTTCCATCATGAGATGAGGGTGAGAGAAAAGCCACATCACTGAAGACTAGCACACAAAAGGGGATTTCAATCAGCGTGGCACTCAGGCTGGCTTTATGGGCTGACAGGAGTAAATAAGACCGCGCTTTAAGCAGGGCCCCTGCGCTGACACTCGCACTTACACGTTTGTAGGAAAGATATACACACACAGATAAACAAACATACACACACTCCTACCTGTAGGCTCAGAACACAGAAAAAATGGTATTATAAACACACATGCACACAGTTTTTGTCTAAAATACACGCCCACGGTTGTACACTACCAACCGAAAGTTTGGACTCACTCCACTGAATTTGTTTGTCATGATCTTAAAAATATTCTGTGGTAATAATGTTTAAAAAAAGACTATTAATGAGTTTGGTAGTTAATTTATATTGCATGCATGTATAGACATCTCTATAGCTATAAGATTTAAGATTTTTCTCTTATGCTCATCAGTGCTGCATTTATTTGATCAATAATTAAATAAAAAGACATTATTGTGAAATATCATCACAATTTAACACATAATTTGAATGCACTGTAAAGTATCATTTATTTCTGTGATATAACGCTGAATTTTTATCAGCAATTACTAGTTTTCAGTGTCACATAATCCTTCAGAAATCGTTAATATTTTGATCAATGTTGAAAACAGTATTTTATTGTGCTTTTTTATTTAGTTGTGCTACTTTTCCATTTATTTTTTTCTAAATATTTAAAAATAATGTAGAATTATTTTATTTTTTTTAAATAACGATTATTTACACATTTTAAATTGTACACTGTTAAAAGAAATAAATGGAACACTAATAAAAAACACATCCTAGATCTGAATGAATGAAATAGTTGAATGTGCTGACAACAAAATCACTCAAAAATTATCAATGGAAATCAAATGTATTAACCCATGGAGGTTTGGTGTTTGGAGTCATACTCAAAATTGAAGTGGAAAAGCACACTACAGGCTGATCCAACTTTGATGTAATGTCCTTAAAACAAGTCAAAATGAGGCTCAGTGGTGTGTGTGGCCTCTATGTGCCTGTATGACCTTCCTACAACACCTGGGTATGCTCCTGATGAGGTGGCGGATGTCCTCCTGAGTGATCTCCTCCATAACCTGGACTAAAGCATCCGCCAACTCCTGGACAGTCTGTTGGTGGATGGAGGGAGACAAGATGTTCCAGATGTGCTCAATTGGATTCAGGTCTGGGGAACAGGCGGGTCAGTCCATAGCATCAATGCCTTCATCTTGCAGGAACTGCTGACACACTCCAGCCACAAGAAGTCTAGCATTGTCGTGCATTAAGAGGAACCCAAGGCCAACCGCCCCTGCATATGGTCTCACAAGGGGTCTGAGGATCTCATCTCGGTACCTAATGGCAGTCAGGCTACCTCTGGCTGTGCGGCCCTCCAGGGAAATGCCAACCCAAATCATTACTGACCCACTGCGAAACAGATCATGCTGAAGGATGTTGCAGGCAGCAGAACGTTCTCCACGGCGTCTCCAGACTCTGTCACATGTGCTCAGTGTGTACCTGCTTTCATCTGTGAAGAGCACAGGGCGCCAGTGGCGAATTTTCCAATCTTGATGTTCTCTGGCAAATGCCAAACATCCTGCACGGTGTTAACACAACCCCCACCTGTGGACGGCGACCCTCATGCCATCCTCATGGAGTCTGTTTTTGACCGATTGAGCAGACACATGTACATTTGTGGCCTGCTGGAGGTCATTTTGCAGGGCTCTGGCAGTGCTCCTCCTGTTCCTCCTTGCACAAAAGCTGAGGAGGTAGCGGCCCTGCTGCTGGGTTGTTGGCCTCCTACGGCCTCCTCCACGTCTCCTGATATACTGGCCTGTCTCCTGACACAGCAAACCTTGCCACAGCTCACAATGATGTGCCATCCTGGATGAGCTGCACTACCTGAGCCACTTGTGTGGGTTGTAGACTCCGTCTCATGCTTACACTAGAGTGAAAGCACCGCCAGCACTCAAGTGACCAAAACATCAGCCAGAAAGTACAGGAACTGAGAAGTGGTCTGTGGTCACCACCTGCAGAACCACTCCTTCATTGGGGGTGTCTTGCTAATTGCCTATAATTTCCACCTGTTGTCTATTCCATTTGCACAACAGCATGTGAAATTGATTGTCAATCAGTGTTGCTTCATAAGTGGGCAGTTTGATTTCACAGAAGTGTGATTGACTTGGAGTTACATTGTGTTGTTTAAGTGCTCCCTTTATTTTTTTGAGCAGTATTTATAATGAGGAAAAAAACATTTATTTTGATTCCCACTGTCTATTGTCCTATTGTATAGGCCAGTTGTATTTCCTATAGTTTTGCCATTAGTATTTCCAATTGTATATCCTATAGGCCAGACCTCATCTAAACATGTTGTACAGACATCTCCGCAATCCTCTGAGTGTAAACCCTGCCTCCCCCCTCAAGTAAAGCACCAGGGTGGTCTGACACATCTCAGCGATTGCAGAACTACTAGCCCTGATTCAGAAGCATCACTGTTACGTGACTGACCTAAAAGAGCTCCATGTATGTTCATCTAAGGTTTAGCCGTCAAACATGTCATATTTCCCCTTGCTGAGGACTTCACGCTGCACACTAAACTTGGATGATGGCATCCAAGTTTTCTCGGCGGATTATACACGGCAGCGTGTAAGATTAAAAACTTACAATGAGGCTCAGCTCATGTAATGAAAGATCCCAATGTTCTCTCAGACTATACAACCATGTCTCTCCATCACGTCCCTGCAATGTTCCAGCGAACACATATACAACCACATCTCCTAAATCTCATCTGGTTTGATCTGTTGCAATGGGACAGTGGTCTAAATCTCCCAAAACTACTCACAAATGACATGGTTTACCAATCCAGTTCTAAGAAGGATGATATAAGACTTAGCACCGGGTTTGTTGAGGAGAATCAGAGCTTGCCAAGAGTTCTGATAAAGCTGAGAGAATCCTCTCCATTCTGCATGCTTACACTCATAAACTCCAGACGTGACATTTTAAGTACCGTACAATTTACAGATGCAATGATAAATTCTGTGAAGGGGATTAAGAGTTTTTCAAGTTGTTTATGGACAGAAAAGTCTACACAATGTCCATCTTGAGGACCTGAAGTCCTTCCTTTGGGGGAGAACTTAAATAAAGCAGAATTATAGTTTCAAGGCAGAACACTTAGTTTGGAAGAACAAAACGTAATACTTTTGTTTCACCGTCACACAACTTCTTCAAGCGGTGAAATACTTCAGCAGTTGAGAGGGCTGGAGAGCCTCAGTGAAGTTTCTAACTTGTTCTTTTCATGTTTATTTTGTTTAGGTAGAAGCAGACACAAAGACAAAACTCTTTCATCACAAGAAGCCTTGACGGACTGGTACGTAATATGTGAATCTGCAAAAGACCTTTACAAACTTTCCCAATGCTTTCATTTTTAATATGTCATTACTATTGTATCCTTAAGGCCCTTCCTTTCCTTTTATGGTCAAAGAAATGCAGTAATGTCTGGTTTCAGCACATGGCTGTACAGTATCCACCATTGTTAAGAATAGTAGAGTTTCCTATACAATTTACAGTATGTACTGTATTCACACTAAGATTTTTTTAATTTTTTATTAAGTAATTAATACATTATACAGCAAAGGGTGATTGAATTGATTTAAAGACACAGTAAAGCCATTTATAATATTGCAAAACAAAAAATTTAATAAAATATTAAACAGCACAACTGGTTTAAGATCGATGATAAGAAATTTATATTTGTGACACAGCATATTCGTAACACTGAAGGTATGATGGTTGCTAAAAGTTCAGCTTTGGCATTACAGAAATTAATGACATTTTGAAATATAATTAAAATAGTAATCTGCTATTTGAAATTCTAATAATATTTTACAATTTCACTATTTTTGGTCAAATAAATGCAGCCTCTGTGAGCGTGAGAGACTAAAATCTAGGGTTAAATAAAAATGTATGATATTGACATCTACTTATAGGTCTATCTATATTGACATCTACTTATACTTATCTACTTATAATACACGTAAAACGTAAATGAGTAGTTGACTTATTAATGTGTCCTATGGTGTGAAAGCAAAAAAAAAAACTTTAACATTGAAGATAAATCTCTCTCATGCTATTTGCAACTAAGAATGAATATCTTTTTACACCATAGGACATAGTCTGATTATTATCTGTTATCTACCCATATGTATATATACCCTGTGTGTGTGTGTGGTTAATTTTTCTTATTTTAAACGTGTACATAATGAAAAAACATCTTAGAAAAAGGTCATGCATGACTTCCTTCAGTTTATATCTTCAAAATTCCTGTATATTTACCTATAAATAAGTTAACATTTATACACCATATTTGTTTTCATATAGCACAAAAAAAATCAGTAAAGGCAGGTGCCCTTTTTCCTGACTACACATTACTGAAGTGTGCTGTACGTGTCCAAATGCTTTTATGGTGGCACTGTATAGTTCAGTAATGAACTCTGAAAGCCTTGATCATGTAGTAGACGTTGCCTCCTGGCTCTTTAGACAGCATATGTTCCTCATCCCCAGCGTTCACACACTTACGCACTCCAGCTCACCTATGAGTGCCATCAGGGGACTGCTTGTGTTTATGCATGCATGGATGCATGGTTGTTTGTCTGTTCATCTGTGTTTGTGGGTGGATGGGGCTGTCGGTGGGCGTCTTTGTCATGTATGTGTGCCATACATGTCTGTGTGTGTGGGACCGTATCACAGACGGGCTCGAGTGTGTCAGAGAGGCCGCTGTCTCGCAGCTTGTAGTCATATTCCATGAAGCCTATGAGACTCAGTTGGCGGTATGTGCGAGTTCGGTCTATTTCCGTCTTTCTGACTCTGGCACTGCCCACTGTGTGTGAGTCTGCGTACGACTACCCACTGTCTACGCGGCGTGCCGGTGGGAGACCATCATCCTGTGCCCCCTCGCTGCGGGATCTACCGTTCCTGTGCCTTCATCTCCAACCAACCATCCTCTCCCTCTTCCTGCGTGTCTCTTTCACTGTCTCCACCTCCTCCCGTCTCTCTTTATTTCTCTCTGTGGGCATCCATGTAAAGTACATGGAGTTTTGGCAGGCGACAAACACATTTATTAGTGTTAGATTTCTCTTTTATCTACACTATAAACAGTCGTCTGATTGATGTCGCGTTTCATTTGTAGATGCATGCTATAGACGATGACACGATGCGCTCTGATCCAGAAATCATGGCTCTGTCCCCAGTCCCTAATGGCACTTGAGCTGGACCCACTTAGGAAACATTGTTCATTGATGACTGCTTTTATCAAGATGTTTGACTTTTTGTTGTCTGGCTTAGACAGAATACCTGCTGAATTTTCTATGCCTTATCCACTCGCCACCTTCCCTTTCTGTGGGGATTTTTGGAAGTCTTTTACATCGTTAAACATAGTAAAAGTCTTTTAGCTACACTATAATTGTTAGTTGAACTCATAATCAAAATTAACAAATATTCCACAAATGGATATGGTAGTTTTTGAACAAAGAAAGCTTCTCTTCATATCATGCTTCTATCTCAACAAGAGAGGTCATAAAATAATGTGGAGAACAAGTTTAGGAACTGTTGCAAATCAACTTCTTTTTTTTTTTTTGCAAATAAATGAACTTTCTATTCATGGAAGAATCCTAAATACCAGTTTACACAAAAAAATGTTAAGTACAACTGTTTATTTTTATAAAATGTTTCTTGAGGTCCAAATCACCATGTGACCCTGGACTACAAAACCAATTATAAGAATCCATTTGACAAAATATGACTTGAGTCTGGTTTTGTGGTCCAGTGTCACATATTACAATGATTTCTGAAGCATCATGTGACACTGAAGACTGTATTAATGACCGGTTTTGCTTGTCAGCACAGGACTAAATGCATATTGTTATTTTAGTTAAATGTAATATTTCTCAAAAGCATTCTTTTAAAAATATATTCAATATATATTTGGTGAAATATGTATGTAACTATTCATTTATTACACCCAGAGATCCAGACAGCGGTCAGGCAGTTGTGTCTGTCTGTTTCTCTCTCTCTCCTCTAGTTTTCTCACCTCTCTTTTCTCCTGAGGCCAACAGCAGCAGCAGCGGTGGCAGCATCGGCATTCCTAATTGGTCCGAGCGCTCAACGTCGCCTGTTGTGATCATATAAATTTATTGGTGCTTAGAAGGCACAAGCTATTAAAACATTACAATAGACATTAGCGCAGGCCCGAGCAGCCTGCTCGGCCTAACGAACATATGCTTCCCTACCAATGCCTAAACTCTTATTTATGGATTTAATTTAATGTGCGGGAAGAATTCTAAATTAAATTTGGTGTGTGCCTCTGGAGAGTGTCGGTGTATAATAACATGGTAATTTTTACACATCTTTATGAGAAATGAGAAAATTAATTCTTTCTGACAAGCTGTAATTACTGGGCTTGGACCAGTCGCAGCTGAACAGTTTGAGCTCAGCTAGTCTGCCAATGAACTGAAGGAGAGGAGAACAGATAAGGAGGACACACACAATTATAGACGCACACCCACACGCACACACAGACACAAAGACACGTAATTATATACACCCACAAACACACTCCCCCACACACACCTACAGACCAACATACACGCACGCTTAATGCTAAGACACGCGGTCACGTATGCCCACCCAAACTAACAGACTCCTACACACGTAATTACACACACAAATACATACAGTAGAAGATGCCATAAACCAGTAGTTGTCAGCTGGTTTTCCTTCAGAACCCAGATTTTGCATCGGGGTGGTAAGTAGTAACCAAAACTGTTACCAGGTTGTTAAAATCAATCAGTGGGGTATAGGTCATTTATCAGGCTATAACATAAAAAAGTATTATTAGCTTATAGTCTGTGTTTTAATACCGGATCTAAGTATTTTAGCGTGTATTTATCACTCCAGTAACACACATCCGAATGTACAAAAGCCACAAGTTCAACCTAATTGGTCCCCTTCAGAGCAGCACGTGATTGGTGGAAGGCGAAACGGACATTTCGGACACGGTTATGGGTGAGGTCTCAGCCGGTAGGGGGTTCTGTTGCCCTGTCTGATGTCATCAACATGAATCGCTAGCAGGTCAGCCCCATTCAAGGTCAGCTGCCATTTAGTATTCACAGCAAAGCTTGACCACCCCACTAGGTCTCATAGCTAAATAACGATCACATGTACTTTACCCTGCTGCGTTTTGGAATAAGAGAGGAGCTGTTTTATAGCTGTTGTTTCTGTTTGTATCAATATGTCATGATGGGTCACTTTAGTTTCAGCGCTATAGTTGTGTGTGGCATGGATAGGTGTATGAGCGTGGCATTCGCTGACTGTGCATTCAGAGGCCATTTTAGTTTATTTATTCATTCTGTTCCATTTTGTCATGCGCTGTTAAATGTTTAATCCGCTCATCCCTGCGGTTGGGGACCGCCAGGGGAATGCCGCCCTAGTGGTCACTGGGGTGAATAATACATGATCTGTGTGTATGTATGTGTGTCTGTAGGGAAGAAAATGCAGGTGTCAGTTCATAAAATGTCTGTTTTGATGACAGTGGCTCTCTCTCCATCTCTCTGTGTCACACACACACACACTTTGAAACACTAGGTCAGAGTCTATTAACTCTTCTGAAGGGTGGCCTGTCAGAGTGTGTTAGCTGATGGCTCCATTGTCTTTCACTCTCTGTGACTTCGCTCACTCTAAGATAACAGGTTGAGCTCTCATAAGCACTCAGAGTTGCTCTGACTGCCCTCTGTCTGTAGATGGAGAGGATAAAACATTTATTTACCTGGAGTGAGGAGTTTGGGAACAGACCACCACTTTGTTTTTGATCAACAGTGACAAAGTATGCTGTCATATGTTGATCAGACAACAATGTAGAGTATTCGTGACTTCTCCTGCACCATTTGTGCTGCAGACATGAGTAATGCCTCAAATTATGTTGCTTGTTTATGAAAGTTGTGCATTGCTTTTAATGGCACCACACAAAACTAGGCTGAGTGGATTGTGTTTGTTGTGTTGGTGCAAACTAATCATAGACTGGGTTAGTTAATTGCAAGATCATCCTTTTCCTTTTTTGTAGATGTTATCCTAAAATGTATTTTCCTAAAAACTACCAACATGGACTTGTCTTTATTATGGATTTGCACAGAATGAAAAGAAAAGGCTTCACTCACTTTTCAGATCTGAAAAAGGATTTATGTGTTTAATGTCAGATTTCACAACAGTAACAAATTAGGTTTTAAACCACTTTTAAATGTTAAGCAAGTTTGAATTCAAATTTTAAAGCAGTTACAAATCATAATTTAAAGTTTAAAACCAGTTTCATATCATATTTCAAACCATTTATAAATTAGATTTCAAACCACTTTCACATTACAAGCTGACTAGAATTATGAAATTGGTTTGAAATCTGATTTGATGTATTTATGAAATCTTAAACCACTTTCAAATCAGGTTTCAAAAAAACGTTCAAATTTCAAGCTGGTTTGAAATTTGAATTCAAACCAGCTTCAAATTTGAACGTTTTTTTGAAACCTGATTTGAAAGTGGTTTGAGATTTCATAAGTTTCCTGTTCGATTTCAAACCAACATTAAATCATATTAAGCTTCAACCAGGTTTCAAACCAGCTTTTCCATATATTTAAAAGGTTGCAATTTTAAATTTTAAACTACTTTTACATTTTGTCCAACTACAAGTTAGATTTCAAAGCAGTCACAAATGAGATTTAAAACCACTTTTATTTAAAACTAGTTTGAATTGAGGTGTATCTGTGTCTCACAAAGTAGACATGCTGCACACTAAACACTTGTTGTATACTAGTTACATACTTTTTCTTAGACTCAAGGGGTTGCAAGTTTCAATTTCATAGTACATTTTTGTAGTGCAAACCATAAAAAAGCTGAAGGAAGTTTGAAGTTGTCTTCAAAGGAAACGTTTTAATGCTACATGACACATTGGCATTCTATGGAACTGTTTTCTGCAGATGTTTGGCGAAGGGCTTTTAGTATCCCATCACTACAATGCCCTTGTGTATAAAGAACTTGAACGGCCTCCTTAAAGCCCAGACCTGACACAACACTACTAGACACAATTTCACAATTGCTGGTTCATTTCACTGACGCCCTCTTGTTTCCAAGAATCTGAGCATGCACACAAAACTACTAATCAAACCACTCCCTTTATGCAAATCAGCCCCTTGTTAACCCCAATCAAAGAGGTCGCTGGATGCTGCTTTCAACATCCCTCAATGCAGCATCTCCGCCACTGCTGTAGCCTCATGGGTAATTACAAAGCTACCCGGCCAGTCTGTCTGACAGCGTTGTGCCGCCATGCTCATGACCCCGGCATGACCTCTGAGAGTGTAGGTAATCACCTGTGTGTCCTGAGCTTAGATCTCTATTAGCGCAGAAGCACAGTTCAGCTCCACAGAGAAGGGCGAACACACCCCACATTCATCTGCTCGCGGTGGGGTCAGCTCACCTATGAGAGTGAGACTTGCCTGCCTGGTTAGCACATGGATCAGTGAATTGTGGGATTGCATTGCAGCTTGATGTGGCATGATGGATGCTGTCATGCTGACTAACAAGTCTTTGGATATGCTTTTTTTCTTTTTTAACGTACTGTGTATGCTATACTGTACATAGTTACAAATTCAGCTTTAGCAGTTATATAACCAACAATATTTTAAATTAATATTTTAATGAAAGTAAAAGATTATATTTTACATTTCAAGTTACAACATATAGAAAAAAGTCCAGCTGTCTTTACATAAATTGTTATATGAATTTTGGTATTTTTATAATAATAAAAACAATAATTATTGTTAGTGAAAATTGTTAAAAGAAAATATTGTTTGATTTACTACATATGTATAATAGTAGCATGCAATTAGAATGATATTAGAATGATTAGAATGATATTTATTATTATATTAAAATTTATTATTGTTCATGTTTTCATCTTTTATTCTATTTTTTGAATATATTCTATATTATATTTTAGAATTTGTAATATTGGTTCTGTTCAGCACTGAGGCTGAATTTAAATGTGCTCTATAAATAAACTTTACTTACTAATAATAATTCATATGTATAATATGTATGACGCCTTTACAACTATTTATTATTAGTATAATTATTACTACTACTGTATTGTTATTGTTGTTGTTTCTGTAGGCCTCTTTTTCCGTCCTCTATTGAATGTCACCCCATATTTCTACACTAAATGCTTATCCGTCTGTTCTGGCCAAGAAAGCAAGTGATTGCTACAGTATGAAAATAGTGTGGGAAAACAGCCAACAAACGATTTTGCTTCCCGTTATAGACGTGATCTAATTAGAAACATAATAAGATCACATGATCTTAGCCGTCCAGATGTATAAATTCATGCAAAGCTCAGACACTTTGACAAGGGGCACGTCAGCTGTCCGCATTGGTATGCAGAATTGCTGCCCCAGCCTAATGTATTCATGGACATAATCCCTCTATTGGTCCAGCTGCATGCATATGCATGTTTTGTTTGGACCTTGTGTCCAAGAGGGCAGCTAATATGCTTCAAATGAAGAGCAGCACTCCATCAGAGCAGATTAACATCAGGTGCAAAATATAGTCATGTGGTTCCTCTGTCTGGGGCTAAATCAGGATAAGCTAAAGTTTATGTTTGATATCTATCTGTAACTGTTCATCTTACGGTCTCTTCTGTCAAAAGAACCTAAACCCCAGATTTCGGTCCCAGAACTTCAGCCGCCATGTCAGAAGAAGAACGACACAAAGACATTGGTGGACGGAAGCTTCTGTTCAGGAGTTTTGCTCCTATTGTTGAAGTGTGAGATAGAAATGCGAAAGTCTTTACGGGTAGAGACACGTTTGATAGAGTTGCGGGGACTCTGAACATAAGCTGAAGGACAACCATTGTCTCTGGGCGACCTCAATTTGGTACTGTATAGTCCTTTTCGCCACACTGTCTGCAGCCACAAAGCCACCATTCTCCTCCTCTTGCTCTCAAGAAAGAGGGATTAGTCAAATAACGCAACTGCGTGTCCAGATTTCTAACTATCAGACCACATTACAGAGGGAAGAATGAGTCCAGGGGAATGGGGCGGGAAGATGTTTCGAAGAACTTGTCTTTTTATTTCCCTTTTCCACATCTCCGAGCAGTAATAAGTCGGGTCGGATGGAGGCCCGTTAGGAATGTGGGGTATTTTGGGACAAGAGTGGACCGGGGGGAGGGATTGGTCCAAACGCAGCTGCATTTCCTGTTTATTCTTGAACATGTCTGAGGCACTCCATGAAGAACAGGAGATGCATTCTTCTTTCTTTTTCTTTCTTTCTCTCCCTCTCTCAAGCTCTACTTAGCCACCCATTTGGGCTGCAATATGTGTTTTTTTTACTTTGCCCTGCTTCTAGGATTTGACTGAGGTCTTTGTAAGTGACAGGCCAGTTTTCTATGTAGACGCCCCTTTCATTGCTAATTCTGAGGGTGCAACCCACCTCAGCTGACAAGAGGGGGCTGTCAAATCCCACCGAAACGTCTCATTTTCAGCCTGTCCTTCTTTTGGTGTTCTTAAAGTTCTTAAAGCCAAGAAAAATTCCCATTCTACTATTCCTCCTCAATTCACTTATAAATCGTCACATTGTATAAGCAAAACAAAATATATATGCAAGCGCTGATGCAAGTCTATAGAAGTTACTCTTCCTGCTGTTCAATAAACTACCTGACTGGGTGATACTGAACAGTGATGTTTCATTTGCCTCCATCAGTGCTATAGAAAGGTCAGAATCTTGCATTTTACTATCATCACTGTCTCGAGTTTAAGACATGAGAGATGGCCTTTCTGCTCCTATCTCAGTTTCTTTCATCGAGTCGACTCTTTAGTCTATCAGGTGCTGTTCTCTCAGCTCTGTGAGCGTGTCAGAGGCTCGAATGTGCCCTTAAATGACCCTCATTGTCCTCAGACGGTAGACACAGAGTGGGGACTTGAGCTGACCTGCCTTTTTCTATTGTAAGACGTCTGAAATATCCAGAGAACCAAAGCAACAAACGCTGGGTGTCACTCAATGTTGCTCAAACTTTTCCATTAGCAACTTTGTGAAAGTCACACTATTCAAACGCAGGCTTTAGAAATGATGCCCAATGTGCTGAATGACCTTCTGGAGTCACTCATAGAAATCTGTAAACAGACCCATTGTGAAGGAGGTATGAACTTTAAGAGCCCTGGAGTTATATACCACTCAAAAATATATTATTAACTCTCTTTTAAGAATCCCTTGATACTGAATAGATTGAAATCAGTTTGTCCTTTTCCTTCTCTTCTGAATAAAACCTCGCTTTCCTTCAATCAGCGTAATAATTTTCTATGATTGATACATCAAGTCATGTTTCAAAAGACCAATACAAGCGTCACAAATTATTAGAATTTTTTTCATAATAATAGCATAATTTGAAAACAGACCAAACACTGTGATGAATCGGTAAAAGAGCACTTCTCCTTGCTTAACTTCACCTCTCTGTCATTCTGTCCTCGCCGAGTTTCAGATATAATGAAGACGGAAGATGAAACAACAAGACAATTATTTTTGCGCGTAGATTAAAGCGCCATCCATCATGCTTAATAGCCTCTTTAAGATCGGCCCACATTCAAACTCGTGCTGTTTATTCTTCAAGGTTACATTTGCTTTTGTTGGCCGTCTTGTCGAAGGGGAATAAACTGCAACCAGGTTGAATTGAGGGAGCGCACCGGAAGCAGCGCAAGGACCACTAACCGAGTCCTCCAGTGGACTGGGAACGTGCTACTCCGCTCCTAATGTATTCATTACCGAGAGGTGACTCACGCCGTGAATCGTGTTGGCAGCTCACAGGTGTTCGTCTCTTTCATTTCTTCTCCTCCCGTTTTTGTTTTCCGCCTTGCTCATATTGCACGAGCGCACACGCAGGCACAAGCGCACATGCCCGCAGACGCATACAGCTGGTTCGTTGTTGTCGCAGGTCTGAAAAACAAAGCTTCAGCAGATGGTTGTTTTAGTGCCAGAGCAAAGAGGATCTACAGTTCCGTCACCATGGTCACACACACACACACACGTTTACATGCACACTCACTTTGTCTCTGTCTTGCCTGTCCCTTTTTTCTCTCTCTCTGTGTCTCTGTAATGTTTATCAAGAATATGATCCCCTCTGAAAGTGTGTTACTGTCCTGCATTCTGATTTACGTGTTTTTCACACGCACCTACACCTTACCTAGTTATTTAAATGAGGACACATCTAGACATCTGTTGTTTTTTTCTAATGTAACAATTAGTTCTTGTCCGTGAATTTTATTGGTCTAGCAGCATTCTAAGAGTGCTGGTATGTAGTTGATAAGCACTTGGGATGTTTCTCTTAGCTTGGCGACATGGAAAGCTTGACACTTTGCCTTTTTATTGAAAGTGTTACAGAAAAAAAAAAATATTCAAGAGAAACTCACTTGTTCTGTTTTTAGGCAAGTAAATTTATGCAATTATTAATCTTCTGTTTATACACTCTTATACTTATTAGGTGTTTTCTGTTTGTTTTGTCCACTTCTGGCATATTATTGCTAGTAAAAATAATAATAATATATATATATACACATACACACATATTATGTAAACACAAACTTTTATTTTGGATGTGATTAATCATGATGATTAATTTATTTGGCAGCAGAAATATTTTATTAAAATACTAAAAATATAAATACATATTTATAATTATTTTATTTTATAATGAATACTATAAATAAAATATTTATTCATAATTATTTCATTTTACAATTTATTTTTACTACCTTTACTTTTTTAATCAGCTATATTGTCACCTGTCCTATTAATAATTTATTAGATGCACATTGATTTGTTATCTAAGGACATGAATTTTACATTTTCATGTCCCTGAACATGACATGGAACAAAACAATCTGTGATTGGTTGCTTTACATGTCGACCAGACAGCCTCTTGGCTGGTCCTTGGCCAATGAAAGCTGCTATGGAGCCCAGACATTCAGTCTGAAGGCCTGGCTACTCATGACTGCACATTCATTAAAAGTGTAGGGACACTTTTAGGTCCCCATGAGGAAACAATTTCTTTTTTTTTCTAACAAAATCTAAAAAAAAGTTTCCTTTGAGGTGTAAGCTTAGGTTTAGGATGATAGAAAATACAGTTTGTACAGTAAAAAAAAACCATTACGCTTAAAACACAATTGTGTTTTGTGTGACTGTGCGAGAAATGGATATATCATAGAGTGGGCCTGTGTGACCAGCAGTCGGTTTGACCCCTTAACAGACCAAACATAAAGTGCAAAGCTGATTTCAGGTCCTACCTTCTTTGCGAGTGCACTTGGTGAACTCAATGTTGTCAAAAACTGACTGAAACAGAGGCATTATGAGAGATTTATTTTGGTTTGTGAAGAATCTGAACCGTAATGCATTTGTTTTGCATTTTAACCTGCCTTATGTGCTCATGTTTGCATTCTATTACCTAATTACAAGTTCTATAAAAACACAGGATATCCAAAAGCATGCTACAGGACAGATAGCTTTGTTTTTATCATAAACTAATTTCAACAAATGTTATTGCTATAAAACCTAAAATAATCCAAAACATGTTGAAAAGTAAATTCGCTTAACAAACTGTGCCAGTAATCTGTTGTGATGCTCCCATATTTCCATGTCACGGTGGCAGCTCGTCGCCATGGCAGCAGAGGAAGTGGATGCTTCGCTGCGGTCATTTGGCTTGAAAATTTGATCTCCACACCAAGATGACAGTGAAGATGTCACAAATCAAATTACGCTCATTGTCGAGCCGAGTCTGCGAACAGGACAGCCGTGCACACACAAACACAATGTACTCACTCACAGGATGATTGGGTGCAAAGTGCTTATTTAGAATAAACGTTTCTTGAATGCTCATTACAATTTTTACCTGTCGTACCTATGAATGGGAAATTCATAACATTAGGTCATAGGACTTCATAGATCTTTGGATTTGAATTTCGTTAAATATCTGGATGTTCATGTTAAATGGTCAAATTACAATTTTCTGTTTTAAGTATACACAATGGGCTACAAAGTGGACCAGACTTAGCAGCAATTGTCTAAAGTCTAGCGATGTGAGCCCATCTATGTTGAAAGACTGAGATTCCCACAGGAACTCATAAAAGCCTGTTTAACTCACTTAACACATCAGAAGGTTATTATAATCGTCTTTTTTACGTCCATCGATGCCGTTTTTTTTAAAGCCCCTTAAGATTTCGGCACCCAGAGAGCAAAGTAACTGCACGAACCCACGACCGCTGGACACGTAGCCAATTGACTCCAGCGGTTCTCGCCGCTTGGGGACCGGAGCTGCTGTCTCCGTGGTAACGGTGTGGCACTGAGGAGATCGAAGGCTGAAGTTCAGCTGTATTGATCTGGCGCTGTTCCCTCTGTGCGCAGTCACTCTGAAAAATGGAGAATGAGAGACGGAAAGTGAAAATGACTGAATGGTGGAGTCCTCAATTCGTTTCCCGTGGTTTTCTGACACACACACACACACACAGATACAGTACGTGGGCCAGGAATCTAAGGTGTGAATGCTGACAGGAACTGAACACTAGCTACATGTAGTTTGAAAACTCCTAAATCATCTGATAATTTATTTTTTGTTATATATTATAAGAGCTGGGTAGATTACCTACAAATTGTAATGACAAAAATTTTAGTTAGTAACAGACCCCATTACATTTTAGGTCATGTAATCTGCCTATTTTTTACTTATTTACTTATTACTTATATTTGCATTTCATTTATCAGATTGATTTACATAGGATAATCTTTTACCTTATTGATATGAACATACAAAGATTAAGAAAGTATATTCCATTCATTGTTATTAACAACATAAAGTGCATTAAACATTATTTATGAGTGAACTGAAAAGCTAAGAATGAATGAAATCATTTAAAAGTCAAATCAAAATAAAACGTATTAGAAAATAAATATTTAATTTACCTGCATGTCATGTGACCATAACCAATGCCAGAGAAGAAGGACATGAGCAAATGTGATACTTTATTATTAAAATATTTATTTTAAAATCTCAGAGGTACCCGAAGTATTATATACTTCAAAGACAATCAGATGACAAAAGGTTTGTGAATGTCTGAAAGACAAAAGCTTTCCAAATACATGATTGAAAAATTCAATATTATCAGTGATAAATCAGTAGTTGATGCAATGTTAAACACTTCTTAAACCTGAAATGATGTTTCTTGACCAAAATATGATATATAAGCAGGTTTGTTTTAGAAAGGAAATTTAAAAATCAATAAATTATAAATCATCATAATATGTAATCCATAAAAAAGTAACTGTAGTCTGATCACGAGTTGCAATTGAATCTAATAACAAGTGTACTTAATTTTTGCAATCGGCACAATCTGAGAATGATCTAGAAAGCAAATCTGTCTGTCTGTGGGAAGGATTCACATCGTCTGTGTGCTTATTTGTTTTAACGTTTACAAAACATTTTATTTCCAGGTTTAAATTAGATTTTTGTTGTGATCTCGGACTCGGTGCTCTCTATAAATCAATGAAATCTTTGTTGAAGGCATCATGTTCCGCAACACAATTTGATTAACAGGTTAAAGTTCTCTGTTTTTCCATCTATCATCTTCCTTTTCTCAATCCCCTCCACCCCCGTCCCCTTCTGTCTCTTTCGCTTTGCTTTCTTCTCCGTCTTCTGTTAGTATCCCCACGATGGTCTCATATATGGAGCCAATCTCCTGAGAAGAAAGCCTCCCACACTTTTATACAAAACAGCTGTAATTGCATTGAGAGTCATCGTGAATGAAATGGATGGAAACCTTGACCAGGTGTCGCCCCCTTCAAGAATCCAGTTGCCTGTGAGCGTGCGTGCGAGTTCACTATGGTTATCTGGAATACAGACCCAGACAAATTGACTCTATGCTTTTTGTAAAGTTAACAAATTAACATTTTCATCTGCGCTCATTGTTGCCTTCGGGGAAATCGGTTATTGGTGTCTTTTGAGCTAGAACCAAAGAGCGGGTCATGCACGTGGATGCCATAATCTTCTTCATGTTGTGAGGAATGTTGTTTCTCGTCTTTTAAAATTTTTTATGACTTACTACTTTTCACTGGTAGATTGAATCATGACTAGTTGTCTGTTCAAAGCACTGCAGAGGACTGTTAAAGACTTTTATGGGTTGTTAGTTAGTTTTGAGCCACTGATGGTGGAAGTGGAAGTGTCCGCTCTTTGAAGGCAAGAAACGGACAGTGGCGGCAGCCCCCCCCCTCTCTGCTGGGCTGTGGAGAGAGACTCTCTCTCTGGGCCGCTGCTAATTGTGGAGAGTTCAGGAAGACCATCATTAGCACTCAAAGCCACACATGGCCACCAGATGTGTGGCTGGCCATAGAGACTGCCACGTTTCTCTCTCTCTCTTGCTCTGTCACTTTCTCTCGCTCTCACATGCCTCCCCCCTCATCTTCCAACTTAATAATCTGCCTTTTGTTTCCATGCAGGCTATTGTTCATTAAGATGGCCTCTGCCTTGTAAGAGAAGTCACTGGGTACTGAATAGCATTCTTTGTAACAAAGAGACGTGAGAGAGGGGTATAGGGTGGAGGGGGCATCGAGGGGGATTTTGTGTGTCCCTCTGGTATTTTTATGGCTTGTTTGTGCAGTCTGAGAATTGGACATTGTTTTTTTGCGAGAGAGAGAGAGAGAGAGAGAGAGAGAGAGACAATACCCTTACCTGTTTGTTGACCGTACAGTCTTGCTAAACACTTTAGGGCCTTTTAAAACCGAAGTCCGTTTGAACAAATTCATGATCAAGAGTGTGAGGTGTTTTAACTTTTTAAGGCAAGGAAGAAAGATGTACAATTAGCACACTGCAAAAAATGCTTTCTAAGATTAATATAATAATAATATAATTTTTGTCTTATTTCCAGCTAAAATATCTAAAATTTCGGAAATCAAGAAGGATTTTCTAGACAAGAAAAAATGACTGTCTTATTTTTAGGGGAAAAAAACAAGCTAAAATTAAGTAAATTTTAATAATAATCTTCCAATGGGGTAAGCAAAATATTCTTGTTTTCTGTTTGAAATAAGACCATTTTGCTTCCCCCATTATTTTGCTACATTTTCTAAAAAACTAAACAGTAATTTTTTCTTGTCTAGAAAATTCTTCTTGATTTCAGATTTTTTTTATATTTTGGCTGGAAACAAGACAAAAAATCTAGTCTTAGAAAGCATTTTTTTTGCAGTGCACCTAGTGGGCAACCTGAGTCATTTCCAGGGACTAAAATACATCAGATTGATTTGGACTAGTTTTACTATTTATTACAATATATTATATGATATATTAAAAAGTAATCAGATTTGATTTTGTTATTAAAATGTTCAAATATTGTATTTCATTTTATTAATTATGTCAGTTTCATAATTTTTGTATTATAATTTTATTATAATTATTTTAATAATCTGTTTTTGTTTTTTTAAAGCTTTTTTTAATTTGTCATTCAAGTTTGTGTTTTTTTTTCATTAATTTTCTAGTTTTAGTTAATATAGATTTTATTTTATTATTATTTGGTTTTATAGCATTTAGTGACATATTTTAGGGATGCCAAAGTTAGCCTTATTTAATTTCTATATTTCATATAATTAAATTGATTTAATTATTTTCATAATTTTATTTATTCACGTTTAATGCAGATAGGATTTATATTTTTGTATTATACAATTTAGACAAAATTAAATAAAATACAAATACCATATAGCAATGTTCTGGCAACCATTCACAACACTAAATGCAATCAATGTCGCTAAATATTTAGCTGTGTATTATTTAATAGTGTCGACCATGGATATTTCACTCTGAAGTGTGTCCATTCATGTGGATGTGTGTGTTTTGTGAGTGATCATGGCCTTTCATGTGAATGTGTGTTTGTGTGCTCATGTAAGTTTCTATTTGTGTTTGTGTTAGTAATATTAGGACATTCATACACGTTGATATATAATAAAGAAAACGGTCCATTCATCTGAGGGTTCTGCTCCAATGTCGGAGTGGCAGCGGTTGCTATGGCGCTGTTTACAAACACTTCTCCCTCCCTTTAGCCTTTCTTCCCCTCAAGCGGAGGGGCTGGTGGGGAGGTGAGTACAATCGATTCACAATCGAACCGACATTACTCTGTTTGGAAGCTAATGCACTTTCGACTGAACTGGAAGAAAGAGGGGGGGGGGGGACGCACACAACAAAAACCAGTCGGAGAGTGTGTTACGGTGAGGAAAAGAAAGGGTTGTATTGAGGCGGAAAACATGTTCTCGGGGAAGAAATCAATTAAAACAAACCTTTAAATTACACCGCATGGCCGCGCCGTGTCTGTTAGGGGCCGGGGCACTGCTGTGGTCTGAGCGAGCGACGAGCCGCGAGGGCCCACAACCGCTGTGAAAAGTGCTGCAATAATGGCAGACTGGTGTGAGATGTCGAGTTGTGGCGGCGCCTCCGCACTAAACTCTCTTCTGTGTGGGGTTCGCTTGGTTTGCCGCCAAATCCTCATTGCGTATGGAAGACGGTCCAATTTCGGTTCAATTCAATTGTGTGCATAAGGAGTCTTTCACAATGGCCATTGTTACCAAGCAGATTAACAGAATTGTATGGAGGTGTCTTGCTCGCATACAAAACAGTCTCAATTGAATATTTATGTCGCAGAAAATGAGCCCTCTTGCACGCTGAAGTCATAGCTAAGAAGCCTGTTAAGAGTTTTTGATGGGTAGTTGACTTAAAAATGACAATTCTGTCATCATTTTCTCAATGTATTGTTTTAGCAAACCCGTTTGACTTTGTGTTATTATTTGAACAATAAAGAAGCAGCTTTGACAAATGTTCACACCTCTTTTTTCCATGCGATGAAAATATATGGTGGCTAGAGTCTGCCCAACCTATAAAAAATAATGAAAAGCCTAGTAAAAGTAAAGCGTGATGTAGCTTTTAAATTACTGCCATGCGGCGTAATTTAAAGGTTGGTTTTAATTTTCATTAGCAGACAAGAATCTAATGTTAACTGGTTTAGAGTGTGGTCTCATATTACTTTTGTTTGGCAAATGTTCATGAGGACAAAGCAGATTTCACAACAGGTTCAAGTTGGTCACCAAGAATTGACTAACAGAACCCTGGTTAGTTTAAAAATGACATCTATGTGAAAGATTATTTTATATATCCCATAATGACATTATTCAATTTCGCTAATGTTACCACACCTTTAAAATTTAAATTGCTTGAGCATAGGTAAATGATCCCAGAATTTTGATTGCAGACGATCTATCACTTTAACATTTGAAAATCAAGACAAGTCCTCTCCAGGAGTTGAAGTAGAGGGTTCTTTATCTGGGGGACTGGGATGGGCCTCCTTGCGGAGCTGCGCCATAGGCCCTTCCACTCTATCACAAAGACAGGCCTGTATACACAGTCAGGATGTGTTCTCAGTTATGTGTCCGTACCACAGTGTCTTGTTTGTACAAGGCTGGCCTCAATGTTGTGCTGTTCTACAAGGCCATGTGGCTAGACACAGCTGAGTGCCTCTCGAAGGAGCTGCATCAAAGGGCCCTATATTCTGAAACAGACAGGTTGAGCACGTTACCTGTGTGGAAAGGCTGTTTAGAAACGGGAGGGCTGGATTAAATGAAACATATTCAGCACTCTCAGGTAATTACATCAGCATGTAAAAGTCTAATTAGGGATCTCCAGCGGGACACATCTACTGACACTAATTAAATATAGTCAATCCTGCATTCCCCTCAACCCTACCATTTACACACACCACACAGACAGGTGAGTGTATGTGTGTGCAGGGCTCAACAGTGAGGTTTTATTTGGATGGTCGGTCAGACTGGTAATTCACTAATTTATTTGTCCTCAAAAAAAGACGTTTTTACAAAATTTGAAACCCATAGGTTGGCTTTCTTAAATATTATGTGTATGTATATATAATTACTACAATTCACTCATATATATATATATGTGTGTGTGTGTGTGTAAATGAATTATAGTAGAAATGGTCATCTCTATTACAATGTATTACTAGCTGTTTGTTTTTATGTTGTGCATGTTAGTCGACCGTATGATTTTGATTTGATGGGCAAAAGTTATTCAAATGTTAATAAGCATTTTGTTCTCTTTTTTTTAATCAAAGAAATTTTAATAAAAGATTATACTAAACTACTTATTTATTCTTTCTTTTGAAGAACTTTTCTCTTTTAATTAGGTTTTTTTCTTCTTTATGATACAAAAACAGGCTACTTTTGACTTTGTGAATATTAAAAAAAATATCAAAATGATTTTTAATTCAGATAATTAAACACATGCTCATCTTAAAAGCGATATACAAAAGAGTATTCAAAACATTGTAT
>JAUMHR010000047.1:8466858-8494946 GCA_032361145.1 Enteromius fasciolatus | reverse complement strand
GCCAAGTGATTAGCACACCTGATTCTGATCATTTGAATGGGTGAGCGAAAACTTTTGGTAATATAGTGTATATATAGTTGACATTAACTATATATATCTATATATAGTTGACATCAGTATTCTTTAATTTATAAAAATTTAAGTAAAAATTATTATATCTCAAATTATATATAATTATATAATAATTATACATGACAAATTAACCTAGCATAGCTAATGTATACAGGAAAGTGTTCACCAGGGTTGACCGTAAATTATACAATTTAGTGATTACTAACTTAATTATACGTGTTTGACTGCACAATGTCGCAATTAACCAATTAGAATTATTATATATGTCTAAGAACAGTTTATTAATAGCAATATATTGTGTTGTCACTTTATTAGACTTTATTAGATAAATATTTCCCCATGTACACTGATGTTAAAAAGTCTTAGACTTTTTTCTTTTTTTTTTTTTAAAGAAATTAACTTTTGTTCAGCAAGGATGAAAAGTGTTGTTCTTTTGAACCTTGTATTAATCAAAATTTCCAGCTGTTTTTTTAGAACTGATACTTAGAAATGCTTCATGATGAGCAAATATGAATATTAGAATGATTTCTGAAGGATCACGTGATGTTACAGATTGTAGTAAAGGAGTAAAGATTACAAAATGTATTAAAAAAATAAAAATTAAAAAATATATATATAATGAAAAAAAAGCCACTATAATTCTTTTCACTTTATTTTTGATCAAACAAATGCAGGCTTGATAAGCATAAAAAATGAAAACTAAAAAAAAAAAATAAAACATCTTACCGACCCAAACCTTTCCATATTGGTGTATACAGTATAATATATAATAACTTTTTTAATATTTTTTTTTACTTTACATGTTATAATTCACAAATGTACCTGTTTTTGTCCCTTTTTTTTCCAGTTTCAAATTAAAGCATCTTTTTATCCAAGGAAGTGAGGGAAAGCCTAGTGCAAGTATGTGGGTTTGTTAGTGTGGGGGTGTGTTTTTGTGTGTTTCTGCATACTTATCTTTGAGGAAAATTTCCCCTGTTGTGTTTCATGTGCATTCAAACTGGAGTCTGACGATACGCTCGTAATTTTCGTAAGTCATCTCCCTCCAAATCGCTTCAAAGATTTGCAGAGTGCCAAAGATTTTCACCGTTTTTTTTTTCCTCGGGCCAGTTCTGGCGCGGTACAGCAAGGAGTGGGGAACAACAACAACAAAAAACAATATCTGATCAGAAAGTGTTTTTTAAAGGGCCTCCGTCGAGATGAACTTTCAGATGTGTCTCCAAAGGCACACATCTGCTGCGTGTGGTACATCTGTTCTTCAGCCACTGAAAGCTGACAGGAAATATTCTCATTATTGAAGCGTCGCTGATTATTCATACATTCACTTAATCATTTGTTCACCCACCTGTTTATTGGTTCACTCCTTCACTCTCTGTAAAATAGCTGCTTGATTTGAATGAAGAGTGTCTTGTGTCTTCACAGAGGAAATGAAGGGAAATTGCTTGCTGTGGTTCGAGTTTACATATGGAAGCGAAATGTTGGAATTTGGAGCCAAGATGGCTCTCATCGTGTACTTGACCAGATAGGGCTCTGTGTATGTGTGTGTGTTTGTGACTACACCTGATGATTATGCTTGTTTTGGCAGGAGTAGTGAGGTCTATGGTGCCACGTCCTCTCAGTGGTCTGCTTACCGTCATGGCAACCCAGCCATGGCCCCACTCTCTTAATGGCAGCGTTTATGACATGATGTCACCTGTGTGAGCAAGCTATTGTTTGACTCCTGCCCACGTGGCGTTTTGCCCCCAAATACACAGCCTTTCTGTTACATACACACTCAGAGGAAACAGCAAGGAGATAGGAGGTGGACAAGCGCCCTTCGCACTGCTCTAAATACTACTTACGCTTACTTAAAAACCTACGACACTGTGATTTTTCATGTTGTTCTAAAAACTGATGATTTACTGAGAGTATAATGCTGGTTCTTTTCAGTATCATGACAGGGACTGGGGTTGTCAAGCTCTAAAAAGAAACCAAAAAAGTGCTATGTGTGAGTCGTCTGAAGTTGTACAGACATTGTGTAGAATCAGAATGAAATTTATCCATTGAAAATCGTTTATTTGCTAAGTTCAGAAAAGCTTTGCATCATATAATCGATGTGGTCCCTTTGATCAGGTTATAAATACAGTAATACTTTAATTTAGTGCTTGAGTTATGCACTTCTGTTGTGTCTTTTTTTTTAATCGCTGTTCATTGTAATTGCATGGAAAAGAGCCACCAGCACATTGCTCAACATTTCTCCCTTTAAATATATAATTTCCCTGCATACATTCATGCCACCTACACATCCATATCATGGCATGTAACAGCCCTCTATTTACTTTTCCTAATGAAACAATCAAAAGTGTGCGTAATTATGAACGTGGTGTCCGTAGAGATCAGCGAACAGATGGGAATTAGTCGTTGTTGAATATCAAAGAGTGCATGGCATGGGAAACAGATCCTACAATCGCAGGAAGTGACATGCGAGGGAGATAAAGAATAAAAAGTAAAACCAGTAGAGAAAATGCAGAAGAAGCAGAACAAACTCATGACTTGATATAGGTACCCAAGGGATTTTTTGGGGGAATTTTTTTTTGGTGATACAGTTTGCAACCAGGGTATTGTCTTTCCCAAACACACACACACACACACACACGGGTCCCCTCCCTTCATCATGCCATGCAGTCTGCTTGGCGATGCCCTCTGTGCCATCTGTAGCCTGTGCCCTGTGTGCATGCCCCTCCCCCGCCCTCCTGCACTGTGCTGGGTGGGCTTAACCATCTGTGTGCCAGAGGGGGATCACAGTAAACGGACATGATAACACACAATCATATACAAGCACGTATATATACATTCTCTGCACGTTCTTTAGCTGTAATACTACGTCTTGAAGTCTTAATAAAGTCCTCTATGCTGATAATAATGAGCGTTAATCTTCTTAGCCATATATGTATAGTTAAATTAAGGTCAAGATTTGTTATTAAAAAGTAGTGACTAGTATATCGGTCAGGCCAAGTAACTGGCGGATATTTGAGACTTGTATGATCTTGATTGTAATACGTTTACGTTTTATTTTATATTATTACATAATTTGCAATTTCATTATGCATTCATTATATCCGTTAAAAATATTCAGTTATTTATTAAGTACATATTTTGATTTTATTTGGTACATTTGTCATTAATTCTGTCATTTGGTCTAATTATTATATTATATTTAGTCATACAATATTTCTTAAATACAATAATGTATTATGTAATTTTTTTTAATTACAATTATTTCATTTATTTTGCCAGGGATACTTGTCAGTTATGCTATCCTTTTGGTCTAATTATTATGTAATATTTAATTTTAAAAAATTTATATTTGTTAAATATGTTATATTTAGTTATATACAATATATATAATAGTTAATATGTACATTTTTATTTTAGTTTTATATTTAATAATAATAATTTATTATTTTATACAGATAGATTGACATCTATCTATCTATCTATCTATCTATCTATCTATCTATATGTAAGTATATAACTATATTGTGCTATGAATAAGTACTAAAAAAAATATTTTTTGTAATAATTACATAGTAAAATCATTGTCCCTCTGTCTTTTTTCTTCCTGTCCTCCCCTCTTTTGTTTTACCGCTTTCGTCCTTTGCATTCCCAGAATCCTCCCTGAGGAAGTTAGTGCTGGATGGCAGTGTTTGAGGGTATTTGGCAGTCTGGGAATGGGGAAAAGTCTTGGATGTTTGGCAGGTTTAAGATGGTGTGCGAGTCTGTGTGTGCGTGTGTGTATAAGGAAGGATCTAGGATGTTTGGACGAGATTACATGGCACCATGTCTGACAGTTTGGCATGGTAAGTGTTGGCCGTATGTGTTTGTTAGGTAGTCTAGGAGATTTGCCACTCTGAGGGTCAGCAGTGTCAGGTGTTTGGCTGGGAAGGGGAGGTGGTGTAGGGCTTTGAGCTTGTAGTCCTCAGGAGTTGACAGGACCGTGGTGGGCAGAGTGGAGTGTTTGGCGGCGGGAGCATGAGGGGGCAGAATGGGTGTTTTGGCAGCCGAGTCCAGGATGGACAGGGACGCCCATGGCACATAGAGGAAACATGGCTGGAGGATTACGCAGAAAGAGAGAGAGAGGAGTCTGGGTGGGAGAGGGATGTGCCTTCAGGTGAACAGGATTAAGAGAAAGATCTGTTTGCGGTTCCCTTCAGAACTCCCGCTGCCTCTCTTTCCTTCTTGCTCTTCCTCGAAGGCTAATCGGCTTCCTCAAAAGCAGTCACTGCAAACATTATAGTTCCCGCAGAACAAACAAGAACACCACCGCCGTACCGTAACTTTCTATCCCCAGAGGAAAGAAAAATTACAAAGGAGATCTCTTTGATATCGACAGTATTTTTCCTAGATGGCAATGAAATGACACAGAGAGTCTCCTGAGAGAAGAACTGCGTTCCCATATGAACTAAGGAGGAAATCAAATAGATTCCGTACATGTGTATTCTCCAGAAGTTCATAAAGAGACCCCCCAACAGTATCTCAAACGTCAACGTCTTGGCAATACATATTTGCTTTGGGTTGATTCTCAGGTAAACACAATCGGCTTCTCAAACAATAACCTTTATTTTCATCACTCAGTATAGTTTTGATCTTTGCTTCATTCACCGTTAAGAGGCGAATGCGATGGCAGCATCAGTAGAGGCATGGAGGCAGGCGGAGGATGAGGAGGTGTTGTAGCTTCAGGCTGGAGATCTGGGAGCTTCGCTCCATCCATTTTCTCACAGATGGACTTTGGAGGAGCTGCACAAAGCCACTGTGGAGAATCATCTCAACGCTGCTTTCTCCCTCTCTTGTTTTACTTCTTTTCTCATTCCTGCCTGAGCTGTCTCACCACAGGCACAGAAGCGAAGAGGCCATGTACTGTAGGAGCATGTGCTCTTGAGTTTCCAGAAAAGACGAGTCAGCTTATATACTCTTGCCGAAGTCTGTCCCGTGTAGAACCTGGATGGACTCCTAAATGTAAAAGAGGAAAAAGGTGGCATAGCTAATGCAAGGCTTTATCCGCCGTTCATCCGAGCCATTTATGGAAAGCATTTTAACATATTACAACCCACTTTTACATAGCACACTTATATAATATTCAGCAAGTTGGTCTGGCCTGATTAACAACATTGAGAACTACATTGCTTTGATGAGGTTAGCAATCAATAACACACTTGCCAAAAACACACTTGCCTGGAAGTTTCTAGCATTTCCATAGTCCTTGATTTGCTGGTTTAGGTGTGTATAATTAGATCTAGGAGCTAATCTCTATACAGATCAGTGGCACTGCTTCCAGGTATCATCTGATATCAACTTTCTGCTCTGTCAATTACAGATTCATTGTGGAAGCTAATTGATGTAAATGTACAGTTCACATTTTGTATACTTCTTAAGAAAAATGGCAAAATGTTTTTAATAACATATTTAAAATTTCTTTCTATTTTTATGTAGTTTATTTCTGAATTTTCACAAACATTACTCTATTCTTAACGGAATAGTTCACCCAAAATCCATTTACTGACCCTCAAGTACTTCCAAATCTGTATGAATTTCTTTGTTCTGCCGAACACAAAGGAACATATTTTGAAAAAGGTTTGTAACAAGGCTGTTTGGATCACCACTGACTTCCATAATATTTTTTTACACACTTTTTAAAAAAAATTCATACAGATTTGGAACTACTCGAGGGTGAGTAAATGATGACAGAATTTTCACGTTCAAGTGTAGCATGATCCTTCAGAAATCGTTCTAATATGCTGGTTTGGTGATCAAGAAACATTTTTTATTATTGTCAGTGTTGATTGATCAATTCTTTGTTGAAAAGAAATTGGAAAAGAACAGCATTTCTTTGAAATAGAAATGTTTTGTAACAGTATAAGTGTCTTTACTTTTAATCATGATTAATCGCATCCAAAATAAAAAGGTTTTGTTTATATATGTGCATATGTATCATATATATAAATACACAAACATTTATAAATGTATATATAAAATATGTAACGTGTGTATATATATGCACAATATATACATATTATGTTAAAAAAATTAAATTTATTTTGGATGAAATTAATTGTTTGACAGCACTAGTCTTTACTGTAACCTTTTTTTTTATATACTTTATTTTTTATATACATATGCACAATATATACATATTATGTTGTTACTGTAACCTTTTTTTTAATACATTTTCGCTGAATAAAATGATTCATTTCTTTAAAAAAAAAACATCAGAAAAGTAATGTACTTGACCACAGTCACATTTCAGGCTCTGAATTTTTAGTTTACTTTAGTTAACTTAGTAGGGACTTTTTAATTAGGACTAGAGGATGATTTACATTTAGAAGTCTTAAAGGTTCAGTAGCACTATCTGCCTTTTAACTTTAAGTTAAAAGGTCATTTACAACCTAAGTAACACTGTTCATGGAGACTTGTAAGGCTTTGAATAAATGTTTATCACTTTCAGTTATTGGGCCTATTTAGAAAACAAAAAAAATGGTCTAACATGACTGTTTGTTGTGAGGAAGACTAAAGGAATGAGAAGATGAACAGAGGGAGGTAGAGATGTAGGGATAAGAGAACGGATGGATGGATGGATGGATGGGTTCTAGGGGGGCATTATCGTTCGTCATTATTTGAGCTCCTGCAGCGCTCCATCGCGGCTCTAATAGCATGAAAACACTTGGTGTTTCTTTCCTCTCCTCTCTCTCCCTTTCATTCACACTATTCCTTCCCAAGCCTGGCAACGCAGAGCAGTTTAGTCAGTTTGAGCTTGTTTCAGCCTTGTTAGCAAAGTGAAACACAACAACTGTCTTGTGTGTACCTGTAATCCAGTAGACTAGTTCTTGACTGTCGGCTCTCGGTTGGAGTGGAGGGATGTTTTCGTTGTAATGCATTGTTTTGTAGTGCCTGAGTCATGTGGGGTTGGTACGTCTCTTTGAAAGTGAAATGAAGCGTAATTTTGCCCTCCAGGTTGTGAATATACTTCTCCTACTGAGAGCTTCAAAAGGCACGCATCTCACTGGACTGTCAGAGAAAGCAAATGTTCGCTTGTGATAATATTCATGTCTGCCCTGTATGTTAATGTGTTTATGTTTTAGGAATAGGACAATACAAAAGAGCATGTCAGCAGGTGTCACTGACAGACCCCTCAACCCTTAACACTGAACATATCAAAAAGGGAATAAAATTGAATGATGAAATTAAAGTCAATAGATTTGGAAAACATATCTATTACAGTTATGAGAATGAAGTCAATTCAATACAAGAGTAAAGTCTTACTAATATTTAATACTATTAGTCAGATCCTGTATAGTTTTTGCAATAAAGAAATTTGAAAAGGCAGCCAGTTGTTGACTCCTTGGCTTAAGTATTGGAGCACACCGTTTTTTTCACTCCTAAAGGGTCAATTATTTTGATTATCGTTCTCATCTCTTGAGAGACAACATATCCTCTTCGAACAGCGTGCAGATGTAACCGTCGATATCCTTGGAGTCGACCACTGGTTGCCATTTCAGATTGCACAAAAGAGACAATTTCCTGAATGTCTGCCTGTGTTTTTCTCCTGAATAAATTCAGTTTCCTACATAACCGCTGCAGTGTCCTAATTATAACTCAGTGCTGATGTGCCAAAAGACCAGGGCTTTCTTTATTCCTTAATCCTGTCCTAAAGTAGATTCAAATAAACGTACACATTCTCACACAGAAGCTAACGGAACAATGTTCTGGAAATATATTTTTCTCCTGAAATGATAATTTTACAACTTTGTTCTGGTAAAGTTGACTTATTCTAAATAACATTAAATGTTGTTTAACATGGCACTAAAACGCAGTCGTTGTTCCTACATCTCAGGTTAAAAAAAATAGTTCACCAAAAAAAAAAAACTCTCATGCTAGTATACATATATTAAAATCATGTTAGTGTGCCAATAAGACTTTTGGTCTCTGTGAATGTGTGTTTGTGTGCGTTGTGCCAATTAATGCGCTGGTCATTCATGAGTACATACTGGCAGTATAGATTGCTTAAAACAGAGGAAAACAAAAGTCATTATAACAACAGAGCACCTTACAGACCTGAATGTAAGACTCTGAGAAAAGCTGTTGTTGTGGTTTCTGTGATATGTTGATATTTACCATTGCCAGATGACTGAAAGCAGCAGAGACAGACAGACAGAGATTTTCTGTGTGTGTGTGTGTGTGTGTGTAAAGGCAGTCTTCTGCTGAGGAGGGGAGATAAGGACTCTATCTTAATGGCTTCTCTCGTCTGCCACTCAGCCATCAGACAGAGATTTCCTCTCCCTCAGTCCAGATAAACACACTTCACAACCTTGTCACACGTCTTGCACAAGCCAAAGAGAGAAAGAAAGGAAGTGAATGAAATGGGCAACTGTAGAGATCTATAAATGGAATAGTTTACCTAAAAAGAATATTCCATCATAATTTACTTCCTAATGTCATACATGACTTTCTTTTATTTCTGTAGAACATAAAAGGAGAAATGTGTAGGAATGTGCTGCCCACTCTTTTCCGTACAATGAAAATGAGGTACTAGAGTTTTCAAGCTTCAAAAGAACCCAAAATATCATATTAATAAGCCAAACAGTTGTGAATTTTAAAGATTTTGTTGTTTTATTGTAGGTTTTTCGCTGATTTCATTATACTGGATAAACCCCCAAACAAATAAGTTCAGAGCTCAGAGAACATTTTTATAAAAACTGCATTAAAAACCCATGACATAAGGGTGAGCAAATAATGACAGAATGTTTATTTTGAGACTAAAAAATGCTTGATTTTGAATCACATTATATTATTCTGGTTGGTTTCGGTAAATTATACAAATACTGATGGGCTTCAGGAAACTCAAGAACTTCCCTGATTTTGCCTCTTAGGGGGTCATAGCTGAACTCTAGCGGTGTGTGTGTGTGTGTGTGTAACAGTGTAAGGGAATTGTTTACTGGCTGTCTGTGTCAGACCCTCACTACTCGGGGCCTCTAATGCAGCACAGCTGTGAGGGGGCTTGGACACTACACATCTGCTGAAGGGACCTATTGTGTGTTTGCGTGTGTGTGTGTGTGTGCTGGATGCATGTATGTGTAGATAAACAGATAAAGACGGTACACACGTGCATGTTTGTTTCTGTACATTTTTAGCGTATTTGTTTTTTGCATGCATGCAAATACCTGCGTGAACATATGTGTGCTGTGCAGTTCTTTTCTTACATAAAAGCCGGCAGTTAGAAAAGTGAAGTTTGTAGATTTGTCGGAATTGAGCGAATCAGCCTATCTGGAGAGTTTGAACCTTGAAAGCACCTGCCTTCTCCATTCATGCTCCTGCTCTCTTAAAAAGCCATCTTCATCAATAGCAGCTTTTAAAGTGGATGAAACCGTTTGGAACTGCTCTTTATTCCTGTTTTGATGGATTTTCTGCTCTTCGTCTTTGTCTCACTGGCTGTTGTTGATGTTATTTCAACTCTTTTTTTTTTTTTCATCTATTTCTCCATCACCTTGCAGCCTTGACTCAAAAGATCATTAAAATGTTTAACTACAGATAATTGCTACCTGAGCGAAGCTAATTAATGTGCCGCTTACTCTTGTGTGTATGTGTGGATTTGAATGTATGTATGCATGTACATTTTATTCACTGTATTCTCTCGCCTTTAAAACATCTCTACTATGTCTTCTGTCACCACTTTGTATTAATGCTTTCTAAGGCAAGCCACGCTATTACTACTGTTCATACTTGGGGTTAGAGGTTTAAACAAACCATTAACCCATTGTATTAAACTTTGCTTCGGACATAAATGTAATTGTGCGACTTTTGCTTTTATGTTGCGAAGGGGGAGGGGCTATCAGACTCAGATGATTAATGCCAAATATATATATATATATATATAATGTAAATAGTGCATAATTTGTGACACAGTTATGTTCTGTGTGCATTCATAATACATGGCTTATATACATACATGGAGAAAAAAGAAAACAACTAACACTTTTTTGTATTTATCAGGGCTATACAAGTCTACAGTACTAGCAGAGGTCAAGCCGGGTCAGTATGTGTCTTGAACATTGTCATGCTGCTAACAATTTCCTCAGTGATCAACAGGAAAATGCACAAATAATGTTACCACAAAGCTCTAACTACATTATTACGGTTTGTTCTGGAGAAGTCAGGGCACAGTGCTATTCTGAGTTCACTAACTTACTCGATAAATTGGATTACATACCAAACATTATATAATTTTTTTCACTCTTTACGTAAATTAAATACCCTACAAAAACACTGTTCGTTGTAAATTATACCACAACTGCAGGAGGACATATAGGAAATATATGCTTGTGTGTGCAAGTTCACACACGGACACTAAATGTGCCTGCAGTATGTTCAGAAAGTGGACAGCAAGTGTATGTATGTGTGAGGAGGCTGAGAAAGACTGACACGGTGTTTAAAGTTCAGTGTTAAAGTCTTGCTGCTGTATTTCAATCTGTCAGACGTGCTTTCCTCCGTTCAGAAGAATAGTTCTTTCTCTCTCTCTTTCTGTCTTGCTCTTTCTTCCCCCCCTTCACTCCTTTTCTGTAATAAAGAGTGACAGGGGCCGTGTGTTAGTTACACTATGAAAACACAAAGCATAGAGCTCGCTTGAAAACCAGACGTGTTTGTTATGTGGTTGAGCTGCACATACTTAAGCCACTTTTTGATGAAATTCAGTCTAAAAGAGGTGTCTCTCTCTCTCTATATATATATATGTATATATATATATATATATATAATGTGTTTGTTTGTTTATATTTTATTCTATATTATGTTGTTGTTTGATGTTTGAGTAAAAAATTGTTTTATGTGCGTGCACTTAGTTATACTTTTAAAACCAAGCAAGTAATTTTACCAGCCTTATTTTCAGACATCTGGGGACATCCTAAAATGGAAAATGATTCATAAATTTGGCAAATGCTTTTTTTCCCCTACAATTGAAATGTTGCTTTTATGCTTAGGAATAGTCTGGGTTAATTAATATAATCTTTATGTAAAAATAATAGAAGCCTATGATACTGAACATTTAGATAAGCCAAGTGTGTGTGTGTGTTTGATCATAAGTGTGTGCGTTTGATCAGAAACACAACAGAGGGACACTGTGGCTGAAGGAAGGGGGCAGTGCTGCTGCATGTGTGTGTGTGTGTGTATGTGTGTATGAGTGTGAAGCTGCACTCCACGCTACACCATGTCATGCTCTGGCCCTTTAAGAGGCGATCTAGCCGCTTAGAGCCATAGAGAGGGGTGGAGAGAGAGGGAGGGAGAAGAGAGTGAGAGAGAGAGAAAGAGAGAGAGGGGAGGGAGTGCGAGGTTCGGCGTGTGAGAGTGTGTGTGCAGCGGAGAGAAACAGAAACAGTCTTTGGTTTTGCGAGAGGTTAGAGGAGCACCAGGCAGCGTGTGCGTGTATGTGTGTGTGTGTTCTCGGAGGTCCCTGGGTGTCGGACGCGTATGTTGTCGTGGAAGGACTCCTGCATTTCAGACCCCTTGTTTCAGCATGCTTACTGAGCCTGAGCTTCCTCAGGAGTTTAACAGGTACGTTCACACACTCACGCACAAGACGCTCACTTTTCCAAGCCGTGCCGGGAGGAGGAGAGCGAGGGACAGGCAGATGAGCAGGAGAAAGAGTGTGTGTGTTATCTAATGACAGACTACTTTATTAGTTTGTTTGGCATGTTTGAGGCTGGTTGTGTGCGAATGTGTCTGCGGTTTAGAAAAGAGAAGAAAGTTCAGTTTGACTGCGAGATGCGTGTTTTCTAGGCGCACTCTGTGAGCATGGGACGCTGGAACTGTCTTCTCAATCCCACTTTGAAACTAAGTTGTTAATGTCTCAAGTGTTTGGTCTAACAGGTTACATGCTGTCGGTGTGTGTGTGCATGTGTATTTATCTACCGCCCTATATACACATACGTATATATCTATATATATACATATGTGTGTGTGAGAGATGGTGTTTGATAAGGTTCGGTGATCTCCCGTCAGTCTTTCCCTGGCACAACCTCTCTTTTTTGCGCATGTTGCACTTCAGGGTAATACGCTTGGCAACCAAAACACAGAGCATTTCACTTCTGTATGACTTTCTTGCTTCACAAAACGCTTTTCACATTTGTCCGTGTTGTTTTAATCTTGTTTATGTTGTTTTGGTGTTTTATTGTGGCCAGATGTCTACATTGGCCTTCTGTTGTGGTGGTCCGAGGTGGGAAATGTTCTCACCTACTTTATTATGTCAACAAAAGTGGCTTTGCTGCCGAATAAAGAGGGTTTGACTTTAAAGCTCCATAGGGAAGATTACCCATAATACTAGATTTTAATGCAAGCTTCACCCCAGACACACATGCACACATTTTTTTATTGCATTAGAGCAGTGCACTGTTTTACCAGATGAAACTAATCTTTTGTTCAGCGATAAACTCTGGGGTTTTATCCCTGAATTAAGAACACATTTATACGTCAGGAAAATGTGTTTTTAATAAATCATCACGCTCTCGAGGGGGAGGGACGAGGAGGGGGGCCGAAAAAGATAACAACAACTACGAGGAATTAAACATTTAAAGGATTACATAGGAAAGCAGAATGTATGGTGATAAATGCAGGGATTACAATGACTTAGAAGAAAAGGATGGTTAAACTCTACTTTCCAGTAATGCTGGCTGTCAGTGGTTAAAGAGCATGAAAGTGAGTGTGTGTGTGTTTGTGTGTGTGTGTTTGAGGACGGGAGCAAAAGCGCAGTGTTTGTCCGTGCAGGGCTGTGTGTGTGTCTCTTCTGTCCTGATGCTGAGTGTTATTGAAAAATCGTAAGTCTGCTTTTATTATTAATTCGTGCATAGACAAACCGTTTTACTGACAAAAAATGAAATTATACTGTTTGATGATAATAAAAAGTAATTTATATTTGTTGTTTGTATGTTGACATCTTAGTGCACTCATCTTATGAACGCTTAAATAATAAAAAAATATTCACTTAATTTTACTTTTGTTTTCACTTTAAAATTTGCACATTTTTTGCACAAGGTTTTGTATGAAAATTGACTTTTATTTTTCATTTATTAGGAACATTTACTATTTGGTGTAGTTTATTTTATGTTTATGTATAAATTACATGTAAAAATTCAGAAGTGTTTTTCAAATCAGCTGTACTGCAAAACAGTAGTAGATAATTGTACGCTTTGCTTAAAATATGTAAATCGTCATGCAAAATATTTTATAATTTCTAAATAATGTAATCATTCTAATTAATAGCAATCATCTTAAAATATTGTGTATTATTAGTATTGTTATTGTTATTATTGGAGGGGTGATTTGGGCGAGTTTAACCTTATTGGAGGAGCACAGAGGAGATTCTATGGCCAAACTGTCACATTCCTCAAAGAGAGAGAGAGACAGCGAGCGAGGGAGGGAGGGGGAAAGGGGACTTTAACACTTCTCCATTTGTCTCCCTCCTTTAATGGATGGTTGTGTTACATCTCACTCTCTCTCCCGCTCTTTCTCTGACTGTCTGTCTCCGGGTCAGTCAATTCTTCCTGGTAAAGATACACAGAAAACACAGTGGGTTCGTTCGCCACTAAGCATGTGTGATTGAACTAGCTGGTGACAAATGTGGCTGATGCACTTCAATTTTTGATTCCTCTGCGTCAGAGAAAAAAGAGATTAAACCACCAGCCTGCCTTTACCTCCATCACTTTAACACATTACTTGCAAGCTGCTTTATAGCATACGCAAAGTGTGGCATTATCTGGTTGAAGGAGTGGGTACTTTCCCCAGACGTGAGATACTCTAATAAAATCATTATTTGGAGAACGTTTAGAGACCTAGTCATTTTGGGGAAAAAATTATAAGAATGTGGTTTTTAATATGTATGTTCTAAAAAGTGCAAAGGGTTAAGGTTAGAGTTACGCTATGGTGTTTATAATTAGCTTTATATAAACACAACTGAAGTTTGTGGTTGAGGGATTATATTAAGACAGTATTACTCTATATTGAAGAAAGGGTTATACAGTTTAATATATATATATATATATATATATATATATATATCTTAGCTTTGTAGAAAAACAAAAGAAGTCAACGGAAAATCTCCACAGTGATGAATGTGTGTCTAAATCTGACTAACATTCCTCTTTGGGAATATTAAGGAATGTCCTCATTTGGGGGGAAAATAAAGTATATATATATATATATATATATTTATTTATTTTTTTGGTTTGGTAACTTGGTTAAGGTGCGTTTTTGTCTATAAAAGTTTTAATTAGCTTTATATAAAAACACTAGAAATCTGTGTTATGTCTCCATTTTGGTTTAAAGTGTGTGTGTGTGTGTGTGTGTGTGTGTTCTGTCTGATTGATGGAGGTTCTGGATCTTCTCTCTGGGTCATTCATTGCAGACTGGCTCCATTGTGTAGTCCGTGTTATGAGCTCTCGCAGCGGCTTGATAACCGTGTCTCCATGAAAAAAGGAGGGTCAGCAGAGAAGAATGCTGAAGTGTTTCCTCCTCCCCCTTCAGAAGTCTTCCCAGACCTCCCCTGTGCGATCAGCTGACCGTCGGGACGTCCGCTGAGGCTGAGGGGGAACTGAGTCCCTTCTAGGTTAAAGTCTTATTTATCAAGTCCGAGAGGATAATAAAACAAAACAGTATGAAGACAAGTCAAGAGGTGACAGCCAAGACAATTATAGGAAGGATAATAAAAATCAATGGACTGCTTAGTGAAATGCTGCTTTTTTCTATCCAGTCCCTCAAGCTGTATAATAACGGCTCTGTACTTGCAGGTAAAGGAGGAGTCTGGGTGGAAGACTGGGTTGCGTATGCCTGTTACGCCCAATTTGTTGTTGTACAGGCCTGTATGAATAGAGTAAATTATACCAGCACCCCTTTTCACAGACGCCCGGGGCTTCTGGGAGCAAATCACGATGGATAAGCCTTAGACAGGGCCATCATATTCACAGACACTCATACACACTAAAAGACGATAAGCAGAGGCTGAGAAAGTTTTCATAGAAGTTTCAAGAGTGTGTGTGTATTTGTGTAAAATGTCACTAAAAACATGAGTCAGTCCAGAGAAATAAATAATTAGAGATGAGAGATGACAGGAAACTATGCAGACAGATGAAGTGATGACTAAAATACTGGCAACCCCCCTCTGTATGTATATGAGTGTGTGTGTGTTTTGATGCAGCAGTTGCCTTGGCGCTGTGGGCACGGCGTTCGCTGGTTCCTTGTGTCCACCCAGCGGCAAACACACACCATTGCTTATGATGCGTTTGTGTGTGCGAGCGGGCTTGTTTTTGCTCATATGACTTTTGCTTTCTTGTGTGTGACTTCACCTCCATGCCTAAACAGTAATGGCTGACAGTGACATTAGGCTCTGTGTTCTTGCCTTTTGTGGCGACGCTGGACAGGAAATTGGGGTGGCCCTGCAGCCCTCGCGTCAGAGGGAAAAACAGAGACGGCTTTGTGTTTGAGTACGTGTGTGAATAATGTGTGTATTTAGAGACACGTACACTTGTGTGAAATTTTTATTCACAGACTTCTTTTTGAAGAAGTTTCTAGGAGTGATTTTCAAGGAAAACCTTTTTTTAGTGCAGTTAGCTAGCCATCAGCTATCTTAAAGACTGGGTAAACAAATCAGAAAAAGTTGCAAACCTATAATAAAGTGCTAGATTGTTTATTTAACACATTCTACTGTTTTCCGCTACTTTTTGAGTCACTCAAATTTTTCGTATAGTAATAAAACATTTCCACTTCTTTTCTTCTTTTTTATTTAAACGTGATCTTTAAACTATGTTTTGGTAAATGAACCCCCCACATAAAAATCCAAGTGCTCTTCCAGCAGCAGCGAACGCTGTGATTAGCGATTACGCTGTGAATGATGAAGAGCCCTCACAAGTTTGCACTACGGATGGATTTACTTCAGCGGAGTCGCTCTCTCCGACTCTCTCTTCGCTTCCGCCGCTCTGTCCGGATGCTGCATTCCCACAGAGAGAAAAATTGAGAGAGCTATAAATAGCTGTAAAGTAATATACTTAAAAGACTGTTCAAAACAGAGAGAGTCGAGCACAAATGCTTGATTGTGCAAAAGGGGAACGTCCTGACGGGACTATCTGCGCCTTTATCGTCCTGGGAGCAGAAGAAAAAGAGTAGAGAGAGGGATGAGCACTTCTCCTAATGTCTGAGTGGATTGTGAGGTATTCTCAGTTTCCTACCGAAGGCATCGCTGTTGTTATCTGTGCTGAACGGGCTGATTGTCTGAACTTTTGGACACACTTTGTTTCATTCCCACAGTCTGATAACAAAAAAGAGCTGACCTACCTAATCAGATAATCATATTACACAGGAATTTACCTTCACAAGTGTAATGATGTTTTAATATTTTTTAAAGAGAGCGTAACGCATCAGAAAAACAAAGTTTGAATATGCACTGTTCGGATAGATTTACTTGATAAAAATGTCACCACAAGTGAGCTGTATCTGACAAAACCTTACTTTGGGAATGTCCAGGAAAGCCTTAAAAAATAAACATATATATATAGTTTTAGTCAAAGGCTACAGTGCTACATAAAATAATGCTGATTAACATTATATAAAAACAACAAACGCTGTTTATCTTGACGCATTTATCTGACTTCTTTTTATCGTAAGCATGCGGGACACATCCACAAAGCATCATCATGCAAGTTTTTCCGTGGGCCGTGCACATCCGAGTGTGTGCGTATGTGACACGTTTAGCCTCTAAATTATGTCCTGTCATTAGAGGCACTTCTGGAGTGTTAACCACTGCTGATGGTGATTAGGTAAAGCTCCTAGATTCAGTATTTAAAGAGCAGCTCCACTCCGCTGTTTAATGGACCCTGTATTTTGGACGATTAGCGTCTGCGGAGAAATGTACATGTGATATGAGAGGGACTTAGAAGAGCGCTCAATCTGCGTCTAAGCTCAAAGGGGAAGTGTGCCTTTAATCTGGGCTTAACGCACGCAGTCTGCGGGAGGGGGACGAGCGGCACACCAGTAGGGTGGCCATTAGCTTTTAACGATTAGCCGTGAAAGTTAGCCTCTAGACCTGCAATTCAACTGCGATGGGACGGGGCGCGAATTCTGAAGTTTGCGAAATATACAAAAAAGCGATGCCATTTTCTTTGATAATACACCCCGAGCTGGATAATACTGGTGTTTGGAGATTAAACTGCCATCATTTGTGTTCCTACATAAGTGTGTGTTTAGTCACCTCACCCGTATCAGCACATTCGGCTTTGATATTCGAGGCTGTTTATGAATAACATAATACTTAGCCTTGTGAAAATGAAAGGCAATAAAGTTATTAATCCACCAGATAATGAGCGAAGACTGCTGTTAAAGTTTACAATGCAAATAAGCAGACATGACTAGCCTGTAAGGAAGTCTCAGCTTCAGAGACTGTTCTTTGTGTGTCTGTGTTGCATTAGCGTGTGTGTGTGTGTGTGTGTCAGTGGACAGGGTCTGTGTGTTTGGCAGGCCGGCCTTTATTGGAACCACAGAAGGATGGAGTGAAATTATGCTAATGGCTGCTAATTATGACCTTGGAGACCAGCTTTTCTGCCAATTTATCTGCTTAATAAAACCCTCTCTTTTTTAATCCCAACATCTCGACAAGCTTTAAATGTTTCATGTAGACTCTCCACCACGACAGGTCTGCCAACTTTAAATGAAATAGTGGCTATAACCTGCTCACCCGGGGAGCGGAATTGTATAGTAATTATACTTCAAAGGCTCGCAGGAAAATAGACATTTTATTGCTCAAGAGGAGCTGTGAAAAGCTTCTGTCAGTGGGCCGGCGAGGAAGTAGGAAAGAAAAAGGCAAAAGGAAGAGTGCGTGAGACAGGAAGAGCGGAAAAGAGATGCAGAAGTGTCTAAACGTACGCACAGATATGAATGACGGAGAAATATTAAAGAAGAAATTAAGTCATTTCAGTGAGAAATATAGCAATTCCACTTTTGATTCCAATTTTAAGGAAGTTTTTCAGTGTGTATATATATTTTAATTTATTTTATTTTTAACTACAAATCTGTCTCTTTAACTGCTAGCTTCCCAGCTATTCATTATGCTGATTTAAGTTTCACGAGCTTTAACTAAACAGTTATTAAACACCAGTTCTCGGGTTCGAGTTGGATGTGACAAGCAATAAGAACTGGTTCTCGATTGCCTATGAGAGTCGTGTGTGTGTCTTTGTTGGTCCTGATGTGTGTGTTGGGGGTTGGTGTTTTAGAGAAAGCTGCACAGAGGTGTGTGTGTGTCGGAGTGAAACAAAAGGGCCCAGTGTGTGTGAGTGTCTGGAGGTAGAGTAAACAGTGCTGGTGGAGGGGCAGACAGGCCGTGCGGCTCTGACGGCCCAAGTGCAGTTTATACAGCTGCACTGACTACTTTTACTGCCCCAGTGTGAACCAGCATAAAGCCAAGGTACCCCACACACACACACACGTTCACATTCATACAGTCAAATGAACGCAGACATAGTCGCTAATACGCACATTCGTACGTATTATACACCTGCATTAGTGCTTGTTATGACAGAGCTGTTGCTGTCGGGGTGTAGCAGTATGACATCTGCGTCATAGTTTATCATTTAACTCCTCACTCCGTCTCATCTATAGAGTTAGTTGAAGCATGTCTTCATTGTTACCGTCGCAGCCAGCCTTGGGTTTGATTGAGGCCGGTCTTATTCATCCCGTCCAGACGGTTAGAAACATTATATGATGTTTGTCTTTACAGCTAATCTAAACCAAATAAGCAGTAAATGAGAGAAAGAGAAACCTTAGCAGCGCTCAGGAGCTCCGCCAGATGTGGCGTCTGAGTCAGACCAGTGCAAAGAGAGTACCATACAGTTCAGCACACGCAACCTGGACTGCACCCAGACTGTGGATACTAGTTACTGAAGGATAATCGAGATGCAAAAGTAGCCTATTGCACTGACTTTATTCTGTATGTTTGTCTCATTTTTCTAGTTCAGAGCATATATTAAGTAATTATAAGATAAAAAAAGAAAGTTGTTAACGGTGAGCTATAAAGTCTTAAGTGGCATTATGAGGTACGTAATCGAAATGATAAAATTTAAACTTGCATTGTGAAAGAAGTGACGATTACAGGACATTGTCATAATAAAAAGAAATAAAGTCATAATTATGAGAAAGTCAAAATTTGAAGATGTCACGATTATGAGAAAGTTGCAATTGTGAGCAATTGCCAGAAATCTGCAATTATCAGATACAAAGTCATATTGTGAAACAAGGTGCAATAACAGAAAATAAAGTAGCAGTAATGAGAAATAAAGTTTTAATTGTGGGAAAAATTGTGGGGAAGTGAGAAATTACGTGAAATAATTTGCAATTATGACGTGCAAAGTTATATTGAGAGATATAGTTATGAGTCATAAAATTATGAGTCGTAATTGAATTTCTGAGTCACAATTGTGAGACTTCAAAAATAAAAGAGTGATGTAAAGTTACCATTGTAATAGTCACAATGATGAGATTAGTATCTATTATCAGGAATACTCACAGTTGCGACAAAATCATTGTGTATGTATATTTTTAAATAATTATTATATATAGTAAATGTACTGGGCTTCCATAACTTTGCTTTTAAAACAGCTTTTGGGGGAAAGCACAGTTACTTCAACACTGCAATCAAATCAAATTTGTTTGCCAACTCTTTTAGTTGCAGAGTAGGAGCCAAAAGTACTTCTCTTCATCTCCCTTTATCCTTGCCTGTCTTTTTCTCTTAAAAGAGTGGTACTTATTCCCCCAGGGCCATAGTAACACTAGCCCCAAGGCTGAGAAGCGTCTATGAAAGCACTTAGGCAATGCCGTAAGCCAGATGAAATCTTATTAGGAGAACATATTCATTTTTCCTTCCCGTGCATTGTGGGAGAGAGAGTTCATTTAATAAATGCTTTTTCTTCCTGACGGTATCAGAGGAACACAGACCGTCATCAAGGCCTATTTTCTCTGGCATTGTCAACACCATATACACTGTCATTAACATCTACTGTGGCACACACGCTCACGCACACACCATTGTCTGTCTGTGTTCTTGGCTAACGTGATATTTGATGTGCGCTGGGCCGTCTGCACTTTTCTTTAATGGGCCGCTCGAGTCTTTACATCAAACAGGCTGGCTAAACACATCGTGTGCAGTGCTGCTACAGTAAATGGCTCTGTGATAGTGTAGGTGGGACGTCTCTTTGATGGAGGGATGGATGTGGACAAAGCTACGGCGTTGATGGCTGTCATTATGCGAGTAGTGTGTGTGTGTGTGTGTGTGTGAAATGCTCCCGTATATGTCACTCACAATTAAACAACAGCCACATCTCTGTCTCTGCCATGTCTTTCCTGAATGCCTCAGTCACTTTTCCTTTCTCATTTTTCCAGGATGTCTTCCAAGCGACCAGCCTCTCCATATGGGGGAACAGATGGAGAGGTAGTCATGGCGACGAGCAGACAGCGATTGGAGGATGAAGAGGTTGACGGACATGCTGTCATTCACTTGCCCCTGAGTTCGTACTGCAGCAAAGTGTCCCCGCGATCTCCGCGACTGCTCGACAGCCCCCCATCACTACACGCGAACATGGTAGGTCTCTACGCTCAAAGCTTTCTCATACGATTGGAGGAGGTCAGCCCCTCCCACTTGGTTAACATGCATTTGACTAACTCCTTCTTTGAAGAATAAGCACCTCCCATTCTCTCTCTCACTTTCACTTTTGGCTTAGAAATGCCCGTCACGCTCCGATGATGTCACAGGCAGATGTGAGACAGGTCGTCTATTTAAATGTGGCCAAACTGACTCATAAGCTTGGCCGTTCATGTGTCATTTTGGAGTGCGAGTTCATCATGGGTCACTGTAGTCATAAAGGATATAGATTGTATCACACATTTAAAGGAAGAAGATGAAATGTAAGCACGATGGACCCTGTGACACCAAAGCGTCGTCCTCACGTTAACACGCACCTGAGCTCTAGTATCTCTTTAGTGACCTTTTGCCCGACTCGGCTATCTCTTCCTCTCGATAAACACAGGCTTCAAGAATCAATTTGGCTGTAAAACAATGAATCAGTACTTAAGGAACTTAACGGTAAGCTAATTCTGCAATTAACTGTGATTACAGGGTACGCTGGACTCTGCAGTTTTGGAACCGTTTCCCACAATAAACCAAAGTCCTCCAACTTTCTCACTCAAGCGTCTCATTCATTCTCACTTTATACAGTCAGCTTGGAGCGTGGTGTGTTTATGACTGTGGGTGCTCTCTTGCTGTTAAACTACTATATATTTACCTTTTAGGAAGGTGCATATTAGTGCCTATGCTCCATTTAAAAGGAGTTTATTTTTTATGTGTTAATAATCTGAAGCACCTTTTTTCACTATAAAGAGCCTTTTTTATTCAATGGATATTTAAGGCTCTTTATGGAACCAGATGCCAATAAAGAGCCTTTATTTTTTAAGTGCATGTGGAAAGGTAAAGCACAGACATGTGCCTTTTGTGGCAACTAATTTTTCAGTTTTCTGTGCAGTGAGTTTATATTTGACGCAGATTTGCATTTGGCTGTTGATGATGATGTCAGTTCAGTAATACAAATAATAAAGCTGCTCACGAAACCAAACGAATGTTTATTGTAAAGTGGATTGTTATTCGTATTAATCATAACGTGAATGATTATGTTTCAGCAGCAGTGCGGTGCTTGTAATTGTTGTGTTATCTGAAAGACTAGACTGCTGTCTCTGTCTCTCGCGCTGACATGTCAGACGTGGCATGAAAAAACACGCGCGCTGTATTTGATGTGGATTAATAAAGCGTATCCGTCTCGAGCACGGGCGGATTTTGGGGAAAGCAGGCTGGCATGTGTGAGACATTAAGTTTCCCTGAGCCGATCCGCGCTGACTGGCAGAAGAGTTGAGTGAGAGAGAGATTTACACGAGTGGGGACTCGGAGGGGCTTTGTCACGGCAATTGTATAAAGTGATAGGGAAGTGTAAATCGACTCGGCGAGTCCCTGGGTAGCGCGCCGCGGAAGATTACCGCTTTATCTTGTCATTGTAAATTAACACGGCAGCGGCGCACACGCGCTTCAGACTCCGCTGACCTCTTCATCCTGAGAGAGAGAGAGAGAGAGAGAGAGAGAGGCGCGTTCGTGATGATGGGGTCAGCGGGGCTGATGCGCGCACAACCCGCTACAATAGAAGTCGGTGCGCGGTGCGCGTCCCCGGCAGTCTGTAAACTCCTGCCAGTTTTTACAGGCGGGAAGTAGAGGGCTTTGAAATCGAAAGGTGGGAAGAGCTTTACACGCGGGTGATAATAGCGAGGTGTTAATTACTCTCCCTTTTGTCCGGTTAATGAGGAGAGGCATTAAGGAAAGATGTGTCTTTCACGTTAAGATTTGTTCTTAGATGCGTCAAATGCAGCCTTTTTATGTAGAAAACAACAGAATATCCTTTAACCTGACTCCTGTACAGTGTTCATAAAAGATTGCTTTTGTAAAAATAAAAAATATAATTTTCCGAAACACCATTAAATGTTAATTACATTTGTTTATACACTTCTAGTTTAATATATTTTTATTTTAAATACTATTTTATATATATATATATATATATATATATATATTATGATTATAATAAAATTATTTTTTTTGAGTTTTATTGCCAATCCAAGATATTTAAAGAGAGAAACCAACAAAACTGTCCAATTTTTTTATGTGGACCATTTTGCTTCAGTATTACAAATATTAATTTGCATTCTTTTAAAAAAAATTCCTCCTAACAAATATAATCTACAAATCTGACAGTGCTTTGAAATTGTAGTGTCACACAAATCTCATTTAATTAAAGTCTTTTTCTATGACATAATTACCTCTTGTAAATTGAGGGATGAGACAATGCAAGGTGTTTGTAAATCTTCATCTGTGTGTGTGTGTGTGCCCACGGCAGGATCAGGGCTGACAATAGCTCGGTTGAGCCAGGTTTAGAGGTGAGCGGATTGCGAACACACGGTAGAGATCAGCAACACGGGCTTAAGACAACAGACGAGGCGTCAGCACCGCAGGAGAGGAGAGATGTCCAACTCGAGCGTGTGTGTTTCAGCAGCGGGACTCTTGACAGTTTAACTGATAGCAAGCGTAGAGGTTAGTTTCCTAGCGCGTGGTGAACGCGAGCCAGAGAATCACACGGCCGTGCTTTGAGTTAGTCACATTAGCTAGATCCTACCTGTACCAGTAAAATAACTGGATTTAACTTAGCATATGGAAGCACGAGAGAAACGCTCTGAGGGAAACAGGTTGGAATCCTGCGGAGTACAGGAAGAACCAAATAAAAAGAGAGAAGGGAGAAAAAAGGTGGCATTTGGAAGAAAGCTGGCATCTGTGCTGAAGGGAGAAGACGAGAGGAAAAAACTAGAGGGGGAAAGAAGGCATTTTGCTTTCTTGGCAAGAGTTGAAGTGTGTTTAAATGTGCTCCTGTCACACATGAGCTTAAGAGGACAAAAGTTGGTTAATTCTGTCACCATGCTGCAGTGGTTCAGGGATGAAGAGAGGGTCGTAGAGAGGCGCAGTTTCAGCCTTTCCACGAAGAATTGACATCTGCACAACTAAAAGCAGAACCGCCCACACCGTGCAGAACGGCACATAAGAAATGCATATAATTACATATACTCAGCTTTGCACACTTATTCATCCGCGGCGGAAAATCACGCGCTCACACTTAATCGACGGACAAAATAGGGGTACTTAACCTGAATATCAACCCTACTGTAGACCTGTTACTCACTTGCGCCTTATATTTAAAGATGGGAGGGGGAAGAAAGCAACACATAAGCCATTAGCTCATCAGCTGGTTCTTCTGTCCGAGACTTAGTGTCACGGCCGAGGACATTAAAAAGCGAAGGAATACAGTTTCCTCACACCTTCTATTGGAATTGTTTTCTAGACATCTCTGGAGAAAGACGCGAGCTGCGGTTTGAAGTATGCAGTGGATTAGATAGATTGGAAGTGACAGGTGTGACCGTGTTTTAAGATGCATGCCACACTAAAGCAGGCAGAGAGAAACGCCTGCCATTCTGCCACTCTCTCCCACTCTTTCCCTGACTTTCTCTCTCTTTCTAGTCCTCCCCTCTTCTTTCTATCTTTCTCCTCTTGTTAGTTCTTTAACAGCTAGATGACAGTTTTGTTTGCGGATGACGGGGCGATCTCGCACCGCTTTGGTCATTTGTGACTACAGAAGTCTCCTAATCCCAGTCCGACCGGCCTGAGTGCAGCTGATGGGGCCGTGAGGGATGAAACGAAGGGGTGTGTCTGGAAAAACGTGCCTTTTTGCAGGCAGATTACAGAAACGGGGGGGAAATCAGTATGCAAGCTGTCATATTTTCCGTGTATCATAAAAGCCTGTTAAGATCTTTTAAGCTTGCCAGTCATCAGTCTGTTTGTGAATGAGTATCAACGTGAAATGTCTCTCGGTATGCGTTCGTAGCAAGTGAGAGTGTTTCAGTTTAATTAGTCCTACAGTAATTATTATTATCATGATGATGATGATGATGGATTGTGACGAGTCAATCTGTGTGATATGTTCAGTGTAACTGGATATATGAAGTGTTGACAACTGCGTTTATGTACTAGATCTGAATATGATGTTTGTTTATTTGTCTGGTTTGCGTGAAAGAAAGTGATTAATGTTATTACATGGCATGTAATTGACTAAAATAAATTAAATGGCAACATTTGATGTTCAAACGTTGAGTTATTTAATCACAAAAACAAAAAGACTATATTTTTTGTACTGGTATTTTAATAAAAACTACTAATAATCATTATTTTAAAAACCTGTTTCCCTTGCATTTAAACTTTAAATGTTGTATAGAATTTAAAAAAAATAGTTGCAGATATTATTACAAATAAACAGTGTATCATTTTTTTTCTGAGATGAAATACATGTCAAAACATCAAAATGGTAAGATATTTGATATATTTATATAAATGAATAGAAGTAAAGAACTTTAATGTATTTATATCATAGCACTTAAACCTCTTCTATGTTGTAAATAATGAATTGTTTTGTTTGCTAGGGCCAAGTAAGATCATCTAACAGTCTCACTTGACTGATAAAAATAAAATAGTATTTGCCACTGTTCTGTCTTGTGAAAGTCTTGTGTAAATCGTGTCGCATTAAGCTTTACTAAATGAACCATCTGCTGCTCTCGGTTCACTCTCTGAGTTAATGATTAAAAACAGATGTCATTATTAAAATCTAAGCGGGTAATAGACCTGCACAGGGAGCTTGATCAATTTTTTGAACTTCAGTTTGGACCGAGGACATTTTGCTTTGCGTGATGAATAAAGGTGGCACAAAGTAGCTGATGTTGATTGTTGAGGTGTAAATCTGGTCACTGGATCCCAAACACGTCAGTGGGATTATGCTGTTGTCTGATTGGCTGTGGCTGCTGTCAGTCACGCGTGTGGTAAGGTAGATAATAGATGTGGATTAACCAAAGATTAACCCTGATTAAAGGACTTGGACTGTTGACCTCGTCTCTAAATACCTGACTTGTTTTGTAATTAAACTTTATAAAGGAGATCCGGAGCTGGGCGATAATAACGTGGTGTGTGTGATAATTCATCATCATATATCTCCACATCAGACATTTACCCATTTTACATTGTGTGCATATACTTGCAGAAGCAAAAAACAACATTTAAAATGAATAAATTATAGATAAATAAAAAAAAATATACAAAAATAACATTTACAAAAAATGTTTCTCAAGCAGCCTAAAAAAATATAATTTAATTGTAGTAACATCTAAATGAACTGGCTTTATTCAAGTCAAAATGTCATTTAAAATGACTATATTAAGTTAGACCGATAGCAATAGAAATAGCTTAGATATAGCTAGAAATAGCCCCTTAAGTCAACAACTGCAGTTTCCCTTTTAATAGTGTGCAAGTCTAACTCTGAGCCGCATTACATAAGAAACCATAAGATGAGAACTGTTAGATATTTGGACATAAGATCAATGCATGAAACGTCGAAGATAGTGATTGATATCGCAGCTGTCATGTTGGTTAAGAAGAGAAGAAAAATGTGGTTGAAAAACTTGGACGTTCTTGTGTGTTTGGAGCTGATTCAAAGTAGAAAAACTTCCCTTCTCAGAGAAAGAGACAGTTTCTGTGATGGTGAAACGACTGAAACTTTTCGCGCTAATGATTTTGTCTAAAGAGACTTCAGACCGACAGAGGCAAAGAGAGACTTTCTACAGTACAGATGGGCAGATGAGGATGAAAGTCAATCTAAACATGCCTCAACACTCAGGAACAGGACGAAATAATTAGCGAAGGCCTGTTTGTCGCTTTGTTTAACACCCTGTCTCTCTCTCCGTCTCTCTGTCAGGATCAGGATGGCAGTAAAGGCCTGGCCCTGAGCCCCTACCCCCAGCACAACTCTTCTACCTCACCCAGTAAGCAGCAGCAGCAGCAGGAGGAGGGGTCCGTGCGGCCGGGGAGCGAACCCAGCTCCACTTCAGCTTTGGGCACCCCGGAGAGACGCAAGGGCAGCCTGGCTGACGTGGTCGACACGCTCAAACAGCGCAAGATGGAGGAACTCATCAAGAATGAGCCAGAGGGTGAGTGAGGGACAATTTAATACGTGTTTTGAATCACATCTTCAACTTTGCAGCGCGTTTTCAAACAGCCTAACAGTGATATAACCTGTTTAGAGCTGAATATGTCATGCCGTGGTCATTGTATTACTCAAAATTTGCAAACAAAGTCATTTAATTTCGCATTTTTATTACAAGCGACATTTGAATCCTTGGATATATATATTATTTATTTATTTTCTTCATAGCAATTAATTTATAAATAATATATATTTTTTATTTATAATATTTATTATTTATTCAGTTTATTGTAGTTTATGCTATCACAAGTTGCTTTTTGATGGCACGAAAAAAAATATTTATATATTTATTTTAAAATAAAAACATTTGATTTCATAAATACGTTTGCTATCATTGAATGAATTGTTAATATATATTTATGATGCACTTTTAATGGCACAGAAAAAATTATTGTAAAAAGTAGTTTTCAATCCATTTAAATATTATTTGAATATTTACAATATTTAATCATTTTTGTGTATAAAATAATTGTATTTTAGCGTGAACTGTAAGCATTGTCACAGAGTTTCTTTGATTATAGTGGGAGCTATCTTTGAGCTTTGAGTAGTTGTTGTTCAGAAAAGTTGGAGACCAGCAGGTTTTAGGAGCCACTGGGCAGCCAATTTTTTCCTCCAGAACCAGTTTTTCTGTGTTGAAACGGCACATGGAACAGGTCCAGATTAGACATCGGCTCCGAAACCAGCACTGGCACCCTGTCGATGGAAAAAGTTCACTGTATTACATTTTCAGAAGACATTGGCACACGTGTGTCTTATTGTGATGAAATTACAATGTGAAACTGGCTGAAAGTGTGAAGGATTTCATGGAGAGCATCTCCCTTTCTGTCTGTCTGTCTTTCTCTCCCCGACTCGCTCGCATACACTCATTCTTTCTTCCATCTCTCATCATTCCTGACTAACAAATTCTGCTTAATGAGAGCTGTTGATAAAGTCAGGCCTTTGTTTAAGCAGGCAGGGATCAGCTGTTCGGAGCCATTGTGTGCCACACTTTGCATATTCATTTCAGACTGATTACTGAGAGAACGGCTCTCAGCTCCTTCCACAGGATCTCTCTCTCTGTCTCTTACATCACACCACACTCGCTCTGTAATTAGAGGCCAGTTCCTCATGAATAATCAGAACCTGCTCCCTATGTGAATTAGCCAATGTGTGTTGTGTGCAAATACACATGTGAACATACTGACGATGGATGGATGGATGAATATACACAGGTTGATAGATAGATAGATAGATAGATAGTTAGTGTACGTATTGTTTTCTTGCAGTGCATACTGAAGGTCTGCCATGTGAAGAATGCAG
>JAUMHR010000047.1:8417001-8464085 GCA_032361145.1 Enteromius fasciolatus | reverse complement strand
GCTGGGCTGAGCTTGATTCATGGTCAGGGCCAAGCTTGGGTTCCCTGAGCACTGAACCTTTCACACACACACACACAAACTCTCAAGCTGAGCATACGTCACACAGCCCTTTACGGACAATGGTCTCATTCACCTTCCTGTGCCTCTCTTCAAATCTCCCCACCCTGTGTGCTTTTACACACAAAACAGATCACTCCACTTATCACTAACTCTCATCCCATAAAGTTATTTTTGTCATATCAGCCAATGACGGGTAAATTAAGAACAATTTCCAGACATAAAAACTGGTATAGACTGTGAAACTTTTGCATTTTGCTGTATGTATTTGTGTATATGTGTGTGTAGTAATGAATTTTTCAATATTTTTTTATCCAATATTTATCTCTCTAAAAACTAAAATTAAAAACAAATGTAAAATAACTGTACATATATGCATATATATTATTATACATGTATAATAGCTGTGTGTGTGTGTGAGATCCTGGACCACAAAACCATATGTGTGTGTGTGTGTGTGTGTGTGTGTGTGTGTGTGTGTATATTTAGATTTATACAATAACCTAATATACCATGCTAATTATACCAAGCTTTTTATTTTACTTTGAACTATTTTGCAGTAGATAGATAAATATTAGTATGATTGATTCCTCATATTTAGTTTTTTTGGTGGCTTAATGCATAGAATATTCTGCATATACGTGACGAATTTAGACCCTACTCTCTGCTTTTTTTCCCCCTTAAAGTTGCCTTTAAAGTTCTCCACCTCAGATATTGTTAGATGCCACGCAGCCCTCTTAAAGTAACAGCGTGGTCTTGTTTACGAGTGTTGGCCCCCTCGCACCGGATGGCCATGGAGTGAGCCCAGATTGATGGTTCAATTTAGACTTGACTAATTGAGTCCTTCTCCTTGCTTCTCTCTCTGTGGGATGCTCCGGCTTCAAAGCCCGTCCTAGGGTCAGCTGCCGCCCGGATGCCTCTATTATCTCACGCTGCCTCCGCCGGTCTGGGGTCAGACTGGAGGTGGCTTTTAATGCGCAGTGGGCCGTAAGTTGTGCGACTGCATGGTTTTATAGCATGACACTGAACTGTAGGGCACGTCGAATGGTGCTTTAAGATCAGAGCAAAGCTGCACCGCACACACAGTCACACAGAGAGCGTACGTCTTTTGTAAGACGTGCGTGAGGGGGGTGTTCAGAGGCACTGGGGCATTTTATAAGACAGCACTTAGACCCTGTCATTGTTAGCTGAGGGATCACGCATCCGTACCCCTCAATGAGAGAGAATAAGAAGGGCGGATACACTCTTCCACGAAGACGAAAGGGGTAGAAGAGCTCTGAAGCAGTTCAGCAGAGGATCTCTGTCTAGATCTCCCCGGGGTCTGCTAATCCGCTATACGACTGCTGCTGCTGCTGAGTGCTTCTACACACACACACACATAATAAAACTGACCCCAAACACACAAATGATGAACATAGGTTCTTCAGCAGTTTTTAGCATGCTGTACCAAGTAAGAGGAAACAAATCAAACAAAAAAAACTACCAAAGGACTTCTACATGCAGCTGTACAGAGACAAATTCAGGCACACAGAGTGCGAGGAGGGCACGCTACGAGCGCTGAGAAGAGCGTCTGTGAGCGAAGAGGCAGAGCGTGGGAGAGAGAACAACTTCCATATGCAATTTTCAGCATTTGGTAGTAATTAGTTAGATGTATAAATTAACATTAGGAGGAAGCTTTTCACTGGAGTTGTTTGTCATTATCTTTCCCTCGCGCTCTGAAAAACAAGGGTTTAGTTAGAGGCCAAGGACAGAAGAAGAGAGAATGGAGAGCAACACGAAACAAAATATGGATCCGTGGAGGTTATGAAAGAGATATTGTTGTCAGAGGTATAACTTGGAGAAATGTAGTAGCCTATAAATCAGTATATATCTACAGAAGAAAGTTGTTCATTCATTTGATTTCTCTTTCTTTTGCTCTTAAAATTAGTGCCTGAAAAGTGCAAAGTTGTGACAGCCAGACTTTAAACCTAAGGAAGAATTACAATTGATATGTCCTCTGAAACTAAGCTCAGATTTGCCATAACACCAAAGTGAGGCCTCAAAAAGTGCATCATCAAATTGTTTTGGCCTCACATTTACTTTATGCCTCTAGTATTCTTACTGTCAGTGACTTTCACATTTTTATATCTGCTAAAGATTTCTAGGCAAAATATCGGAGTCAAAGCTGAAATGAATAAGTCTCCCGAGCTTTCACTAAAAAGTTCCTCTGGATAGAAAACAATGATGCAATCCAACCTGATAGACAAGCAGACGCCTTCTGAATGAAGTTTCGCTTCTAACTCTGTTTACCGAATCTAGCGCAACAAAACACCAGCTATTCTAACTCACAGCCATTATCACGCTATAGAGATTTCTCAGTAGCTCCGTCAGGCTTTACTGGGAAAAGCACAAGATGCCTCCTTTTTTCGGAGTAGACGATTGCATGCCTGTTTATTTGTCTCGGGCTGAATCCAAGTCAGTGTACTTTCCTTTGAGGTTGGCAAAACAGCTGAAGACATGAGAGTTAACGGGGCCCTATTGTGAGCGTGCCATTGTTCCAGCATATGAAAGGCACATTCAAGTCAGTTGTATTGAATTGTTTGGGTCTGCCTTTCAGTTTGTATTCTTCTGCTGCCTTGCACAAGACAATCAATAGGGATGAGCCTTCTCACTGGATGGGTGATATTAGAGCTGAATGCCGCTTACTGGATGGGAAAAGCTGTCTGAGGACACACACACATTTGGAGCTTTTGGCATAACAGCGCTGTGGTCTCTTTTACTTTAAGTGTGGGCTTCGGATTAGAGACTTGGAGATGGACGTCTTTGTGCATTACTTATGTGTGTGCGATTGTGATTGTGTGTCTAAAGTTTTGTTATTGACCTCCTGGTGTGGCATTAAGAAAGGCACAAAAGCCGGAGGTTCATGAATTAGACTGTGGCTCCATAGCAGGGCCATTATAGAGCTGACTGTTCCATAGCCACACCATTGTGGCTCAAGACTTGGACAGTTGCACACAGCCGTCATTGACGTGCATGAATTGGAAATGCTCCTGAGCCGTGATGGTTGAATGCAGGGTCTGAACATGAGGAATCCATATATTAGCAGCTCCGTTTGCCTGGCTAGATTTAATGATGTGCCTGTGAATTGCATAATATGAATATTACTTATGGAGACGTGTAGATGGTGACTGATTTGGCGAGACATCTAAGAACTTCTGTGTATGCTAACGCAGAGGCAGCCCTCTGAAAAAAAAAAAAAAAAATCAGTTGAAGCAAATAAAGTGAGTTCTTCACCGTTTGTTTAGTTGTTAAACCTGTGAAGCTCTCAGACATTGAGCAGTTGCGTGATTCTTATGCTAATTTGCAGAGCACACCCATATCTATTAACATGCTAATTTTATTTTGTGTGTGTTGGCATTTTTGAAGCTAATGCTAAATAATGGAATACAATATCCCATGAATATTCATTGCAACTTTTAAAAACTGAGCGAGCTCTATAAAATATCACTCTCCTCTCTCTTTGATCATGCTTTAGTGGATAGAGAGCTTTCTGAATCTCCATCAACGCTTTTTCCCCCTCTCAATCGCACTGGTGACTTTTTGAAACACTGTGTGTGTGATTTTTGTAAAGGGAATCGAGGCAAGAGGAAATATGGCAATAGAAGGTATACGCATATGGTTGAGCTGCTCGGTTTTGGCGTGCTGTTGCATTGTGGGTAAATGCGCATCAGTGGTTTTGGTTATTTTGATGTGGCGTTTCACATGGCTAGCAGCGACTCGCAAATCTCTTCTTCATATCCATTACACGCCCTTGTAAATCTAAATCTAAAGCCATTCTCTCCTTTTCTAACACACATACATGGCCTCGCTTGAGCCTCAGCAGGGTTAAAAAGGGATATGTAAAGTAAATTACAAAGCAGATTTAGGTGTATTTGCTTGGGTTGGAGTAGATTAGAACAAACTGTGGATGTCCACAGGCCAAATGTCAGGGGCCGCGTACACACTCGCTCACCCACACGCAACATGTGCGGCGCGCACACACTCGCACAAAAGTCTTCGGCAAAGGTAAACGCACAGAGTCTGTCTGTCTGGACATTTTGCAGTTGAAATTTTAATTGACGCCAGAAACAAGTATGCAAAGTTTTTTGGCTAATTCACTGCAAGTGTACATTTTACATGCAGGTTTCTTTTGGTCAATTTAATTATGTAGAAAACTATTAAGTTTAGCCTTCAGAAATATCATGATTGGAAACAGTAAAGCTATAGATTAGGAGTTAGTAGCTTTTTGTGTAGGCTTGAGTGGCTTTAGAAAAATATCATGCTTTATTTTCAGGCTGCTAGTTATGAAGGTTAACAGTTTGGCTAACATTTTCTAAGTAAATTTCTATTCTACCACTATGCCTGACAGTAGTTTGCCTTCCAAATTCTTGCTGTTGTGCCTCTTGTGATGATGCTAAGAATGAACTTGCATTATAAATATGTATTATAAATTGCAGTTTCGGGGTTTAAAGTCTCAGATCTTTTGCTGTACAAAAAAATGTATGGCTGGGACTTGTTTCTGTTTGTCAGTTGTTGATTGAATGGAGGCAGATCTGACTGTAAGAAACTTAAGCAGACTTAATGAACTGTCCAGAACACAGAGTTATGACATTTTAATTAAATGAATAAATGGAAATGCACAGATGAATTGTTCACAATAAGACCAAAAATATGAATTCGGAAAATAAGTGAGTTTTCAATTCATGTCAAATTTAATGACCAACTAAGACGTAACCCCTGGGGATTGTAAACACAGCACACACTCAATTATTGACTCTCTATCACATACTACAGCCCCCTCCACTTCCTGGTTTTGAGCGTATGGGACTGAGGCCGGTAGTGGACACCAGTGAGTGAATGAAGCTCTAGTAGGGGTCTTTGAACACGAGGGGGAAGCTCAGAATTAACCCCAGCAGTCCTGCGGTCAGGCAGCGCACTTTGAAATGAAGCAATCTGTCTCCGCTGAGCAGCCCTAGGTCAGCACCCTTCGGCCTGCCAGAAAATAGGCCCTTTATTTAAGCCAGATGTTCAAAAACAAGCAAGGCGGATCCCAATCCTCCCTCTTTCCCTTCATGTGTGTCTCTCTTTCTGCCTTGCTTTGCTTTTGGACTCCTTCCTATTCAGCCACTGTATTTTTTATTTTATTTTTTTTTATCCCTCCCTCCGCCACTTTTCCCATCCTATGGTGGCGGAGCACCCAGCTCACTTCTCTAGCCTGGCTGTACGCCCGAGCCTGATCCCCTGCCTGGACGTGGGGAACGCTGGAAGACTGAACAGGTGTTCTCCACTTTTTGATTTCAGTGCATTTGAATTAATCCTGTCAGCTCAGCTGTTAAAACAACTGTCACCCCCAGCTGCTAGTCATTTTAGGCTGGATCTGACACACTCCGCCAGTCTACGGCAGTCGCCGATGACATACACACACTCTCACCGTCTGTTCCCTGGCCCATTGTCACGACCACAAAGAGTTGTGCGCACGCACATACACATATGCACAAAGGAAACACCTCGCCACATCAGCATAGTAACTGAATGTTAAAACACTGGTTATGATATAAAGAACTGATTTATGCTTTGGAAGCAGTGTTCACATTGAGCTTAGTAACGCAGGTTATATAGCCTGATGAGGTTTTTATCTAGCCATAAACCGTCATAGTGCGCATTATTACTTCACATAGTACTGCTGATTTGCACCTGTGTGCACAAACACATTTAGATCTATATATACACGTTCACAAATGTAAATAAATATATTTAATTGTTGTCATCTGAATGCTAATGCTCTGCTTCCTATCCCATCTGCACCTTGTTTTCTCGCCCTCCTCTCCTCAGAGGTGCTGTGGTTTCAGAGAGTGTTGTTCCTGTCGTTCGTTTGGATCTTTTTCAACCTCCTTTTCTTTCATCCGGATTCACATAGCCCTCAGTTAGATACAGGTTACACATTCTGGCAAATATTTCTCGCACATTTAAATATCTGTTTACTTCTTTTTAATGCCAAGAGCACAGAAAACGCAGTGGGTTAATTACTGGTGCATGATAAATGGTTGATCGAGGGAGTGTTCTGAAACTTGGGCTGTTTAGTTTTGCCCTGCCTTCTCTTTTTCGTGCATTATGAGTCGAGAGGGAATACATTTGTTTCACAGGAAAAAAAAAAATTGTTGTCAAAAAAATGCTCGTAAGGCTGTTCTCATCTTTGAGAGAGAAAGAGATAGATTAAACCGAGAGCACAACTAAGCGCTCTTGCGCAATAGAATGTATAGTTTGTCATGTGTTTGGTATATTTGCTTACAGGCTTGTGACGTTTTGGGGACTTTGAACCTCGGTGTGCACACAGCAGCAAGAGAACAGAGGGAGGCCATGGGTTTAGCCCCCACTCCTTTGTTGTTTCTGCACAGATAAACCTCTCCGTAGTTCTTTTTGTGCATTACAGTAGATTTTGTGTCTCCTGTTTGCTCAAGCATTTCTTTCATTGTTGCTTTTGTAACTTATAATGAATATTCAGCAATCTGTAATATTCCTCTCAAATTAAAGAAACAAAACATGTGAGGAATGCACAATCTGTATTTTTATGATTGGGGGGAAAACTATATATATATATATATATATATATACACACACACTAACCAAATTTCTTAAAAACTGTAATATTGTTCATTTGATTCTCTTTTTATTATTATTAGTATTTTTCTTTTTTCTATCTTAATATATTTTAAAAATGGAATCTGTGATGGCAAAGCTGAATTTTCAGCAGTTTCTCAATTTCTTCATCGCTGGCCTTCAAATATAATTTTAAAATGCTGATTAGGTGCTAAGGACACATTTATTATATTTATCATTGTTAAAAATAGCTATGCTGGTTAATATTTTTGTGTAAACCATGATGTTTTCTTCATTTTATTTAGTTGAAATCAGAAAATCAGAATTTATGTGTAATAAAAATATTTGCAGCATTATAAATACCTTTATTGTCATTTTTAAAATCTATTTAATGCATCATTGCTTACTATAATAGTAATGCATTTAATAATTTACATTTTTTCAAATTTTAATTATTCTAAAAAATGTTAGATATATGTTTAACACAGAAAAATATCCCAGTACCCCCAGGGTGGTAATTTCTGTTTGAGCACTACTGGGTACATTTTGTTTTTTCTAACAGATGGGATAGTGTGCATATTTGTAACTATATTTGAGGACCTCTAAAGTACCGCGTTCCAGTGCATTTAATATGTTAACATTATTATGAGTGTACTGTACAGTCCAGCACAGTATGTGTTTAAATAAATGAATTAAGATGAAACAGACCGCTTTGTGCTGTCCCGTACCCCTGCTGGTGTCTAACCAATGGAAATATAGCTTGTAAGTAGGGCATTATTCCCATGACCAACCTTATCAAGCAATCAAAGTTTGAACTTGAAAGCATGTGAATTTATCGCCATCCCCCACCCTGTCCACCTCCCTTCTTCCTGTCCTACAGATGAAGAGAAAGAAGGAATCGAGTCGAGGGATGTGCAGGGGTCTGGCTGGCTTTGGCCAGGCATGGCCAGCTTTTTAGGAGCTGTTAACAATCACCTAATGGCTCTCACATGGCTACCAGTATCTGGGAGCAATGGAGCCCACACAATGCTGGCCATTCTTACAGCAAGAGCATTTTAACCTCCCCAGGCACACAGAGACAACAGCAACGATTAAGTCCAGTGTAAATGCGGAGTGCGTTGGGGAAAAACATGCCTTTAGATTCCCAACTTCCTGTTTGCAGATCCACTTTTCCAGGCCGTTTTGCTTACTGAGAAGTATGTGTCCATGCCTCATCAGAAATAAAGGCTGTTTGTGAATACTTCACAAATTCAAAACTGGAAAAACAATGTGAAAACAAGAGGAAGTGAATTGTAATATGGGTAATAACTGTTTTCATCTGCCAGGGGCAGTTTGTTATGACAAGAGGTTAAAATGGAGACTTCTGAGTGGGTCTGCTTTGTGTGTGTGTGTGTTTATTTGCCTCCAAAATGCAAAGCAGCATTATCATGTCAGCATAGTCTGCCTGTGTGTATGACAGGCCTGTGACAGCTGCTTTCTGTACACTTCAACGTGACATACAGCAATTGTGATTTTAACAGACACCGCGGCCTGTGCTTTGACAAATTTTATATATTTATTTTGTTGCTTATTTGTTTATTTTCAACCGTGCGTGGCAATACGTTTCAGTCTGTGTGATGTCGACTTTGCAAGAGCAAGTGTTTGCAACCGTATGTGTGTGCCTGTTGCCTCAGTCCAAAGGCCTTTTTTTCATTTCTGCTGTCCCGCAGTTAATGCATCAGAGACTCGGACGAACACGTTGTATTCTTTTGTTGTCATTTTAAAGTGATGTAATGAAAGCGGGTGGCGGCAGGGCCCCGGGGCTATGACAGCTCTCTGCTGACTGGGCTGCTCGCGAGACGCGCTGAAGAGGGGTTATTGCCACGAGACAGATTGAAAGTGTCATTTTCCATTATAGAGCACACGGAGGAAGCACAAATATGCCCTGGCCTACTTTAACAGGATGCCTTTGACAAGAGAAATGTGTGTGCTTGGAGGAGAGGGGAGCCCTGAGCCCAGCTTAACCCTTTCTTCTGACACCGCAGCACAAGAAATTTAGCAGATGTGACACTAATATTGGAAGAACACCTTTAATTGTGCATTACTTTGTCTTTATTAAGTTGAACACTAGATATTTTGTAGATGACTACCTGTTTAAATTAGCATACGTTTAAAGTATGTCCACAGTTCCATACTATATTTCAGACCTAAGTGTCTTCAAGCATTATATGTAATTCTTTTCTTTTAGCTTTGAAGTTTGTTTTGAGATGTCATCTTGTTCAGACTAATTCAGCCTGCGATTTAAAAGCAAACAATAGCCAAGCTGGCCGCATATGGAATATCAAAAAGCTTATTTTATCAATGTATGCGTGCATGTTAATTAATTTGTACATGCATGTAAAGTGGCATATATCTGTGCGTGCTTGTGTGTGTGTGTATGCGTATCAGTAGTGTGGCTGATACTCAGATGTACGGCAGCCAGATTTGAAGTCTTGGACGTCCTCAGAGAACGTCTTAATTTTCTCAGACTTTCTCACACGTCGTGATGGTTTTGCTCACATTCTTCTTCACAATGTCATGCCCTCCACGCAGTTATTTCAATCTGGCAGTGTAAATTTGGCACCGCGTGAGAGGTGCCAGAATAAATTTGGCGGGAGTTTTGGTTCAAATCAAATTGGACATAAGCACCCACAACACCATCTGTCAGAGAAGGATTGCAGATATGTGAAGGGCACAATTCCGTCAGAGATAAACGACTTTTTCAATTTGTAAATCTCACCCTGCAACTTTAGTTGGGAATTATTTCCTATTAATTTATGGAAAATTGATTTATCGTCATCTAAGTGAGGACTGGAGCTGAAGAGCACACTTTGCAGCACTCGTGGGACTTCGTTTGTATCATACTGCGGAACATACTGTCAATGTAGTTCACACTCAGGCGTTCCACAAACATTCAACCAAACATTCAATGACAAATTGTTCATAAAACTATTTTTATGCTCAGTACATCTGTTTGTGTGCTGTACAAATGCTTTTGCAAACAATTTACAACAATTTGATTAAAGACTTATGTTTTGATTGTGACCCATTCAAAAGAGGGCTAACTATATATAGTCCTGTTTACCCATGATGTCACAATGTCTTTTTTTTTTTACTGTACTCAAAGACGGAGAACAAACCAGCCAAGGTGTTTTTCTTTTTTATATTTTGTATTAGAAAATGGTCCTGGTTGCCCTGGTGACTGCTTTGAATGTAAAGGGTGTTTAACATCCTGACCTTTAGCTTCAGCTTTGCTCTTTCCGCTGACTCCACACGCTTTACACGTTACGACTTTGCACAAAATCTCACCTTATCTCACTCCATCGCGCTCTGTCCCTCCAGTCTCTCTTTTTTTTCTTATTGCTTGTGTCACCTCTCTGAGACGGGAAAGTTTTTTGAGCGAAAAGAAGAAAGAACACATTCTGTCTGTGTGTGTGTGTGTGTGTGTGTGTGTGAATGTTTGTACAGAGTGTTGCTAAGCATTGCCTTTTCCTCCATCAGCACACATAATTGGGACTTTTAGCTTGAATGGCGGCTTTTGATGAGAGATTTGGTCCGATGTTTTTTTTTTTTTCTTTTCTTTTTTTTCTTCTTGCTCTGTGCATTTCTAAACTCACAGTCTTGCAGTGTCTGCCGCTCCGGGAGAAAACACGAGCAACCGCCGATGTTTGAACGTTCTTTAGAAAGAATTTTCAACATGGTCTCTGGGCAAATAACAGCCGTACATAAATTGATCATCAAGGGTGATTATAATCATCTTTTCATTTGGCAGGGGAATCCAGGAGCAGAGTTTGCAGAGCATGTTTGCTTCTGAATCGAACTTCTGCCATTCGCTTTTTAAAATCTCATGAACTTTTTTTTTTTTAAGCACCCTAAATGAGTACTGATCTGCACTGCATTGATTGATTACAGTGTTTTAGCCACAAAGCCAGTAATTAATTACTAGTTTCTTGACTGAAATCCATCTGTGGGTGTTTGTATTCGCTCCTCAGAAAGATCTAAGCGCAGCTGGACTCCCGTGTGTGCGTCTCTCTCGTTGAACATATATATACGGCGCTGAGCTCAATGTGTGTGACGATCCTTTCTGTCCAACCTTAGATAAACTGGCTGGGTGCTTGTATAATTGGTTATTCAATCCTGACCTCTGTGGCGACTGGGAGCTGCTGCAGCGTGTTGCTTTCTGCCAAGAGCAGTCAATGTGGAGCCTGTTCTGGTGCTGCGTGCTGGGCCAGGCCCGAGCCAGGGCCTTTCCTGTGAGCCCTTCCCACCCGCGTGAAGCTGGCGCTGGGACACTGGCCCTTTTGTTGTCCACCGTGGGCCTGGCTCTCCTTGTCTCATTCCCCCTTCGTCTCCCCGCTTTTCTCCACTCCTCCAAAACCAACCCCCCGCCCCTCTTTCTTTTCCGAACAAAACATCTCATTGGCTTTGCAAATATGAGATAATTGGAAAAATGGAGTTGGCCGGGCTGAGTCAGAGCGTTTTGGGCAAAAAATAGCATTGCAATGGCGAGGCACAGAGAAACAGAGAGTGAGTGATGAAATTGTTTGTGAAGTACGGAGCCCGGGCCGCCCTAAGTTGGATTGTGGTGTGTGAAGGAAAGTGCGCTCGGTGGTGGCACATCTTGTGCGGTTCTTCCACGCTTTTGGGCCAGGTGGCCGGACATCTTGGCTACGGCTCTGCCCAGCTGCTGGAGTCCTCTGGAGCCAATGAACTTTAATAATGCCTCATAATTCACCTATTATTGTCAGATTAACTTCTCCTCTCCCGTGCTGGCATGGCTAGTGTGGTGGTTGGTGAGTTTGTGATCTCATATTCAGTTTACAGATGAGTGTGTGCTACTGACGCGCTTGTTTGTCAGATATGTCTGCCGAACATCCTGTTCTAGACACAACCAGAGACATATGACTAGGGATGGATCAGGATGGCTGCCTGGTCCAAGGGTTTCCACAAAAAAAAGTTTTATTTTAAATTCGAATCACTCCTTTCATATTAAAATTACAAATATTTTATTAACGCTATTAGTATTATTAGAATTTTTCCAACCGCCTATAATTTGCTCGCTATTTTTTTAATAGCTGAACACTATTTCTGATTTCATGCATTAAAGCATAAACATAAAACATTCTCTTTCAATTGTGTTATGTCTAATTGAAATACATCTTAGCACCCTCGCTCCTTCTCTCATACACACCCTTGCTGTGTGTTTTTCCAAGAGTCACACTGTTCTCTTTCCGTTGTACCCCTCAGGCAATGCTGGTCCCACCAAAAATGTGCTCCCCACCTCGTAAGGGCGCATACGTAGGGTTCCACCCAGCTGCCACAAACAAGACCCCTTTACACTAATGCATACAAGCTGTGCTGTCGTATTGGGAATATACTAATGGAAGCAGTCCCAAAGTTTCTGCCCTCTCTCACTCTCTGTCTCTGTTATGCACACATTTTTTAATGCCGATAACCTATTCACATAGCAAATATTGGATTTAAACCTGCAGTTAATATGTTTGTCTTTTATCTTTATGGAACGTTTCTGACACTTCTGAATACAAGTCTTTATTATCAGGATACTTGCATGATATAAAGTAGCAGGTAAGAGTCGATTTTAGCGTTTTTTTGAATGTTGAAGCATCATATTTTATATTGACAAAACTAAAAGCAACATCACAGGCTGAAGTGAGAAGTGCTTCTATCAAACGGGCACTGCAACGGTCCTTTTCTTCCTAAACCATAACAGAGTATGAAGAACGAGATCAAGACAGAGGAGCTGCCATGAAAGACAGATACATCAGCATATCTGCTTCCTTCTCCGTCCATTTTGCAGTAAACGATTGTGCAGATCCCCGCTGCGGGCTGTCACATAAAAGAGGGCTTTCTATTTTTATTAATAGTTAAAGTGAAGGAGCTGTCGGCAGGGACAATAGCGGCCATGTTAATAAATAAAAATAATAACTATTACAGTGCTGTGGTGAGAGAGGGAGAAAGTGACATACTCAGACAGAAAGAGAGAGAGAGAGAGCAGGCAGGGGGGATAGACGGAGTGGCCATTTGTTGAAACCTTTCGCTTGTCAAAGCTCTCGGGCTTAAAAGCCTCTGTCATTGTTACGCACAGATGCCAGAATAGAGGAGAGAGAGAGAGAGACGAGGGCTAATAACACCTGTTGGGGTGACAGTGAGACAGCTGTCAGTAGAAACTGCAGCAGTGAAGGTGATTTGCTGAACGGTGAGGGAGTGTGTCCATAAACCAAAGGATGTGTGTTTTGCAGGCCTGAAACAGTCAAACTTTGAAGTCCAGAGGCGAGACCAGGAACGCAGAGGATATTCAGAAATACTCCAGAGACAAGAATGCGATAAACTTTAAATTGCAGACATGCCACTGAGGAAGTTTTACCACTAATGAGACATTAAATATTTGGCAAGTCTTCTTGTATTTGGCAAGTCTTTGAGTGTAAGTGTGTGCCGCCCACCTGGGGCCTGTACAGTCTATCAGTCGCAAAGACACAGGTTAGTGCTCAGTGTTTTAACTCCAGCTGAATTGGTAATGGTGCCACCTGGTGTTTTTACTTTGGTGGAGAAGCGTTTAAGTGTGTGTGTTTGCTTTTGAAGATACTCTGAAGACTTTAAGATTTAAATGAGATGTTTTTAAAGACACGATTTATCATAAAAATCATATAGTGTCAAACCTTTTGACCTTCAGTTGCAAGCATCACGCTTTACTATTTGAGGTACAGGATGAAAAAAAGAAAGAAAGAATGAAGACAGGAAATGGAAAGTAAAAGTAAAAGTAAATCATAACTGAAAGTAGATTTCGTGTGTGTGTGTAGTTAAAGCTTATGCTTTTGAAAATGTTTAGTGATTAAAATTTTAATTAAGCCTGGATTCAAGATAATTTCAAAGTATGGTTTTGGCATATTATGATATGTAGAATTGAACCCATGACATTGCTGTTGCCAGTGTCACGCTTCACTATTTAAGCTGAAGAATAATAAAAATAAATTAATTCCAATTTAAATAAAGCTGTAATTAAATGTGAAGTAGTTTGTCAAACAATTAGTCGCAATTAATCACATGTTTGTGTTTGCATTATATATGTATTTGTTATGTATGTATAATTACACACATACAGCACATATTTTAAATATTTACATGTATTACATATAATTTATATGATAAATAAATACATTTAATATATAAAATAACATGTTTTTCAGAAGTATATATATATGCATTTGTGTTTATTCATATATACATTATTAATATACACAGCACACATATATAATAAGTAAACAAAAATGAGTGATTAATCATTTGACAGCCATTTTTTGCATTTGTAGACGTTTAATATTCCAAAGGTTTTCATGATTAAAATTCTGTCTAAATAAGTTTTATGGTTATTTTTCAAACACAATTAATCATTTAACCCATGACCTTACCCATTGCTTTACTATTTGAGCAACAGGATGTTGAATGACAAAAAGGATAAAAATGAATCATAAAGGAAAAGGAAATCACAACTGTATTTAAAGTTGTGTGTGTCATCTCTCAACCTGCTAAAATACCGACTGCTGTCATTTACCGCAAATACACACCTTGTGTTTCTCTTTCCCTCTTTGTGTCTCCGTCTTTCTCTCATTTTGTTTCATATTGCAGTTAATTGTTGTGATGGTGATGCTGGTACGTGTGTGTGTTAGAGAGGTATACAGAGGGGGTGTTGAGAGTTGTTGTAATTTTCCTCTCTCTCTCTTGTTTGAGACGTCCGTCCTTGGCAGGTTAGTAATTAGCGTGTGGGGTGGAGGGGTTAGCGGGTCCGCGGTGTGTATTAGAAAAACAAAGCGCACAGCCTCGATAATGTGTCCATTGTACCCGGTGCATTAAGAGCCTCTTTGTGTTAGCTGGAGCATAGGGCTAATGATTGGCTAACAGCAGGTGAGGAAGCTGCTCAACTCTCTCTCCCTCTCTCTCTGTCTTTCTCTCTCCTTCTCTCTCTCCATCCTCTCTTTCTCCTGCCCTACTGTTGGTGCCATTAGAGAGACAGGCCTTTATTACAGCAAATGGACTTTAAATGAGCTATATTGTGATGTTGCCTGCCTGTGGTAATTCTCTCTCTCTCTCTCTCTCTCTCTCTCTCTCTGTCTGTCTCCCCTCCAGAGGCCCCCAGTATTGAGAGGCTGTTGTCTAAGGACTGGAAGGACAAGCTATTGGCCATGGGTTCTGGCAACTTTGGAGAGATCAAAGGTAAAATGAAAGACTTTGTGTCTTCATGTGACCTCAGATTGTATGCGTGTTGCGTTGGATGGTTGATTTACCTGTTGTGGGTTTTTTTTAGTGGTACGAAACCAAAGTATTCGCCGTTTCCATTGGCAGTTGTGTCAGAAGAGCTGGTTTTGCGGTTCTAGATTGGAATAATCACTGTTATAGTTGCACGTATCAAATGTCACCTTAGATATCTTCAAGCGTACTGAGAGCTCAGGTATGCTAATCCACCTAGCGCTAGCCTCTTCGCCGGCCCCGGTTAATGATCTGCCGGTATGACTTGCTAAGCAACAGCCTCGCTCATGTTAGCACGGTTAATGATACATCCTGTTAGGTCACTCAGCCGTAGCGAGAACACACTCCACTGTCACTTTAACAAGCCTCCATACACCTTCCTCGCGCTGCCGGCGGGTTCGCGAGGCTAACTCAGGAGTAACTGTACTTCATTAAGCGACTCAGAAATATTTAATCAAACGAAGCTTGTTCTCGCTCCTGGAGCAGAAAAGGGAGTGCCATTGATCAAGCCGTTGGTGCAGTAACCCTACTGTGTTGACATTTCAGTAAGAGAGCAACCCCGCCACGACCACCGATGACTAGCGGTTGGAAAGGGCCTGTCCACTCTCTGTGTGTGAATACCCTTTAAGATCAGAAATGGACACACAAATATATACAAACATAGTAGGTCGTTTTAAATTAGGCGCTGAAAGCATTTAATAGTACACATAAAATGTACTGATTGCAAACAAGAAGAGGAATGGCTGACATTTTTAACTAATTAGAAACACTGAATCATTTTGTACTGTATGTTGACATTTGGCTTTGCTGAGGTGTCTGTGGGAATGGGTTTTTGGCGAGAGGGCGTTCTGTCGAAATGGTGGAAGTTAGCAAAACTGCTTAAATTGCTCCTAGCAAATTCATTACAAGCTCTTTTGCCACAAGCAGGTATTTTCCATGAATTTAAATAAAGGTTGATAAAGGGGTTGTTCACAGTGATAGCCATAGAAGAACCATTTGGAGCCATTTAAATTGTGTTTTTCTAGTATTAAGAAAGTTTTTGTCCATGATACACCATACATGTCAATACGGAACCATTATGTGCATAGTGACATGGTGATACAGAAATATATCAAGTATTTTTGCTGAAGCACCGTATTGACCCGCGTTCAGAACTAGATCTATTCATTTAATGCACAGATGCATTGTACTTTATATGAAGTCGACTAAATATATTGTACAGTAAAGAACTGCCTGTGTTAACCACACAGGAGATGATTACAGAGCAAAAGAGACAGAATGGGAGAAGAAAAGATGGAAAGAAAAGTGGTAATGGACAATAAGAGCCTCGGGCTAAGCTCTTTCTTTGCTTCTTTCCCTCATGTAACACAGCACTGTGCTGCTTTAGGGATTTATCTTTTAAGCCCAGTCATTAATTAGCAGTGAGAGCTGCTTGACAGGTATTACATTGTTACAAATTGGTTAATTACTGTGGTTTGTGACATGAGGCAAGGCAGTAAAGGCAGCCTTAGGATGTTTAGAGAGAGAGGAAACCACTTATTGATCCAAAGCTGAACTTTCAGTAGGCGAAGTAAAAAGCCTTCGGTTGTGATTGATGAGGCTGGTGTGTTTTCCTATGTGTGTGTATCAACACCTTCTGTCAACTCTAGACTCGGGGCATCTAGAGTATATTGTGTCAGAGGTCTATTCACGTTTTAATGAGTGAATCTTACTGACCGCGCTAGGGATGGACAAAGCTACAAATGCTTCTGGAATAAACTAGTTGGTAGGGAGTCTGAGTGACTAGTTGGTAAAGCCTGTGTAATAATAATGGTTTATGGGTATGTCCACCAGCAATGATCAGATGCTGTCAATGGGGATTTGGTCAAAAACAGCTGGATAGAGTGCAGGGTTTTTTATAGACATTTTATATAGACATATTTCTATGTAATGTGATCTAAGCAGGCACAACAAGTTTTTTTTCTCCTGGCCCAAAATGAGGAACAAGAAATGATTTATCTTATTTTTATTGTTTGAAAAAAATCTATATACATATATATTAGTTGTTTAAGGTTACATTTTAATTTTTTTTTACAAAAATACATATATTTGTTAGGATTTTATGTGCAATAATAACTGGAAATTATCCATTATCTACACATTTCTTTGTTGGAAAACTGTCAAAAAATGCATTATTAGTTGCATAATTGATACTAAGATATAAGTTAATAAAGGAATCGCTCACCCAAAAATTGAAAAATATGTTTTTATTTACTCATGCTTAAGTAGTTCCAAAGCTGTATGAATTTCTTTAAAGGAAGATATTTTGAAAAAAGTGTGTAACCAGGCTGTTTCAGTCACCATTGACTTCCATAGTAAGGGAAAAAAATACTATGGAGGTCAATTGTGACCCAAAACAGCCTGGTTACACACTTTCTTCAAAATATCTTCCTTTGTGTTCACCAGAACAAAGAAATTCATACAGGTTTGGAAGTACTTAATGGTGAGCGAATGATGATTCATTTTTGGGTGAACTATTCCTTTAAGTTTATAATTTTTACCTAAATATTTAACATCTGAATATTTTAAATACTTTAATTTAAATATTTAAAAAAACATTCTAACCCAGCCCCTGTATGAGCAATAGGGTTTGTGGAAAGAAAGCGAAAAAGAAAGATTGCTTTGATCCCCCTTTACTCTGCAAAACTCGTCACTTTTCACACAAGGCCCTCCCTTGTCCCGGGCCGGCTCAGATACACACCCTCTTGTGAAAGCTCAGTCTGGGAGCTGTAGGTTTATTTTTTCAACTGGCTGTCTGTGACAGTTGCCTTTATTGTGCATTGTTGAGTCTGTGTGTGTGTGTGTGTTTGTGAAGGGTTACAAATGGAGCCTACTCTCACCTTCCTGCCAGGGCAAAGGGTCAGGTCAGCTGTTATGACTCTCTTCTTTCTCTAGCTTTCTTCATCATCTGTTTTTCCCTGGTGAGGAATGTGGCCCCTCAGAAGGTAGAGACCGAGAACAATGGGGGATTGTGGGGCCACGCAGACGTGTGTCTGTGTGTGTGTGTGTTTTAACACAGATATATGACCTCAGACGCACAACTGCACACGCATGAAATCATTAACAGACATGTGCTCATTTGGACATTTGAACGCTTTAGGGGTTTAGCGCACACACAAACACTCACATTGTTTGATTGGTGGTAGTCTGGGGTAATACCGCAGTGCAACGACATCCTGTCGAGTGATTTAGTCTTCCCCTCCTGCCGTCTGCTCTGGGGCTGCTCGTATGTCAGAGCGCTCTCAGCTTTAGCCCAGGTCAGAGGTCAGCTCATGCTAAATGTGTAGCGATGGCAAGGTAAACACCAGGGCGATGGCACATCTCAGGAGGAGCACATCTGGGTACAAGGCTTCCTCGACTAGTTCTTTGACCCTTGGCCTGTGCCCTTTAACCCCTGCAGGCACCCCGGACAGCCTGGCGGAGAAAGAGCGCCAGCTGATGGGGATGATCACACAGCTCAGCAGTCTCAGAGAGCAGCTACTGGCCGCCCATGAGGAGCAGAAGAAACTGGCCGCTTCGCAGATCGAAAAACAGCGCCAGCAAATGGAGTTAGCCAAACAGCAACAGGACCAGGTTAGCACTTATTCACCGTGTTTGTGTCACGCATTTCATTTTCTTTAGTTATTTTACATCTGATCCAACAAGCGATTTATTTTTTTAATGGCTGACACCAATAACAATATCTGGAGGGCAGGATAGGCTAATATAATGTTGATGCATATATGAAGTATGTTTTCTGATGATAAATGAAGTTTACACAAATCTACATATTAAATATTATGTACTTGTACATGTATATGTACTTAAACCAAGTACAATGCGACACGCTTGGTGTTACACACCAAATCTCAGACACTTAGTGTCTGTGTATTAATCAATAAATAAAAGGCTGTAATTTAGTCACTTTGAAGAGCATTTTACTTTTAGAAAGGACATAAAATAATCAATCTGACATTTGAAGCTTAGGTAGAAGACATATTTTCAAAATTGACTATTCTCAATTGCTTAAGGAAGCCTTGTGTATTAGACTTGTTGCGGGTTCTTTCAACCCTAATAGTACTCGCTTCTCTAAAGGGGGAATTTACAATTCATTTTTTGTGTTTATAAATGTTGTGCTGCTGTTATTTTAAAGGGGATCAGTTTAAATACAAAACTTTTCAGACGCTGTCATCATGTTAATATCAACGCACCAAACAGATCCAAATTAGCAAACAATAAACTAGTTTATAGTTTGCTGTTAGAAGACCAGTAAATTAATCAACTGTTGTGACCCATTCCTCCCTATCATGTCTGATTAGGACACAGTGTTTCTGTGATGAACATTTAAATAGTGAACACAGAACAGTGCTATCAGTAAGTGAGTGAATGTGTGTGTGTGTGAAGGAGAGGTATGGGTGTGTAACATACTAACGTTCTCCACTTTGAACCACGTTCACAAAGAAACCTTCTGTTCTCTCCATCCCCCTACAAGTGTGTGTGTAAAATTCAGTTCCCCTCCAGCATGCAGGCAGGAGTCTAAAGGTGTATGCATACAGAAGAGTGTGCTTTAGCTTTGTTGTGTGTATAGTTGCTTCTGGGGAGCTCAATTTTACAAAAGAAAACAGATCAGTAACACATATACTAACACACCTCTGTACACAAACACACACAACTCTCCAGGACTGGGTGCCACTCCTTGGTAAATATGTATGAAATACAAAAGCACACCCAAGAGCTTCAAACACCATTCAAATATGTGACCCCTATCTGCACAAATAATGTCCTCTCTTGTTGAAAAACATTTTGACACATCTGACAGTTTGACATGTTGTGTCCACAGATTGCACGACAACAGCAGCAACTTCTGCAGCAACAACACAAAATCAACCTCCTGCAGCAACAGATCCAGGTGAGTCTTCTTATAGATGTGCATGTCCACTTGAAGACTTGTATACATGTTTTGCGTTTATGCTTTTGAAGAGGTATGTTTGTGAGATGTCACAATGTGAGTGACTTGTCACTGTGACTGTGGGGTTTCATGACAATCAAACGTTGTCCACCAATCAGCAATCAACCCCCACTCCACAACCAATCATTAACGAGCATCAGCGCTGGGATCCAGAGTCCATGCTCATAGTCCTTTGTAGAACAATCAACATGTAGCTACAGACACAAAAACAAGGCAACATTATGATAGAATACTATATATTTTTATTTTATCCGTGATGTATCCTAACAACTTCAGCTGAAAAAAATTATTCAAGATAACTCTTTCATTACTTGCTTTCGTTAAAGAAACTTGCACTATTATAATTATTATATTTTATTATAATATTTCATTATTATTATTATATTTAATTCTTTATAATTATAATTCTGTAATTGGTTAACTATTTAAAAATAGCTTTACATGGAGGGCAAAACACTTGAATTTAACTTCCCAAAAGTATTGGATGCCAGCTACTCGCTCTTTGTGTGGTCCACAATGTAGCTTCCTACGAAGAGCAAATCACATTTTAAAATCACTTATGAGGTTTCATTTCAGTTAATATGCTGCCTAAAAAGATAGTTGCCTAATAGACAGGCAGCTCAATAAGGTTTAAAACAGTGTGTATATAGACATAGCAATCATGCAAACTGTGATATAAATGAATCTTTAAAAAACTATGAAGGGAATGCCCTAATGGCTGGTAAAGGAGCTTTTAGAAAACTAAACACAGACACTTTTTGATGGGTTTGTCCCAGCTGACTTATACATAGGGCAGAGAGAGACACTGGCCTGCTTTGTGTGTGCAGGTGTGAAGCGAATAAAGGCTTTGTGTGCAAGAGGAGATGAGATGAGTCTAATTTGGTTGATAAAATGAGACTTAGCCTTGAGAGGGACTCCGGCAGTTTTGGCCAGGAAGCCACATCACACTGAGACTATTCACACACACACACACACACACATACCGATCACTCTCGTCCGCTGGACCCCTGCCATTCTGTTTTAGTGCCTGACTGTGTGTGTGTGTGTGTTGCAGCTGTGTTTGTTTGTGTGTGCATGTTCATTCTACACGGCTTAGCCCGAACATGTGTATGTGAGACTTATCTGTGTCTATTTCAAAATCCGCATCAGCTCTTGTCTGTGTGTGTGTCAGTAGCAGCTGTGTGCGCGTCAGTCCTCAAAACACGTCCGCTTGGGTTTCTCTAGCCCCGCTCGTCGCTCACAGAAACAAAGCTTCTCTTTCCCATGACTTTGCAACCTTTTCCCAAACAAGCACTTCTCCATTCAGCCCAGTGGAACAATAGTTTCTCACAGTCAACACAGAGGAGGCGGAGGGGGGCAAGAGGAGGAGACCCTTGTTATGGGCCAATCATATATTAGCCCTAAATCACCTCCTTAAAAACACACATTTGACTTGTGTCTAACACACAGGCCGCTAACATACTGTGAGCAAACACTTGCGTCAGAGACAAATATAGCAGTCCTGAACTTTTAGAGTTTAATACAAGATGTTACTGAGGTCAAAAGCCAGATTCCACTTCCAAAAGAAGGAAAATACGCTTTAAAAGTCAACACGAATTCTATTTACCTTTTTAATAAATGTTCCTGGTCTTATTTTTAACAGTATTTTTAGTACATGTAATTGAGAACAAAAACATTTTTCTTTTTGGTAACATTTTGTCTGCAGCCCAACCCTTTTTCTCATCAAATAACTCCGATACGGGTCAGATCTGGGTCACATTAAATAAGTCAAATAGATTGTCAGTGCTGTTTCATGTTAACTTTAAATTTAAAACTCCTTGAAGAGTTACTTCTCTGCTGAAATACACACACAGTTAACAACTCTATCCCTCTCAGTGTGGGGCCACTTCTTTAGGCTCTTGGGGGTAATGTGCATACACACTCTTTCATTCGTATTAAAGCGGCGTCTCCACTCAGGACCCCTGACAGTTATCCTACCAGGAACACAGGCTCCTGGATGAAAGAATACACCTGCAGAGAAGCTTGAGGCACACATGCATGAAATGCAGGATACATATAATGCATTTCCATGCTTAACGAGAGGCGTAATGTTGAGAAAGACCTGTGGGCGCTGTAGCTGGGAGCTGCCCACTGGTACAACCTCCTCCTGAGCGCCGCTGTACTGTAACACTGTCCCGCTGTCTGTTCGCTTTTCTCTCATTAGCAGCCTTCTTTCAGCACACCTACGCCGGCTCTGCAGGGCGTCGCACTGGTGTTAGAACATTTCCGCCGCCCAGCACAGGGGCTGAGGTGAGGCTTCTCCGCTGTCAATGTGGCAGTTAACACAAGTAGCCAGACCTCCCATGAGGAGCTCTTTACGCTGGCTAATTTGACGTCGAACGTCAGCCATTTAGCACGTCGGCACATAGCCGCGGCTAAAGACACAAGCACTGTTGTCGCATATTTTTGCTAACTAACTAGTTTAAGTGATCAGACACGGTGGCGACAAACCGGTGGCTGCTTATAAAACACATATTAGAGTCAACCTACATTTCGGGAAAACTAACCTAATAAAGGGCTTCCACGGCAGTAGCTTATACATGTCAAACACAGCATGATCGTTTCCTAACTCAATCAGACTCATTTGCTGAGCGTCAGTGCCTCCTTGAGATTGTAAATCCATTTTCCCACGGAATGAGAGTTAAAAAGAAGGTTGAAGGGAAAAAAAGACAACAGGAGCGTTAGCGCATCAGAGTTAGGCCAGGTCCTGTGCACAGGAGCGGCTAACCCAATTGGCTGTGTAATTGTTTAATTTGTCTCATTACACCTAAATGAATGTAATTGGTGTTTTTCCTGCATGAAGTGGCCGCACTGGTTGTGTGAACTGGGCTTTGTGCAGCACTGCGGATGACGGGGGGAGTCTCTCAACACATGTTCCCAATTGATACGAGCACTCACTTTATATTACTAAAAAAATGTATGGTGGCATTTTAGCGTTTCTATAGGCAAAAGTGTGACATTTCTGCACAATAAGCATTATTTATTATAATAATGTTAGCACCTTAGTGTGCACATTTTCAGGAAAATCTGTGTATTTCATAGAAAATAAAATAGCAAAATTGCATGTTCATTTTATATATTTGTGGCGTCTCTAAGTTGACCCTAAAAAGACTGACCCAAAAGATTTGTGTGTGTGTCTGTGGGTATGTTCCGTTTTCCTGGAAAGAAAACAGCTAGGGAAGAGAGTTTTCTAGACAGACATGTCTAACATTCTCATTCAACTCTTATTTGTAAGTAAAGATTCAGGCCCCAGGATCAACAAGACGTTGAGTGAGAGAGAGGAGACGAGAGAATGATGAAGAAAATTCAGCCTTAAAAGAAGCCATGCGTAGAAAATTCTCCAAAGTGCTACAGTATATGTTCAACTAGGAAGCCAAAAGGAGGGAAATTAGCAGACACAAAGTGTTATTCGTGTCCATTTCCACCTCTACTTCCTCTCCAAGTGCAGAACAACTGTGTGTTACCTAAGCGACTGGCCCTGAGCAGCATATAACAGCCTGGTGTGTGCCCGTGTATGCGTGTCTTGGTGTGTTTGAGTGTGTGGGGAAGGCTTCTCTCAGCCCGGTGGTTGGCAGCTAATGGGAGCTATTTGAGGAAGGACACACAGGCAGAGGAGCAGATGGGCGCTGCGTTATGCCCACCTACAGCGGGCGGCTGACGCACCTCCTGCACTCACACCTAATGGGGGCCTAATAAAAGGCTGGCTGTGCAGACACAGGCTCGCCACTCAATTTCATTAGCCGCTAATCAGGCAAAGGTGCCCTTGGCTCACGGAAAAGGACCGTTCGCTAGAAAAAAAATGAGAGGCATACTTGGAAAAAAAAAGAACGAAGGGCATGAGTGAGAAAATGGACATGCGTTTGCAATTGGAAAGAGCAGGGTTGTTGTTTTGGTGGGGTTCGAAAATGCCACATTTGTCTGGAAGCCGCGATCAGGCATGGAAAACAGAGATCAAGCATCAGTCATGTGATCTCAATGCAACTCTTTTTTGCACTAGACTTTGATCAGATTCCAATTGTTTATTTATTTATTTACTTTTTAGGATATTTTAAAGGCTATATATATATAAACTATTGTAAGTTTTTAAATTTCCAGTCTATAATTACACCACACAATCCATAAGTGAGGTAAACAATGCCTTCACTCCAACAATAAGATGAAGCGTTGTTACTGTAGAGACCTGTGAAATGAATTTAGCAGTAAACCTCTGTAAAGCATTGTGAATAATCATGCTAACATTCCTACATGCGCAGGAAACTTTACTGCAAAAAATACTTACAGACCCTAAGCTTCGGAAAGAAGTAGTGATGGGCTCTGATAACACACCCTAAAGCGACATCCCACAGTTGTCATGATGTAACGCTGTCATGAATACAAGACAACGGTGACAGCTTCCTTATTCAGCCTTCAGTGTTTAACCAGGTGTATAATAAGCCGAGACATTTAATAAAGAGACTCAGGAAGTATTTCTATATATGCAAAAGCAGACTATCCGCACATGTTTGTTTGAGCATGTGCGCAATTGTGATTGTATCCACCAGGGACGGTCCTTTTTTGTACTAACGCCTGCACCAGACTGGCAGTCATCGCAGGCACTCTGTAAAAGTTAATGGCCTATGCTCACGTCCACGGGGCTAATATTAAGTGCCAGTCTGCAAGTACAGTGCGTGTGTGCTAACGCTGCTATCCAGGCGCAAATTAATTATTAGTTATATGGCTATGTGTCCCCTCTTCAGCGCGAGGTCACTGAGGCCTGCCTTTAATTGCCGGAGCATATGGCTGGAAACAGATTTTAGCGGTGGGACTCGTTCTTAACCACCGTTCTTGCGCACATTCTCAGATGTAAGCCATATTGTCAATGCTGGCAGCTATTGTTTCACTCATTTACTTCTTAGAGCAAATTACTCCCTTATAATAGCTCTACCTTAGAGTTTTTCTCTCCTCCGTGCCAGCAAACCTGTTCACACTGCATATGTTAATTATCTGCACATCTTCATTATGTTCAAAAAGCTTTAGGTTCAAGCTGTGCCGCCTGGCGAGAGGCTCTGACTCAGTTTGGTGCCAACTTTCCACTTTTTCCCTTTCCGTTTGTTTCTTTCAGCATTTTTTTTCAGCTCTCTTACTCTCTCTCTTTTTCATATCAACTATGAAAGTCGCAAAGTTGCCACTCTCTTCTTATCCTTGATGGGTTTTTCCATTTATTTTTTGCTATCAATTTTTCTGAAGGCTGAGTAGGCGGGGTTTAAGGTTCTAGCTTTTTGTGTCTTTTATGTATATACAAACAGTTATGTATGTTTTATTTACTTATTTTTTCAATCAGAGGCTATTTTATAGGACCAGTCTACAAAGGGCGTTTTTGTCTCATTTGAAACGTATCAGTTATAAAACCCAATTAACAAGACCAATTCCTCTATTTTCTAAAAAAAAAAATTTATTAATTAATTAAAAGCTTTACAAGTAAGCCATTCTTCCGACCAGAGAGTTCAAGGAGCCAATATGGAATTCCACAGCCAGCTGTTGGCTGATTAATAGAGCTTTACAGAGCTTGCAGCTGGAGTTGACACTTTTGTTGTAAGCATTCTGGAATATTCCACAGTTTTCATGTACGCTAGACAAGAAAGAAGACCTTCTTTTAGTGTTTAGATGCCAGTGAGCGTATTACTAGTTTAACAGCAACCCATCCAATCCCAAGTCTTGTTTCAGCCCTCTACTTTTAAACACATCATGCATTCCTGGTCCCAGCCAAAGTGAGTGATTCTTTGCAGGTGACATTGATCATTCAAGGCCTTCAATTTAAATCTCCTTTGGAAGCAACTATAAAGTTTAGTCCTATTGTTCTCTAATTCATGATGCATGTCAACTGAATGCGTCAAACTGCATAAATTGGCCTGAAAATGTCAATATCAGCCTCACCTACTCTGCGTGGGTAATGCTATTTGCTACATTGATTGAATAGAGAACAGCATGACGGTGTGTTCGAACGCTTTGAGGAGATCCACGAGCCTCTAATTCCATATGCACCCACACACACACTTGCTTACATGTCTATGCGTTTAAGAGAAGAGCGTGTGCTTGTAATTTGCCACAAAACACTCCTAGCTCAAAACCACCAGAGAACACAAATGCACACGTGCGCATTGGCTAGCACACGCTACTGTGGCCACAGAGCTGCAGCTCGCGGTGAGGAGGCACAGGCAGAACCAGAGGAGCATATGTCCAATTAGGACTGGAAGTTAGAGACGCAATGCAACAATATGCCTGTCAAAATGCAACAATAAAACGCCACTGCATGCCTCCTGGTCTGGGAACAGGAGGTCTGCCATTTGTGGTTAACCAAAATGGAGGAATGATTGCACTGTGGTAGGAATTCAAAAACCCTCAAAAAGCCTCTGTTCATCTTAACACGCGACTGCTGTGATAAAGCACCTTCTCTGCTCTCTGAGCATGTCACTTTCATATATACAGTATTGTCACTTTTGGAGCTTTTGTGCTTTTCTCGTCAGTGGAACCATCTGTCCTCTTCTTTTTTTGGGCCTGTGTGTCTCAAGACTCTTCCTTTGCCAAAGTCTCTGGCTTGTGTTTTTTTTCCTTCTTCCTCCCTTTTTAATCCTGGAAACCTTGTGAAGTGGTGTGGCGAGTTGCCGAGCATGGTCTTCTGCAGAAATGAAGGCCAGCTGTTGCCCGAGCGTGAAGAAGCTTCTTCACATGACAATAATCAAGGGGACCAATTGTCCCAAGAGCCAACATGTCCACACCTCACTTGTCCTCAGGTGACAGTTCTTGGACAAGCACGGTGTTTAAACTCTCCCTGGGAGTAAACTGGCCAGACAAAGGGTTGTCCGCATTGCAAATGATTCTAGCCAGAAAACATCTATTTAGACAGGAAGTCTAACTGAGATGAGTAAATCAGCCAACTACAAGTCGTTCTGCGTTTATAAAACATTTAAGCAAAGTGACATGTCAAGTATGGCATTAGCTGGTCAGTGATCAAAGGATTTCTGATCTGTTTTGGCTAGACTCTTTGTTTGTGACCAACATCTTAATTGTTTTTTTCACTGTTTCTCTTCAGCAGGTCCAGGGTCAGCTGCCTCCACTGATGATACCAGTGTTCCCTCCAGATCAGAGAACGCTGGCGGCCGCTGCAGCACAACAAGGATTTCTACTTCCTCCCGGGTTCAACTACAAACCAGGCTGTAGTGAGTATTAAAGCAGCATTTCAGTGATGGGTTGTAAAATGAAAGACTTCAGTCCAGTTTATTGTTCACACAAGAGATTTCAAACCAGATTGCTGAAAGCGGAGTCTTTAACCCAATGTTGGGCAGCATCTCCCTCCTGTCTGGTGTGTTATTAAGATCAGCCAACACCACTGATGCCCGTCATCTCCCGCACATGACAGACTCTCAGACTAGACAAACTCACTTGCTTTTGTGTCTCTGTGTTTCTTGTTCAAAAGTAGGAACAGGAAAAAAAAGAAAACTTCCTCTGGGGTTTGTGTTTTTGGCCGTAGCAGTCCAACTGTGAAGCAATGTGTTGTTTACCGCGAGAAACGAGGCGGCAAGTGCCAGCAGCGCAGCAGCAGAACGCTCGCACTCTCACGGGGGGGTAGAGTGACCTGCCCCAGGTTTCTTCATATTAACACGGGCGGCCGCCAGAACACGCTTCCAATACGCCTCGCACACGCCTCCGACTCCTCTCCAACTGTACGCGTGCACACACACAACGCATATATTGCACACTCATACACACTCATGAACGTACATCTCCCTTGTGAGACGGACCGGTCCGCATCTCCAGCTCCGCCCACTGCGCTTCACAGTTTCCCAAACAAGTCCCCCCTCCCTCTCCCTCCTCCCGAAGGCCCCCTCTCTCCCAACCATACACCCTCTATTTCAATTACAGCCAGCAGCACCATCAAACCCTGCCCAAAATTTCAATTACGCATGTCATTTAGTTACCATTACACTGCCTCCTCACAAGGGAGGAAGCCGACGTCTGAACCCCTTAAAACCAGAACAGAAAAAAGGGGGAAGAAATCCCTCCGGTCGCAGGGTCTGGACTAAGGGGACGCTGGTTCCCACCCATTGCTCCCCGGAGCCAGGCCACGGAGCTCTTCCAGTCGGTCTGAAGATACTGCCTCCTCGCCAACAGCAACATGTTTGCTTTCCTTAGTTTTGCTCTTTTGTTACAGCTGTACCCGGGAGAGACATAAAATAGCTGGAATATTTGTGTTTGTTTAGGGACTGAGAGCAAGATGAGAAAAAAAGACAACACACACACATCTCCCCAGAATACATCCTTGAACCGGGTCCAGGGCAATCTCTAACCTAGCGGATGAGTATTTTAGGGGGGGAGGAAGGAGTGTATGGGAAAAAAGTTTTGGACCCACTGATAGGAGCGTCTGGTTTATTGCTTACTGAGACAAGCTCTGACTTCCTCTATAAACCCCCTTGTACAGATACTCTGGAGCATCCAAAACTGAAGCTTTATGCCATGCTGCCCAATTAACATGCTCTTTAAAAGTTACATTTTTGTTAGAATCAAGCGGAGATGCTGTAATTAAGTGTATTAATTTAATACTACAAAAAGTAATTCATTGCAATATTGCATTACACCCTAAAATCATAACTACGTTTACGTTACTTAGTTACTTATTACATCACTTTTGCGTCATTTTTTTAAATGTGGGCAGAACTTGAGCGTTTGTTTTTAATATCAGAAGTTATTTTTATAGTAACACCAAAAGGTGTCATGAATAAACCTTAGGCTGAAGAAAAAAGGAAATTCACATCTGTAAAGTAGAATACAGGAGAAGGAGGTTCAATACTCTTCAGCAATAAAAAAACCAAAGCACAATAGTTAGTTTTTTGTATGGTTGAACTGAATCATCAAAGGTCATCAGCATTGGCTAATAAAATGGGATTAGATACATTTGTGTAATTTAATTATTGCTGGTTTGTATCATATTCTGAGTTTATTTTAATTCATTTAGAGTGAAATTGCACATTCACATTTAATCTAGAACTATATTGCATTCACACACCGCACACAATGCCTTTGTATTTCTGATTTCTCCCAACAACGAGTCAGGATACTTGTCAATTAATAAATAAAAAAACAAAGTAACTGGTGTTACTTTTGTGAAAAAAAGTAGTAACTAATTAAAAAGTAATGCGTTACTTTACTAGTTACTTGGAAAAAGTAATATTACGTAACTTGCGTTACTTGTAATGCGTTACCTCCAACACTTGATATCCTAGGCAAAAGGCACGTCAATGCTGGCTTTAAAACACACACTCCATAAATCATTGATGCTTAATAATAATAACAGAATTATGCTGTCAGTTATCTAATATTTTTTTAAAACCATCTATCAGGATATTGAGCAGATGCATCTTCTCAGAGTGCCTTTTCCGACCTCTCCTCCCCTTTCCACCAGAATCATTCCATTGTCCGTCACACTTTGAACTCAAAAAGCTGCAGAACAGATTGCAGAACACTGAGGGCACACTTGTGGTTTCTCATGTCACAGGCCTTTTCAGCATGATGCTGATAACCCCCCCTGCCTCCTCTAGCCGAACTGGACTGACCTTTACCTCTTGCTCGTGTAATTATAAAGCCCATATCTGCAGGTGGACGCTAATAACTCTCGCTATTCACTTCTCGTGTTCTGATTCATCTCTCCAACGCAGAGGCTCTTGTGCGGGGCCCGAGGAGATGGGGCGCTGACGTTACCTCGTTAATTACCGTCCTCTCCTTATCATGCCTTAGCCTTCAACTGCTATTGTGCTCGGGGTATTAGAGCTGCAGCCACACAATCAGCCTTTCATTAGAATGGAGGGGGGGACTTCACAATGGAGGTCTTTACCGACAGAAGAGAAAGCAGTGAATCTGTCGCTCCATCGAAGGAGAGGAGAGGGGGATGGGGCCCAGGGCCTGGGCAGAAGTGTAGGGAGATGAAAAGGATGGGTGATGTGTAAAAAAAAAAAAAATCTGAAGATTCTGACATGCCTATAATTCTCTCTTCCTCAGGTGACCCTTACCCTTTACAGCTAATCCCTACGACTATGGCAGCGGCTGCTGCGGCGACCCCTGGCCTCGGCCCTCTTCAACTGCAGGTAACGTCCATCTTGTGGTTTTGTTGGTTTCTGCGTGTGTGTCCGTACTTTGGCTGTGGCGACTCTGTGCATTTTTTTCCCCAACCTTTCAAACAAAATCTCTTTTTCTCCCCTGGGTTTTTTCCCCTTTTTTTGTTTTGTGATCCTGATAGAGAACAACAATACCCACTGTTCTCCTCAACTCTTTTCCTCATGCCAACTGCAAGTTGCCATAGAAATGGGCCTTTGTGAGGGGCCAGAGGCCAGAGAGAGAATGCCGCACTGCTGGCTCTGGGGTGCTGATATTGTTCACTGTGGAGCGAAGGGTACCATAGAAACTGTTTTAAGGGGGACAGAGCACAGAGGGACACTGAACAGAGAGCAAACACAAAAAGATATTATGGGCTGTCTGAATAGAGTCAAACCCTAATGCAGCCTCGCTGTGCTGCTCTGAAACGGAAAACGCAGTAAACAAGCATCTCCATGTCTGTCCTTTTTCCTCTTCCTCCCTAGTTTGGGCTATGGCAGGAGAAGAGAGAGGTGAAGAGCATAAATCACACAGATGAGGGGGGGATATAGGTGCACATCTGCTACAACACTGTTGTGTAAGAAGATTGTATTCCGACTCACTCTGGACAGGCTTCATTGAACCCCTTGTCACCAGGTTAAGAGCCTGGTTGTTTGAGATGCACTAACCTAGGTGATAACCGGCCCGTCACTATTAGCAAAAATAGATGCACATTAGAGTGAGTTTTAACAGGGCTTTGCACATGCAAAGATACATGCACACCTGCACATCTGTATCACAGATTAAGCATATGTAAGAGGTATAAATGGCTCTCACACATACATGCTCGCACCGAAACAGGTGGTATTCCCAGGTGCCCTTCTGGATAACAGGTAATAAAACAGGATATTTTTTTTGTTTTTTTAAACCCTCACTGTCTGTGCACTCACCCCGCTGTGCTCCGTATGACTGGCTTACTGCGAGAATCTTGTCCCGTCTGATTTTATCTGCTTCAGAGCTTGTCTCCATATGTTCCTTCGTGTTAAGATTCAAAAAATCCCAGATTGAACAGCTTTGTCAGGCGCAATTGGATTTCGCCAGAAAAACAACTGGGAAAAAAAAAAAACACAACAGCATCCAATGCCACTGTTCTCTCTTTCCAGCTTCAAATCTCCCTTGCAACACACACACTCAGAGAGAGAGAGATTACGGCTTTGTCACAAAGAAAATGATTTACCAAGGCTAACCTAAATACAGATGTCTCAGACTGAAGCGCGTTGGATTTCCTCTGGGACAATCGGCGCGTCTGCGCATCTCATCTTTAGACCCCCCAACACGATGAGAGGCCCAAAATATTTGCTTTGGTCACTTCAGTTCAGTAGTTCAGTGGTTCATGCACTTAGCCCAATGAGCTCACGCTTTCAGTATGGGTATGAATATGGCTTGCAAGACCAGAAATGCTACACTAATATTTATATTTGCGTTTATGCATTTGGCAGACATAGCGTTTAAGATTCTAGCAGTTTACGTTTCCTGGGAATCTAACTCAGCATAACGTTTGAGCTAGACCAATGCTTGATTATAATTTGTAGTGCAGTCATTCAACTTAAATTTTATTATGTTGACATTTGCATATTGCATCCTACGTAGTGTGCATGTTGAGTATTTAGAAAAAATCTCTTTAAGGTTATATGTTTTAACACACCTGCATTTGCCAGATGAACAAAGTCACATATGTGTGAGACTGCTCACCTACACAATGGGCATTAAACAAGACCTTTAAGTGTGTGTGTGTGTGTGTCAGAGTGAGTCTCATTGTGCCAGGGGTCACTATCTTCAAGGTGTCTGCCATTAGTCACTGCAGCGGTCTTTAAAACCGGGCCACAAAACCACTTTTCACAACTGCGTCTACAGTTCACACTGGCCTAATATTCTATTAACAGCTAAATTAACCTGCGTAACCCACCAAACCACACACATGTACGCTGAAGGATTGTCTTGAAAAGCAGGGACAATGACTAATGCTCTGTTGGAAATGTAGGAATAAAGAAAGAGGGAGAGATGAGAAAAAAGAGAGTAGAAAGGTACTAGCTGTGAGCAGCAGTACTGAAGAGGTATAAAGTGGGTCAATGGAGGAGGTCAGCCATCATATGTAGAGGCAGATGTTGGACCATATTGCACCGGATTACTGCAGCACACAGCAGAACGAGCAGAGAAAGCGACGGAGACTGTATTAAATGCCTTTTATCAGCCTTAAGAAATAGTACATGTATTTCCATTTGTAGTTCAAACCCCCAGCGATTTATTTTTTAGACAGGCACTTGTTTGCTCATAAAGATAGGCATCGTTCAGATAGCAATCTGGTGGCATTGTCCGAGCTTGATGAGGTCAGTGACACTGTTAATAGATAGCGTGGCTGGATTGATCCTGTCCAGCTAGCCCTATCTGCACCACAACATAATAAGCTTACATAACATTCCCAGTGTATCACACAATAGGAATGTTATTTTGACTCAGAGCTTCCCGCAAGCAGACCTAAAATCTGGACTGAGGACGGAGGCTCTTCCCTGACAATCCGAAAAAATAATTAAGCAGAAAAGAGAAAAAATGATCCTACCTCACAATAGATTTTAATTTGGCTTTTGTGTTTTTGTAAGCACTAGCTTTAGCACTAATTGACACTTAGGGAGGGAGATTTCTTGGCAGCGGCTTCAGTCAGATGCAACTCATGTCGAAGTTCATCCTGCCTGGCGCACTAATCAAAACGCCACAGAACTCGACAGCCAGTGTTTAGTTTAGCACAAAAAAAAAATTACGTTAAGAATAGAAAGAATTGGCGACGACAAAGAAAAAAAGCATGAGGCGCACAATAACCAGCGGTGACCAAAACGACAATAGCTTAGAGGATCACTCCAAACTGCTTCCATTTTGACAACAAAGCAAGATGGGAAAAGAAGCTCATAATCTGAGTAAAGCAGGGGATTACTGGAGAGCAAGAGATGTCTGCTCAGCCACATAAAGACACGCAGATCCACTCCGACCGGATAGCGCTGACAGCAGCCCGTCTTCCTGCGCTCAGGGAGGGGACGGGGACTTAGCGAGGATGGGGGGGTGGCTTTGTTAAAACATGTGTCACCAACACTAATACTCTCCAATCAGCCTTACAAGTTAAAGCGCAAATGCCAATCTATCTCCTCCCGTCACCCTGCAAACACACACACTACTTAATGCAGTCACATCAGACCTGCTAGATTGGACCGGCCTGAAATCAGGTGCAGCAGCATCACTGACTGTCATTTGTTTTGAGTTCTTCCTCTGTGTTGACGGTGTGTGTTTTCTTACCTTTGTCACCTTTAAACACACCCACAGAGTTCTAGTTAGAGAATTAGAGCTGGCCTAAGACTCCTCTGTGAGGATTAGCAAAGAGAGAGAGTGAAAGAAGCAAGGGGAGAAGCTTTAAGAGTTCAAAAGGACGCAGCTTGACTGAAGGAGTCAAGAGTCCTATCAAATCCCTCACAGATACACCCTCCCCCATTCAGCACCTCTGTGTGTGTGTGTGTGTTTCTGCATAAGGCTGACATTTAAATTCCTCTGTTACATCCCCACTTTTGAGATCAGCCACCCATTCATCCCCCATTCTCACTGCATGTGCATACGTGAGCCCGTGGGCACTCAAGGGGCATTGTGCTGTCACTTCCTGTTTGCTCACGCTGACGACGGGGTGGCAGCGCTTTGAGCATGTTCAGTGGCAGCCCCTGTTGGAAGTGCAGTGTATGAGTGCGTCGGTCTAGCGGTTGTGACTGACAAGAGCTGGCCCTGTAATAGAACTCAATTCAGAAAGAAAATAAAGCAGTCTGATGCAGTGGACCGGACACGGAGCATCTCGCCCTCTCACGCACACACTCAGTCAGGGCACACTCCGACAGGGGCCGTATGTCACGCTCAGGCACACACACAACCAGGGGGTATGGTGGGAGTAATTGAACAGAAATGACCAACAAGAGCTTTATTTCATGTCCTGCTCCCCTGCACAGACTCCAGCTCACAACGGAGGTCACCTCCTGATCAGAAAAATGTGTGTGTGTACGACCAGTGAGGAATACAAAATGTAAAAAAGCTTAGAACTTTTATTTTAAAGAGAATTAACGACTGATTGTACAATGGCATGCTGATTTGAGCTGAGATTATTTTGAGATGTTAAACGAGATGAAATGAAATCAGTTTTGTAGGACTATACAGTTTAGTGTCGGAACAATTCTAATATTCCAGCATTGTTTAAAAATTCCAAAACAGCATATTATAAGTCTCTAAAATGTCTCATTTTGTAGAGATTAAATAACGAAAGGCAAAGCCGTGTTGATTAATATTGTCCATCATATTGGACATAACAAATATAATACATATCAGAATTTTTTTTTATATATCAATGTGCCCCTACTTTTATGCATACAGTTAATACAGCAGTGTCCTGTAATAGGAAATATCAGTACTTATTAGCTCTCCGAGGTGCAAATTTAGGCAGATAAAAGCCAGTGTGAGTGGATAGAGATGCGTCTCTCAGCATGATGGTGTGTTAATCTCTGTGTGTTCTCATCTGATAGAAATATTTAATTCTAGCAGATACAGCCGACAGAAGATTGTGGAGAATGTGCTGTCGAGGTTGAGAGAGAGAAAGAACTGCCATGGACATTTGCATAAACCAGTCTTTGTTTCCTGCTGGTGGCTGGCAGCCAGAGACGAACAGAAGGACGGAAGTTTTACTCACAAACAGCCACTCGCTTCCAAACCTTAAAGAGAAAAATACAATTTAAAAAACAGCCCGTCTCTGCTGCTACTGTAAACACTGATTTGGTTCCTCATCTTTTCCCACAAATACAATAAAAGCCCCCTCTCTCTCTCTCTCTCTCTCTCTCTCTCTCTCTCTCTTCATTCTTAGCTTTCCTCAAAGTCCACAAAATTGCACATGAAAGCAGCACAAACACTTATTGCAGGAATTGTACAAGCAGCTTCAGGAATATGTTTTTCGTGATGTCCAGTTACCGTAGAAACATGTGCCGTGGTTCATAAATAAATTGTTGGAGAGCACATCAATTGAGTTCCACGTTTGAGGTTGACAATTACTTATTTGCTTGAGGGGTAATGTAGGTATCCACATCTAAAGCCAATAGAGTACTGATATGTACATATAAATATGCAATATAATAAATTTAGTAAATAACAAGTTTAAGATCAGCCAACCTATTAACAACTAATGAACGGAGCAAAATGTTTATTTATTTTGTCAAATGGCAGTATGCTGCGTTTCATGGAATCATGCTGGCAGATATGTTTGCTAGTTTTAAGAGCACTTTCTCATGGGTCCTCCTGTCCTGGTGTGCATTCTTAAACAAGAGTAAAAGAATCAACGGGGGGTCCAGCGTTTGTTTCCACTCCCAGTGGCAAAGAGATTCACAACTTCTCTCTTTACATAAACACATTCACCAGTTTTTCACCTTGAGAGGAACTTTTTTCAGTCTTTTCATTCCTTAGTGAATATGACCCTTATGGTGAGTGTGTCTTTTCCCAGGATGCACCTTGGCGGGGACATATCTCACTCAGGCGTCTGCTAGCTGTTAGCGTAGCCCCTTGAGGCCGGGTGGTGGAACATAAAGTGACAGCTCTGTCCCCTCACACATAAACAACCATCAGCCCTCTCCACTAATGGCCAAACCAGCTTTTTTAGTCGTTTTTTTTTTTGTTTGTGCGTTCTATGTATTCATTTATTCATGGACCTTTCTCTCTTCTTCATCCACTCTTCTGTCCCTTCTCTCTCTGTCTGTCCTCTCTCTTTCTCCTTCTATCTCTCTCTGTCTCTGAGCAGCAGTTGTATGCAGCTCAGCTAGCTGCCATGCAGGTGTCTCCGGGGGCCAAACACAGCACAGTGCCTCAGGCCAACCTGGCAACCGGAACACTCTCGCCCACCAGCGGCCAGAGCGAGAAAAACAGAAGCACCCCGCCACCAAAGCCCAAGGTATGTGTTTGTGGATGCATATTAGGCTGAAACAACTGCGTAAATCTACCATCTAGAGTCTTTGTATGTACTGGTTTTGATGGGGTTTTTTTGGTTGATTACCCATAACTCGCGCAAGCTGGCACTATGCCCTCAATTTTCCATGCCTCATTGCATTGTTCCATTTCAAGTGCTTTGTTATGGCAGCTTCTGAAGGTCCTTGGTCCTCGAACCCAAAGTCTAGCTACCACCACTGTGTTGTGCTTTTTCCGATAGTGTATAAGGCTCTGAACAGGTATCTTTCCCTTCGGCCAGCATGGCAGCAGGAGGCCAGAGCTATCTGAGCGGAATAAAGCCCCATGAATATCAGGCAGGGCAGAAATAAAAGCAGCCTGTCTGGCCTCTCTTCCCTCCTGCTGGGCTGGTCACTCTAGATGCCCGGACACCCCTGCAAGCCCATTCTGTCCCGCTCAGCAGTACAATAGCTGGACCGTGGGGTGGCCAGGGCTGGATAAACATGTGTGAAGGCCTGCTGCCCACTCCCTCTCCGGCCTTGAGCCACGGCTGAGCCCAATGCTTGTCTGGACAGGGAAGAGAACAGACCTGGAGCTCAACCACATGCCTGTTGCATAGAGGAAGAGTTCAGGATATGTTTCCGTCTGTCAATCTCAGTGCAAAGCTTTGGCGGTCCCCATCGATTGGGCCTGGCCCCATGCAGCTCACTGTGTCAAAGGCTAATGAAGGCTGGTTTCTTCAAACATTTGGTCCTTTGTTGTCACATGACCAAATAAATGGGGAGAAAGAGAAGGGATAGGGATAATACGGATAATTGGAGTGCTGCCTGCACCTGCTAGACCTCCGCAGCTACTGAGCCATGAGAAAATGACCTTTTCCTTAAATATATTTTTCTGTCTTTCTCATATTCCCTGTCAAGTATCTCAAAGTGGAGTCAAACCTCCTGTTTCCCTCTTCAAATCTTTCTTCAATCACAACTCTCTCACATGTTCTCTCTGCGTCTGTAAGATTTTGCCATCATGAAGGGGCAGGCATGTATATTTCAGGGTTGCTGCCCTGGGGTAGTTGCCACTCTCTCATTTTAAGACGTGTGCCATGTGTCAGACAGCTGGTTGGACTGAGGCGTACAAAGCTTAAGTGCTTTACCCTGGGGGAAGCCTCACAACTCAGGTGCATCACAGAGTCACTATATCACGGTTTTCACTCTGTGACCTACTCAGATTCACACATGCAGACCCTCACACCCTCATTCCTTCACTTAGACTCAGTGGTGCCAAAGTTAAGTTGTTATATACGTACAAGTTTGTATGGTCAGTCAGCATTTTGAGCTCCGACACTTCCGTTGGAAAGAACCTTAAGCGATCACTTCCAGTATTGACGCAATGATATTTTTTAATTTCTGAAGTTATTTTTATGGGATTTCTTTTGAGATGGGACAGTAGGGATATGACAGGAAAGCACTGGGAGGAGAGATGGGAGTGGGATCAGCAAAGGACCTCGAACTGCCATTAATCTTAGATAGCTTTAAGCGCAGTTGTGCTGCATGTCGACACACTAACCACAAGGCTATTGGCACCGACATGTTATTGTTCATTTCTACTGGGTTTTTTGGGGTTTTGGATCTCTAAGTGACTTATATCTCATTTTATATGAGATTTAAGCTTATTTATTTTGTATTTGAGATGTCTCCTCCTGTAAAATGTATGACGGATCTTAAAGCTAGCCTTCCTCCTCTCACACGGCTTTGCCAGTCTTCATTAGTTCTCCTCTCACCAGCTACATTCTCTTTGGCTAACATCCCACCCAAGGATTTGCTTCTCGAAGAACAATCCACCATCGGGGCGGGAGGCAGGCATTATCTGTCATAAATATTCAGTTTTCCTCTTCAATGCAGCCTCACTACACACCCGACACAATATGGGTCATGATACAGTATTCTGCTCAATCGCGTCTTAGTGTTCTCATTGAGTAGGGTCTTTTGTGTGTCTCCCTTATGATGGAGTCCACATCCCACTGGTTCCCTTTCCATTGAGAACGGCGCTAATGAGGACAATCCTGTTACGGCCCATCACAGCACGAGCAGTGAGGGAAAGGTCTTAATCAAGCTCCCAAGACCTCAGAAGCCAACATGCTGCCTTGCTGCCTAAAGCCTCTGAAAGACAGCGAATGTCTGCTGGTACTACTGCAGAGGCAAGACAAGCAGAAATGTGAGAGATGTGGTTGTCCTCTAAGGCTGTTTCTAGCCATTCGTGACAGACGGAAAGGCTCTAGAAACAGGTGTCGGTACAGATGCTGCACTCCCCATGTTAGCACATATAAGATCCCACCGCAGTTGAAGCATGCTAGTGACCTGAGACTCACTCTGCCAGGCAAAGATGATTGACAGCTGTGGCTTGAATGAGGGCCGGTGAAGTCATGAGACCATGGAGGTCTGAGGTCTGATGTGGTTTCGATCAAGAGCTGTGAAGCTGTTAAGAACAATAGTGAGGACAGAAAGGTCTTAATGGCAATTAAGACAGGTTTAGGCCTTCATTGCGATATTCTAATGATGTGTACAGGGCAAGCATCTGCCATTCCCAGACCTAATTGGCTCTATGGTGCCTTCTCTGATGTGATTACAATGTCAGCAGGGTTGATATCTGGGTACTAGTCATTTGCACGTATGGATAGAGACCACCGCTTGTAACCTGGAGGCACAGAGGCGGTGTTTGTTTATTATGTTATTGAGGCTAACTGACATCTGTGAACATCTGAAGCTGGAATGTGTGCATCAAATAATCATTTGTGCTTATATTTATGAAATACTTGGTTATTCTGTGTTTGTGTGTATGCTTGTATGTTTGTTTCTTCTCAATGCGCAACATGTTTGGTAAATGTGTGTGAATCTTCTCACTTAAGCATGTTTCTTTACATGGTATGCTCGCTTTGTCCCTGTTCTCTTGTTTGATTGAGCATGGGTGTGCTGCATGTTTATTGGGCCATGTCATTTGCGCAAAACGTCAAATTTTGGCAAGTTTTTCAACTGGCCTGCGCAGCCGCAATTGATCTTATATTTCCTTGTGGTCTGGCCGCATCTGCTGAAAACCTACATTTCGGCATGCGGTCAGCTGATTTGACCCCTGCTGGGAGATTTGATTGGTTCCCAAGTCTCTGAGGAGAAAAATCACACCAGGCCAAACGTGTTGCTGTTTTGCAGGACGAGGGCGCTCAGCCCTTGAATCTGTCGTCCAAGCCTAAGGCATCCGAGAGCAAGTCACCCACCTCCCCCGCTTCCCCACAGGTCCCTGCCCTGAAGCTGGGCCCCGGGTCCCTGAAGCACAGCGCCCTCTCTAGCATCGGAGGACCGCCGTCCAGACTCAGCTCTATAGGTACCCACACCTCCACAGTTCACTGCAATTCAATAAACGCACACTAACCTGCTTAATGTTATTACATATTGCCCTGAATGTATCTCTCAAGAGCATTTCCTACTCCCTGGATATGTTTTTCTGCTGGCACAGGCTCTTGTATGAGATGGTAATTGATGTTACATTTTTAGGTTTGTAGAATTTAATTTTGCCTGAAGGGCACATTGTCAAACATTTATTAGTCTAAATGGTGGGGGAGAGCTTGTTAAGCAGCTGTGTTTGGAAGCGAAAGAGAGCGAGACAGCGAATGGGAAGGTTTAGCGGCGTTTATTTCTGTTGTTTAGAGGTGCTGAATAGAGCAACACAAGCCTTCCTGACAGGCGCTGAGATTAGACAAGCCTCTTATACAACTCTGTTACCACCCACAGCACAAACAACATACATTAATAACACAATAAAGCAATATTCTCCCCTCCCCGTGCCTCCCCTCCTCACAACAGTTAGCCATTTCAGACTTCTTCCCTGTAATCGCAGTGTTTTTCAACAAATCCTGGGATTTAATAGCAGATTAATGGATTTGCCGCCCAGATGTTTTTTGTTCTGAAAAAATGGATTAGGAAGTAAAGTTTTCACTGGAATCCTTTAGAGCATGACACGGCGAGCGGTTCTTTTAGATCATTAAATTTGAAAGTGCCGTATGGCCCATGATCATTCCATCTGGAGCACATCTTAACGGGGTCAGGAAGTATTGTGATATCAAAGACGTGTTCCGAGCCCCACATAAAATTGTTTGTAGGTGCATGTGCTTATCTGGATGTATATTTATATTTCAACTTGACAGATGCCTTTGAACGCCCTTTTTTGTGCAATTTCCCCATCTTTCCATCATCCTTGTTCTCCACCTCTCTTATCTGTTTGACCTTGCTAAGTGACATCTGTCCTGAGACTTTCCAGCATGCCCGACCCCACGTGTCCCTTTCTTTTTGTGTCACTGTCACCACAGAAACACAACAGGGGCTGTCAAGGACTGTGTCCTCTAAGGCCATCACTCTCTCTTGCTTTTCCTCAGAAGCCAAAAAGAAAGTTTCACTATTCAGGTCACCGTAATGTTAAAAGTGACATACTGTTTATGTTTTGTGCTATTAGGCTGATAGTCATCTCTTCTTTAAACAAGTCATTGAAAATCTTATAACCATCTCTTTAGTGGGGTCAGTGCTCTCAATTAACACTCCAGACATTTTTTTTACCCCCTATTAAATCCACTGTCAGGAAGTGTGCTGGCTCTCTAACACCCTGTGACCTGTGGCCACTTTAGCAGATTCCCGAGATATGACTTTTAAAAGAGTTCCTCTGTCTTTTCAAATGAAATGCATATAATCCATCCTATCCAGCATTAGCGACTGGATTAGGGCAGATAAAGACTCATAATCTAGCATAGGTCTTTGTTAGATCTATCCTGGCAAGATAATGCTCCACCACACACATACACTAGCCAACAGATGCGGCTAACGGCTTGGGCGGTTAAGCTGCTGAGAATAATACAAATAATAGCCATGAAAAGATGGTTGGAAACATCTTTGATATGCTCGGAGGCAGATGTTGCGGAATGGGCCAAATTAGGCCGCTTATGGCTTGAATATAAGTAATCTCCTCTCTTTTTTTTCTTTTAAGATTTATATGAGCTTTGGTCTGAATAAGAGCATACAGAACGGCAGACAGAGAGAAAGAGAGAGAGACTGCTTTTATATATGTGGGATATAAGAGAAATCTCACATTTTAGCAAATCTCTCAATGTAAAAAAATGCAGATTTGGGAGATTTCCATCAGAAGTCAGCATCTGTTTTCAACTGGATCTCTTATCTTTTATTTGTGTGTGAAAGTATTGCTCTGTTCCAAAACCTAGTGAGCTGCCTACAGACGCAACATTTTAGGGACAAAAAAGCGGGCATATATAATTATACAGCCTCCCTTCACTGAGGCAACCACAAAATGCATTGTGACAAGTGCAATGCATTGCAAACAATATATAAAATTGCTAACAGGGACTGAAAATGTGTTATTTGGTAAATACAAAAACCATATGAAAATGACTGCTTTATATCAAACTTTACCGGTCTCTTGTCTTACAGTCTCTTATGTTATGTTTTGTGCTCTGTCTCCCTCAAACCTGTCATGCTCGCAGACCTGCTGTCATCCATCACCTCCGGCGGCTACCTGAACGACCACGAGGCAGTGACCAAAGCTTTCCAGGAGGCCCGACAGATGAAGGAGCAGCTAAAGAGAGAACAGCAGGTTCTGGATGCCAAAGTAGCGGCAGTCAACAGCCTGAGCCTCAACAACGGTCGCTCAGAGAAGGTTCGATAAACTCTGGTCTTGCATTTATCTACTCACTCGTTCTTTCAGCTGTGAAGGAATAAAGCCTGCAGATCCCATCCTGCTCATCACCAATGAAATGAGGTTTAAAAGAGCCGAAACAACACAAACAGAAGCGTTAATTACAACACAACGTGTTTATCTCTGAACAAAGTGATTTCCCAAAGCTGTTCTTGTAAAGAGGAGCAGTGGAGGTGACTAAGATCTGAAAGCTCTTTTGTTGTACACGATGGTCGTGTCTGGAAGGCAGGCTGAGGGCAGGCAGGGCGCAGTGAACGGGACGCTAATTTTAATGGTGTAGCTGATGCTAATGTGAAGTGACTGGAGTGACTCCTCGGCTGTGCGGCTAAATTGGGCTTGTTTGCTAAACACACTGGAGTCAGCTGGTCCACAAGCCACAGCACAGGAAACGCCTTCGACCACAGATAATAAAACACACTCGCTTTCCGAGGAATTTGCATACAAATGGTTTAAAAAGCAGAGTGTGTCAGTAAACAAGCATTAAATTACGGACAATTTTGCCTCGTCCATCTCTAATGGCGTGATTGTGCACATCAGCAGAGGAAGGCGCTTGTATATACACAGGTGTCCTTGCTTCCTGATCTTCTTTGCCGCACAGAGATTTGGTTTATTTCATAAACCTTTGTGTGTAAACGCGTATCAACATCTGAAAATACACAGTAGGTAAAATGCTTAACAAAAGCATGTTTACGGGTGTGTTGATCTCTGCTTCAGTTAAGCACACGCACACGTTGGAGGGTTTTTTTTCTTCTCTCGACCAGGCTTAGTGGCTGTGCTGATTGCTACTAGGTTAATGAAGGTGCATTAGGAATAATCCACATCTCCCAAGCACTCTATCCTTATTATGATTTACAACAGATCAGCTGCACTTTACCCTGACCACAGCTTTATGCCCTTACACACACCGCCCTCCGTGCTGCACTTTTGCACACATTTAGAGTACAGAGGGGTTATTTTTGATTAAGGCCATACATCCGAATGCTGAACAAAGAGCAGATTAGCTGCAGTAAATATGAGGCCACAAACCCCTGAAGAGAGTTTTCAATTATCTTACAGAAACTACATGATTTTTTCCCCCTGTACTTGCCGTATTTCAAGCTGAAACATGTATTTAATACATTTAATGACTTCAATAAATCAGTAAAAATAGACTTTTGGATTTTGTTACATCATGACCTATGTTTTGCTACTTACTAGTCTTAGCAGGGGAGGTTTGAGGCGATGCATAATAATTCTACAGAGCATCTGACTTGACGAACATCTGTAGCGCAGCCCTGATTTTTTCCCCATTCATTTTTAAATGTGCATTTCTGTATTTCCAATATTTAGGAGCACTGTAGCATATAAATGACTCCAAAGCTAACAGACATCGACTATAATCCTCAACATTCAGTTTTTGAGTCTGGATTTCAATGGTTTGTGCTGAATGCCACATGGCAAAGTGGCACATTTCTTCTTTCACTATTTTTTCCCCATTCATATACTGTTACTTGACTTTACCCCCTACGTGACCGAGGTCCACATCAGCCAGCCCATCTAATGTTTGTTTTTCCTCTTCAGTCCATTATCTGCTTATTTTAGTCAATTACTGTCCCTCTCCATTTTAACCTCGACTCTCTGAGAGGGAGTATGCAGTGCGCTTTGAACTTGTTCGCAAAGAACACGTTGTGCGGGCAAACCGAGCCCTGTTCCTAAACCCTTTTGTGTCACACTAAGCTAAATGGATTGTGGGAGATGAACAAGGCCAATCGTCTATGAGATGAAGAAGTTTTAGTGTCAATCCAAACGAGGTTTAGCTGGTTAGAATGGCCCAGTTAGCCTCTGCTGGTACATGTTGTAACTACACCAGCTTAACGCCATCTTTCTCCATTAAGGCTTATTCAAAATTAGCTGATAATTTGTGAATGCAACTGTTTTTTTAAATAGGGCTCTTAAAAGTAGTAAATATACTTACAATTGAGATTAACAGGAGTTAACGGATAGCTTTCGCCACAGGCTTTATACAGTAGAAGGTCTGTAATATAAGTTTTTATCTTGTCACATTATCAAACCTGACCATCTCTCCATTTCTCTCTCTCTTTCTCTTTGTCTCTCCGGGGAGAGATTCTCTCTCCATTACACATTCATTTAAACCCCACTCACTAACTCAGTCTGAACAATTAAATCTCGATGGCTGCGAAATGGTGTAATGCATTTCATTACAGAGTCGCAGAAGGCCCGGGTCACTCTCTAATGGTGAGGACTCTGTCTGCGAGTGTGTTTTAAACGTAGCGTGGATTCAGGATGGAGTCTAATTGACTAATTAAGCCCCAGATGCAGCTCCGGGGGGGTGACGGGGGGTGTGCATGTTTAGAGAGAGCAGGGGGTGTTGTGTTGAAATATGCGGCCCAGCTACATTAGCCATGTAAATGCATAGTAAATCTCTTTTTATTGGGCGTAATAAATACCCAGGAGGCTGTGCGGTCCAGCCCCGCTCTCATCTCTGGAGCGCTCACGCTCTATAATGCATTGACCTTAGGGCTAAGCGAGAGAGACAGAGATCGAGTGAGTAAGAGAGGGAAAGAATGAGTGTAAATAGATTGCAGGTGGCATCCAGACTACTCGTTTTTGATGGATAAACATTAACTCACGTTTTCATTCATGTTTTTCTTCTGAGGCTTTTTCCATGCACTTGATTTTTCAGTTCATTGGTGCTTATGCAAATGAACCTGTTGATTCGTGGATTATGAATCTAACTAGATTTGTTGTTTGTTATGTGTGTACAGGATAAAGCCGCTCTTGAAAGCCTGAGCCAACAGTTAAAACAGTCTGAAGAGAGCAAGTTTACTCACGCAATGATGGACTTTGGCATCAGTGGTGATTCAGATGGTAAGACACTCTTTTACGGCCTATTATAAATTCATCTCTCAATTGATTTTATCGCAAAATCAAAAAGTTCAGTTTAAAGTCGCATGAAATAAACATGCATATCTACTTTCTTTTTATTGATCTTATCATGAACCACTCATCCATGCATGTTTATTTTATTTTTTTTTTACCTCGTAAATGTTAAATTTAAAAACTACTTCACGTTCATACATTTCAGCCCTTTTCTTACAGTCAATTGCAAGCTTGCACCATTACTAGGAATGAAACCAGCACCCATTTAAACACGTTTCATTCAGTGTATGTCATAATATGGAAAAAATATTTTAAAGAGAAATTGAGGTTAACCTGCAATGACAATGACCCTATTTATTTCCCCATAATCTTCATTGTATTCTTGTAATCAATTTCGACTTCCAACACGCTTTTAATCTCGCTCCATTCTATTTTTCGCGACCCAATAGATTCTCAGTGGAATAAAATGACATCCAACACTATTTTTCCATGTGTACTGTACATATATGTATCCCTACACTAACGGTGATTCCGTGCTTTCCTTCTCCAGGAAGCCCGAGTGTGTCAGACTCTCGGATCTTCAGAGAGGCTCGAGGACGTGGCAGCAGCGAACCGCACATCAAGCGGCCCATGAATGCCTTTATGGTCTGGGCTAAAGACGAGAGGAGGAAGATCCTTCAGGCCTTCCCTGACATGCATAACTCAAACATCAGCAAGATCCTCGGTGAGAGAGAGAGAATAGTGAGAGACAGCGCTAGTAAATCACTCCAGCCACTTATCTAACCACTTCAGGTTTAGCAGCGTCATCTCGTTTCCAGCTGTGCAGTTTTTGACTCAAGGCTTTTGATCGATTCATATTCCATCCGTCTTTGATTCGCCATGCCCTGTATTCCCTAATTGGCTGAGATTTGTGGGTACATTAAATATGGGTGGGGCTTGATGGCTGGCTCCTTCGGGAAGAACTATGCAGCCAGCCACAGAGAATCCCCTCTGTCCTTCCTCCTCAACACACACACACACGCAGCCCTCTCCCGCACTGCATTGTGTAACCACAGCCTAATGAATCGCTCTAGAGGGCTGACTCCAACAATGATGATATAATTCATTATGCATTAAACCAGCTCTACAGTCTGTCTGACATTTTCTCCAGACCTCTGGGATTGTGTTTGACATTTTAAAGAGCTCCTAAGCGTTTTATAACGCTGGAAAATCTGGTTTTAATAAGGCCCCGCTCTCTCAATTGTTAACAGAAGGAGTTTCCCCTTTCCAGTGCTGGGTGCATGTCAGGGCCAGTGGTGACAGCTTTTTCCCATTAAACATACAGTAGGACTGTGTAAATTCAACACAGACTCACATATACACACACATGTAACACCCTGAACACACATTTGCTGGAGTTTCTGGAACTGTGGCGTGTGTACACTGTTGTGTATGTGTTCACACATCTCTGCTAATGAGAAATAAGAGACACAGGCCACAGGTACGCCTGTTGAGCTCTGATAATTAGATGGAGTGTGTTAGTGGCCCACTTAACCCGCTGTCACCTGAAATAATGTCGCACGTCACCAGTGTGTGTGTGTGTTTTGGAGGGCAGAGAGCTCACTCTATTCCTCTCTGTTTGACATCAGCTCCACTCAAAGGTACTCATTAGACCAAACAAAAACCCTCTCTTAGTGCAAAGTGCCAGTTCTGATGCTAACGATAGGCAGTTAAAAGCCGTACTGGGCATTGAGAGTGTGCAAGATTGCATATTTTAAAAATCGAATAGTCACTGAGTTGCCTGAATGATTAGTAGTCTTAAAGAATCCCTATATTAGTTGGGGTTTGAGTTCATCTGACCACGATCTGCCAAATTTTTCCTACCGCAAATGTTTATGGCTGTAGCAGTTATCCCTGTCATTCTGCCTGGATTGCAAGTGTGTTTGTTCTCTCTGACACCTTGTTGTTCTTGCAGGTTCTCGTTGGAAGGCCATGACCAACCTGGAAAAGCAGCCATACTATGAAGAACAGGCCCGTCTTAGTAAGCAGCACCTAGAAAAATACCCAGACTACAAATACAAACCACGGCCTAAACGCACCTGCCTAGTGGACGGAAAGAAACTGCGCATTGGTGAATATAAGGCCATCATGCGCAACCGCAGACAGGAAATGCGCCAGTACTTCACCGTAGGGTACGTTTCATTACATAACAGCTTCCAGTAATGTATTCTTTTAAAGTCAACATCATATTGATCCTGTAGAATTTCGTAAGACACATTCCTTCCTTACTCTGAAACAGTGGTTCTCAACCCTGGTCCTGGCGCCCCCCTGCTCTGCATATTTTGCATCTCTCTCTTTGTTAACGCACCTGATTCTGATAATTAGCTCATTAGAAGAGAGC
>JAUMHR010000047.1:8385064-8396069 GCA_032361145.1 Enteromius fasciolatus | reverse complement strand
TCAGAGCAAGATATTTTCATCTGAGACAGCTTAAACATGCAATTTAGTCTGGGACTAGCTTAAGCCTTGTCTGTGAACCTGGGGGTATGTGTACTAGAAGTTACCTAGTTTGTATCCAGACTTCGGGAAACGTATTATCCCTGTTTTCTTCCAGGTGGACCCGGTTAAGTATAAGTCCATCTTTAATGGTTTCTCAGTGACCCTGCGAGAGGATGGATTTAGGGGTCTGGGCAAAGGGTGGGCTCCTACGTTCATTGGTTACTCCATGCAAGGCCTTTGCAAGTTCGGTTTCTATGAAGTCTTTAAGGCCCTGTACAATGATATGCTTGGAGAGGTGAGTTTCTACTTTCAGAATACAAAGAAGATCTGCAAAGGGACTACAAAGAACACACATTTTTTGCATATTTGTTCGTGATCACTGCTGCCCTTTGTTTTGGTCTGCTGAGCAGGAGAAGGCTTATTTGTGGAGGACGTCAGTGTATCTGGCCGCATCTGCCAGTGCTGAATTTTTCGCCGATATTGCACTGGCTCCTATGGAAGCGTGCAAAGTGCGCATCCAAACGCAGCCCGGCTATGCTAACACCCTGAGAGAGTGCGCTCCCAAAATGCATGCTGAAGAGGGGCTAAATGCGTGAGTACATATTTCTCACTTAGGGGTCTCTTACGATCCTCAAAGGTCTAAAGATTTCAAATAATTAATAAATTCCATAAAATAAATTAAAAAAATAATATGTTTCAGTAATATGTATTCTTTAATCAATATTTCATGTAACTCTGACCATATTAACCATTTTATTACATATAATTTTTTTCTATATAAAGTTACACATTTTATATTTTTTCCAATAAATTAATTCATTAAGTTAAAATGAGGCAAATCATTTTCTAAATGTGTATATATAGGGCTATATAGTGTATATGTGAAATGATTTCTATGGTCGCACAAAATCATTTCACTGCATATTGTACTCTGTATGATTGTGTATGTGACAAATAAAATTTGAATTTGTATGTATAAAAATTATTAAAAGTGTAAATAAATCTAGAATCTAGATATAGCTCTGTGCGTGCTTTATTTGAGTATTTTCAGATATAATTGTTTGTTTATTAGGTTTTGTGTTTGAATGTATATAGAGATGATCAAAAACTGCATCATCATGACTGATGTGTAGATTATGACCCAACAAAATATTTTTTATTTTCATATTTGACAGTCATTTTTGGCCGAGAAAATCACAAGTGACTCTTTAATCTTTTTTTAAGTTATCAAGTGCCACAAAAATCTAATTTCTTACTATTCTGATAAAAAACTAAAAACATTTTAAAATGTGCTTGTGCTTTGAAACCACTAGACCACCAAACTATACCAAAAGACTGCTGTTGACTGCATCACACTCTTAAAAATAAAGGTTCTTTAATCAGTCTTAAATGTTCAATGAATACGTATTTTAAGATTTGTTCACTGTTTTGGGGGAACCCAAAATGGCCATGGCTGTGAAAACCCTCTTTTGGATCTGTTATTATATAAGAGTGTACCTGTGAAGCCCTTGAGAGGACTTAATTGTCAGTGTTATTGTCTGTGCAGGTTCTATAAAGGTGTTTATCCCTTGTGGCTGAGGCAGATCCCCTACACCATGATGAAGTTTGCCTGTTTCGAGCGAACCGTGGAGCTGCTGTACAAGCACATAGTACCAAAACCACGCAGTGAGTGCACCAAACCTGAGCAGCTGGTGGTGACCTTTGTTGCTGGATATATCGGTAAGTTAACCTCAAAAAAGGGGCCCTTAGATACAGGTTTAGAAACAACTAAACATACCTTTTTAGCATATGTCTCTGTAAAGAGTGCCAGCTCAGGTTTGCATCGATTGATGTAGATACTTCTAAGCTTGTATATCTGTCCTCAGCTGGCGTGTTCTGTGCTGTGGTGTCTCATCCCGCTGACTCTGTGGTGTCCGTACTGAATAAAGAGAAAGGCAGTTCAGCTGTTGAGGTGGTGAAAAGGCTGGGGCCCGTAGGTGAGTCACTACATATGCATTTATATAACACTTAACAGTCAACAGCTGTTGATCAAATAACAAAGAAATAACCCTGAGGGGTTTGTTTTGCCATAATGTCAAGCATAGCTTTATTATCATATGATTACTCACCAAATAAAAACGTTCAGAAACATAAAATACTGACTGAATTGGAATTATTTTATTACGTAAGAAGAAAAGACAGTGGAGTGGCTAGCACAGCTTTGAGAAAATGGTAATTTATACATTTTAATGGTCATTATAAACTAATATTTCAACACAGAATATCACGACTGACCAAGCAAAAAAGCAGTTATTATACTTTGTCACTTTAGATATGGCTGGGTGAAATATGTTTTTCTTTTAACTTTCACATTAATAATAACAGCTCTGTTCCAAGAAAACAACTTGTGGATGATTCCTGATCCTTTTTTTCTTATTTTGTAACAAACGATATTAAAATAGCAACTTTTGGACTATTTCATAGCATATATCCAGTTAAACATTTTCTTTTGTCATCTGTGGCATATTTATTTATGTTTAGCATGCACACTACTTGTTTTAATAATGCACACACATATTGATGGCTTAATTCTGTATGTAGAAATGCAAATTCTCAGGAAGTAAGCCATGCTTTTTAGTTTGTAAAAAAATAAGTAAAACGTTATACTGAATCAGTTTTGCCCTCAAAAAAAATGTGAACAGAAAGCTATCATGTCTATATTGCTTAGACATGTATTTTATTATATACATGTATCATATTCTGCGTGTCTTTGTATGATATTAATTCCCCCATCTAATTGATTGTTTTATTTTATATAATATATATATATATAAATTGCTATTAAATTGCTCATAAAAACTTTAGACCTTGAATCTTTACAGAGGGATGCATTACTCTTTACTACCGAAAGAGGAGGCTGTTGTTCCTGAAATTACTCCCATTGGATCATCTCAGTACTACCTCATTAGAAATGACCGATTCTTTTTATTCATTTATCTCAGACAAATAATTATTGGCATGTTTAATCCAATCAATTTTTCAAAGGGGTAGAATAGCACCACTTGGTAACGGGTCTATCTGTGTAATGTATAATCATACCGGCACTGTTTTTCCCACAGGTGTGTGGAAAGGTCTTGTTGCTCGAATCATTATGATTGGCACACTGACCGCTCTACAGTGGTTCATCTACGACTCAGTGAAGGTGTATTTCCGTCTGCCCCGTCCACCACCCCCTGAGATGCCCGACTCCCTTAAGAGGAAGATGGGTCTCCTGGAATACTAGACTCCTCCTTTATCAACAGTATCCTGAGTTACTAAACAAAGGCAAAGATTTTTTTCCACATTCACCACTTGCAATAAACTCCCCAGTCGCTGGAGTGTTTATCAGTGATGAAAGCACTATTGAATGATCATTAGCTCCTCCCAGTGTCACTGTATGTCTGTATGAATATTAGAGTAAAATCAATCACACACTAAACATCTGTTGATTTTTATGTGATTCCTGTGTGTTTTGTCAAACCTTTTTGCTCTCGTTAGGCAGCCAAACTGACTAAAACCAAAAAGACTATTGTATAAATCTTCTGGAAATAGAATTTTGAAAATACACAAAAGTGTTGTGTAGAATGTGTAGAATTATTGCATTTATCTATAATTAGGATGCATGTATTTTATATCTAGTTTACATGTATAGGATTATTTGAATAAAACAGGATTTTACAGTTATCATTAACTAAGTCAGAAAGTTTTTAATTAAAATGAAGCTGAAGTAAAATAATTTTAGATGAAAAACATTAAAAACTAAAACTAAAAATGTTGCCTTAAGCTTGAGCTGAAATATTAGAATTACAGAAACTAAAACTGAAATAAAAATTTTAAATTGCATGAAAGCTTTATAGAAATATTGATAAAATACTAATACAAACAAAAGCATATAATACATATTATATATATATAAAATATTATAGTAACAAAAGCTCATTCAAAACATTAATATAATAGTATATACATAATACTAGCATAACATTGTGAGATTGTGATACAAATATAATGCCAAATTAAATGAAACTGTACAATTAAAAACATATACAATTCAAATTAAATTAAACAAGCACATCATCTTTTAAAACTATAAAATGTTAATTAAAAAAAAATCTTATTAAATGTAATGCTATTATGACATTTATATTTTAAAGGGCAAACAAGACAAAACTCCTGCTCTGGAGCATCACCAGAATACACCTTTAATTAGTTTCATTTATGAATGTTTTCTAGTATTTTTCAGTCACATTCACAGATGTGGTATCCACAGTGTCTCGATAGCTTTGAGTGGCCTGTAAGAGTGATGAGCAGATCCCGTCTCATTGGGATGTCACAATGCCCTTGCGTTCTCTCTCCTCTTCTATTCTCATCAGCTTGATGTAAGCAACAGGAAAATAGTGACCCGTGACCTCAATACAGCTCTCAAAGAGAGATCTTATCAGAGGAACACCAAGCAAAGAGGGGTCATTCACTTCATCTACGTTTGGGTCTTCTTTGTGAGAGGGTATGAGTTTTTGAGAGGGAGGGATGAGGATAGTCTGCTCTATTGTTGTCATTATATCCCATTTGGTTTGTCTTGTTAATGTGGTTTGCGGTGACAGAACCGGTAAAGTTGAATTCTGAGAAACGAACGCTCTCCGATTTGCTTCCTAGGCCGCTGATGCTGAGGGTCAAAGGTCACGAGGTTCCGAGTTGCATTTCCCCGTAACCTTTTCCTCACAAATGCATTCACTCTGTAATGGCTCCACGTGCACCTTCACCTCCCTAGTGAGTAATGCAGCTTCAAGCCATCAGAAGTGTGTTGAAAGCACATGATTTCACTGCACTTTTGGGATGTAAATCATACAAACTAGAATAAATAAATCAGAACCCACATGAATGCAAAATACTGTTAGTGTAGATGGCTGTCTTTAGTGAGCACATGCCCAGCAGCTGTTTGTGAAGCTCGTGTGATCGTGCTCAATGAAATTACACCAGTTTAATTTGAGTTTGACATTGCTTTAAATAGAAAAAAAAAATTGTTTTGTATAAACATATAGTATTAACTAACAATGAGCAGTACATTTGTTTTCATTTTTATGAATTGTTGTTAATGTTAGTTAAAATACAACTTTTCATCGTTAGTCAGGTCAGTCAACTAACATTAATAGATACGATGTTTAATTTTTAAATAATGTATAATAGATGCACCAGGTAACAAATGGAACCTTACTGTAAAGTGTTACCACATTTATAATACTTTGTAAGGCTATAAAGGCAGAACATTTGGGCCAAAAGAAGCAATAAAACCTGTAGAGCTTCACCAGCAAATACCATCCTCTATGTATTGGTGCATGTGAGTGTGAGCTAATGTGTCTGTCTCTCTCTATTGTCACAACCCTTGTCTCATAAAGGTCAGTCTGAAATAGCATGCAGCCCTCTCTCCGGGTCACATGGGTTCATTAATATCCAAAGGATTGGCATCCGCTGTAATATTCCATGAGAGAGACTGAAGAGCCTAGACACTGGAAAATGAATTACATGCCTTGGTTTAATGAAGCAGAAGAAGGATGTTTATATACGTTCTTTCAGCAATATAAAACTTCTTATATCAATGTTTCATTTTTGCCAACTCATTTAGGAAGAAACCCTATACATTTTCCAATATACAACCTCTCTCTCTCTCATGCTTATAAGCAGGCCAGTGATTGGCCACTAATTAAATGGGTGGTGGGTTTGTGCTCACTGATTGGTGGGAATAAATGAGGTGAATTATTGCAACGAGGGCCAACCCCGTGATGTATACAGTTATTGCAATGTTTACACACTACATACAGTTATCAGCCATGGGAATAAATAAATGTTTAACTTAAATTTCTCAACTAGCATTTGATAACTAATTTCAGGGAGATGACAGGTTGTATTTGTACTTTGGTATTTAGAAAGTGCCATTTTTAGACCACAAAAATCTAAATGTAGCAGGATTGGCACAATGTAGATAAACAGCATGTGAGTCAAGCGTTCTTTGACAGCTTGATTGCCTCATATTCAGTCTTTATTTACTCATCATTCCAAACTGTGGAACACAATTTGTACATTTTTGAAAACTCGCTCATTTCAGCAAAACAACTTTGGAACAACATGAGGGAGAGTAAACAGTAGAATCTTAAATGTTCTCGTATTTATTGTGGCTGCCAGGATGGCAAGACCTGGGGGAACAAATGGTTATATAATACACACAGCCTATTACACAATATTTCCCCAAAACCCAGCACTAACTAGACAGCAAGCACACACACAGCTCCTCAGCTCCTCTTTTTCAATCTTTCTCTTTAATCTTGCTCAAGTGTCACTGTGTGATGAATGTTCTTATTGGACAAGCCAGTGGGAGGAACAGGAGCCTCATTGGTCCCCATATGTAGGAGTCAAGAAACTATTGTTTGATCATGAGAAGGCAAAGGCTTGTGTTGCTAAGGTGCCTAGCACAAACATGGATTCATTCTATATCTATCTATCTATCTGTCTATCTATCTGTCTGTCTGTCTGTCTATTTATCTGTCTGGCTCCAAAATGACAAAGTTATTTGACACGTTTTTAAATTAAAGTATGCTTTGCTTTATTTCAACCTTTGATTTTTCACTATAGGCATGTTTCCACTTTAATTAAAGTCTGTGAACATTTTTTTTAATCGTTTGAGTTACCACCAGTGTCACGTATTTTATTGTAGGCATCTGGATATGTTTACTAGGCAAAACCTCAAAACTTGTGCAGGTCGTGGTTGTATAACAGACAACCCCGCCATGCAGTTCCAGCAAATCCATTGGACGACCAACATTACACATAATCAAATGAAAGCTGAAAAATACAATGTTTTCATTGTAACATTAACTGCATCATGCCGACCGGAATACGATTCTAATATACGATGTATTGCATTCATGCAGATGCTATTAAGATGCAAGGTCAGTGAAGAGGAAGTATTTTTATTATGACAATGAAATCCTTGACATAACTCTCCAAGGGGAAAGTGGGCCGGTCTGTCGTTCTCATATTCCTCATATCAGTAGGGCATCGCATGCACTTGTAACAGTAGGTCATACGCTGTCTGCGTAGCGCCGCACGCTCAAATCCTGCTCCTCCGCAAGTCACGCGATCACGCTCGCTCGCTCTCTCACCGGTGCTCAGCGGCTCTCACTGCCCTTCCTGCAGCTAAGGATACTTTTTTAACATTCCTGCAACAAATGTAGGTATATGGTTTGAATGGCTATTTTATTGTTTCGCATGTACCTCATTTAAATAGATTAGCATTGTGTTTAACGAGCACCGTCGTCGTCATGGTGCGATCTGAGCACTGTCGTTGACATTGAACAGTGGCGGATGAACGCGCGGTTTAGTGATGATTGCAGCACTTCCGTGTGCCACATCTCGAGATTTAACGTTACCGTCTTTGGTTGCATGAAAAGTGGAGTAACACTCGTATTTCCAATCTAAATTGTTAGATGAGCAGCCAAGGACGCATGTGTGCGGTGCACGCGTGAATATGGAGGAACGCAGTGCAAGATGAACTTGATTTTGGCCTTGTTTAGGAAGAGCTGATGGAGGGAGGCCAAACTGCCAATGTATGATTAACTCGAGGCGCTTAAAATGAGAGCAGATCGATTCCCATCATGATTTTACAATTTACTGTTTGTTTTCAAACGCAATCGCTGCTTCTGAATAGTCAAGGACGTCATAAGGGCAGTTGCGTCATGATGGTTTTATATGCGCCAATTAAGTCTTTTATTATTTTATTATTAAGTCTTTTATTATCTTTTTCTGACCGTGTGCACAGTGGCAAAAAGCATGTAATGTTTTTTTGTATCTAAAAGCATTTATGCGAATTGCTTAATTTTTAATTATTTTTAAAAATAACAATTTTGTTTTGTTAGAATGAAATCGTATTCGTTTAACAATATCAGTAGCTCGAGATTTCACTCTCCATTCACTATAAGTGAGTTATGTTAATTGACGGCAGCATTCCAAGATAAGGTTTGGAGATAAAAGCACACAAGCATTGTGCTTTAGCTGTGTTATGGCCAGGGAGAATTGCACTCAGACATTTTATGGTAGGAATATCTAACGTCTAACATAATCTTCATGAGCCCATTAAGGATTAGTGTCACACGTGAGAGTGTGTGTGAGAGAGGTTTTGCATGCTCATAAGCCTGTACTTCTGATGGCTTCAGGTTTGTTTAGTCAACTGTAATTATCCTGATTGAATGGAATTTTAAGAGCCTACATATAAATTATGATATAATTTGCATAATGCATCTAGATGCCACAAATTATTAATAAGCTTTTGTCAGTAATATATTTTTTTTTTCTCTTGGACATTGACTAGCATGAACACACATTGCCTAAATAAACTTATACACTCCTTCAGTTTGTCTAGATTTAGCAAGGGGGGGGCAGAGTGACCTGACTCTGGTGGCTAATTATATTACAGAGTAGGCCTCCGCTTTCAACTCAGGATATGGATAATTTGCTCAGTATGGAGTAATGGTTTTGCAACGAGGGTGACCTTGTTACCTTGACCCAGCTTTGGTGCTTGGCTGTTTCGAGTTTAACTGCAACTTTTACCCAGTTAACGTTTACCCCACAGATTGCTGTCATTTTCTTTTATCTTTTCTATTACTCATCATATGCTCCTAATAGTTTGCATTGTGAACATGATCTGTCCCGTTCTTCCAGCGGGATCATGGCCTCAGTAATGCAGAAGCTGATCACCCCTCTGGCCAGCGGCCCCGCTGAGCCTCCCAGGAACAAAGTCACAATTGTTGGCGTGGGACAAGTGGGCATGGCATGTGCCGTCAGCATCCTGCTCCGGGTAAGACACCCTAATTTGTATCACCAAAGTGTTTTTTAGCTTCTATAGTATTGAAGGTGCGGTCACATTTACCGTTGCTTGGCAAACTCCATTCATTGCAATAGGAATCATTGTGATTGGGAGTTTCACTCGAGGGCATAAATGTACTCTGCTTTCACCTGTGACCACACCTTTATACTAAGATTGTTTCAGGTATTTCAAGTAATAATGTTTTTATATTGGTTTGCAGGAGCTTGCAGATGAGCTGGCTTTGGTTGATGTTGTGGAGGATAGACTGAAGGGGGAGATGTTGGATCTGCAACATGGCAGCCTTTTCCTCAAGACACCCAAGATTGTGGCTGATAAGGGTGTGACGCACTTTTTTTTTTTTTAAATTAAAACTCTTTGTTTTAAAATCTGATTAAGTATATTAATATATTTTTCCTGGGATAAGTCACAGAACAGCGGTTAATGTGGGTCGTGCCTTTATGCTAGTTTATTAATTATTCAGTTCAGGACAGGTATTCAAAGTTTTCAGTGGCAGTGTATGTTAATGATGTTTTTTTTTTTTTTTGGCCGACAGACTATTCTGTCACTGCTAACTCTCGTCTCGTGGTGGTGACGGCCGGAGTGCGTCAGCAGGAGGGTGAGAGCAGATTGAACCTGGTGCAGAGGAACGTCAACATTTTCAAACACATCATCCCTCAGATTGTCAAATACAGTCCTGACTGCACCCTCATTGTGGTGTCCAATCCAGGTGAGCAAAATATATTGTGAATTCTAATGAGAAAAACATAAATAAATGGCGCTCTAAAACTGTCCATTTCAGGATCCTGTGGTGTATTAATAGTGATTGTGGTTGTCTCTGTTCATACAGTGGATGTTTTGACATACGTGACCTGGAAGCTGAGCGGCCTGCCAAAGCACCGTGTCATTGGCAGCGGGACCAACCTGGACTCTGCTCGCTTCCGCTACATCATGGCCGAGAAACTAGGCATCCACGCCAGCAGCTTCAACGGCTATATCCTGGGAGAGCACGGAGACTCCAGCGGTGAGAGGGGAAGCTGAATGAACATAAAGAAAAATGATAAAATGGGTGTGGAGAGAATTAAGTGTTTGTAGAATGAATCTTAAAATGGGTGAATATGAACTGCTGCATGATGTGACACTGTTTCAGTCATTTACAGCGTATTTGATTTTTAAAAGTGCTTTTTTTGTGTGCGTTTAACAGTGCCTGTGTGGAGCGGAGCAAATGTCGCTGGAGTCAGCCTGCAGAAACTCAACCCTGACATTGGCACAGATAAAGACAGCGAGAACTGGAAGGAAGCTCACAAGATGGTTGTGGATAGGCAAGTCACATACCATATAGGCTGTTATCTGACTGTTTGGAAATGAGAAATATAGGTTAATACAGTTTAGATAGTCACAGTGCTGTCAAGAACCTGAATAAAAAAATATTTTCAGACAAAATTGTAAAGTGCCCCTATTATGGGTTATGAAAGGTTTATATTTTGGTCCCAAACAACAGGTTGACATGTGGGCAAGGTCAAAAAACACTTTCATTTTCTTATAATATGCATTTATTTTTACCTTATTTGTTCAAAGACTCCCAAACGATTAATTATTCATGTAAAGCAATTTTTGTGAACTTTTAATGCTACAAAAGTGGCATCTAGTGGCAAAGAAGGAATTAGCATTTTCATTTAGACCAACTCGAAAATACAGACAATATGCTAATGGTTTTGACTTCGTGAGGTTGGGACTTGACTCATTTCAATGATTAAGAGTCAGCTCTTTCTGTATACATGGTGCACTTTCAGATTTAAAACTATGCATGATGTTTTCATTCACTGAGAGTGTTTGTACGTTACACACTGCATGAAAGGTCATTTTCAAAAATCCATAATTGATGCACTTTAATGTTCAAACCCATATGTTATCTTTCTTATTATAATTTTTATTTTATTTTTTTTTACACGCAAGCCATTAAAACATTTGTTGTATGTAGTATGAATGATATTTGGACATGCTATATCCACCATCTTGTCGGAATGAGAGAATAGTTCCTAGTCATATCAGCCTAGAAAATCACAACTTTGCATTTTCCGCCAGTCTTAGTACACG
>JAUMHR010000047.1:8269957-8282869 GCA_032361145.1 Enteromius fasciolatus | reverse complement strand
AAACATTACGGCAACACCAAACACAAATAAAAATACCAAACCTTTCTTGCTCTTACCCACACATATGAGCAAATCTCTTTTAGTTAGATCAAAGCAACAATTTTATCTTATATGTAAGTTTTATTACATAAACGATTAATTGCATACAAATTCACCACTGGCGCCCTGTGCTCTTCACAGATGAAAGCAGGCAGCAGAACGTTCTCCACGGCGTCTCCAGACTCTGTCAGGTCTGTCACATGTGCTCAGTGTGAACCTGTTTTGATCTGTGAAGAGCACAGGGCGCCAGTGGCGAATTTGCCAATCTTGGTGTTCTCTGGCAAATGCCAAACGTTGCTGGGCTGCACGCTGCACGGTGTTGGGCTGTAAGCACAACCCCCACCTGTGGACGTCTGGCCCTCATACCACCCTCATTTGATCAGACACATGCACATTTAGAGACAGCAAACCTTCTTGCCACAGCTCACACTGATGTGCTATCCTGGATGAGCTGCACTACCTGAGCCACTTGTGTGGGTTGTAGACTCTGTCTCATGCTAACACTAGAGTGAAAGCACCACCAGCATTCAAAAGTGACCAAAACATCAGCCAGAAAGCATAGTACCTGAGAAGTGGTCTGTGGTCACCACCTGCAGAAGCACTCCTTCATTGGGGGTGTCTTGCTAATTGTCTATAATTTCCACCTGTTGTCTATTCCATTTGCACAACATCATGTGAAACTGATTGCCAGTCAGTGTTGCTTCGTAAGTGGGCAGTTTGATTTCACAGAAGTGTGATTTGGATTTGGATTTACATATATATTATGTAAACAAAAACTTATTTTGGATGTGATTAATCGTTTGACAGCAATTTATTAATATAATTTATTTTATTTAAAAAAATAAATGTTTTGTACTGTTATAATTACTATTGCTGTAATGAATTATTGTCAAATATCAAGATTAAAACCAGGATAGTATGCAAATAAAAAATAGCTTGAAATATGAAATTATATAAAAAATGTTTGCATTGTTATACTGAAAACAACTTTTTTTGCAATATGATAATTAGTATTGTAATGAAAAATGTGCATAATTTACATTAGAATAATCTAAAAATCTTATAATGGCCCTAAAAATAGGCTTCATTTTCTTTAAGCAAAATATATAATAATATGACCTAGACATGTTCTTGACAAATTGACAAATCTTGAGTTTTAACAGTACTTTAACTGTCAGCTATTATTTTGTCTCTTTAAGAGATTTATTGTGTGTGGATTTGTTGTACTTTTTGCCTGGAGCGGAACGAGGAGTTTTAGGAAGGCCAAACCCTTGGTAAACATCCCCTGACTGTTGGGCTCAGCAGCCAAAACTATTCTTTTGAATTAGTCTGTCAAACTGTTTTGATGTACCCTGGAACTAATTAGAAACTTTATCAATTTATGACATATCAGACGGGCAAAGGTGATGAATAACAAGCACAGCAGTAAGCTTAGCACGTGGCAAATTTAAAGCGCTCTCATCACAAACAACTGCACATGTTGTTGTTTTCTGCGAACTCGCGAACGCGCTTCAGCTGTTTCCTGTTTTCTGTTGAAAAGACACCGCAAACCTGTGACAGCTGAGAACGAGAGAAAAAGATAGAACGACCGCAAAGACATGCTGTGCTGCAACCTTGCAGCGTTGTGTGAAACCATCTCAGTGTTACGGCTAAACCTTATCACAACAAAGCTTCGTGCACACTTACGCTTCTCTTTGCGTTTTTAAAACAGATGTCCGCTTTGTTATTGAGCAAGATGAATAGTCTTATTAATAGCTCGGTTTGTACCTCAATACTTCCTTGCTGAAAGCCAGGGACGGTTTGTTCTTGTGTTTGACAGCACTAAATATTTCATTTTATCGCAAAATGCGCAACACTCTTCCTCTGTGGTTATATCTCAAGCAAAAACAGCGTTGTTGTGTAAGTTAGCACATCATTTGGTTCCTCTAAATGTCAGCTTTCGAATCCAGACTGCTTATTTTTTTCTGAGCTGTGCAGCCTTGACCCAGAAAAGCGGCTTGCTGTTATCAATGAGTAACATGGGGCATTTTTTCATGCCTCAGAGACCGATTAGTAACTAATTTACTCAGACGGTTCAATTAATTCACCCTGCAAGTGCAGCGCAGCCTCAGATAAACAACATTTGTGCAGAGCTGTAATGGATCTCAGTATAGCTTTGCTGTTTGCCTTTTACGCAAAGAAAAGTGCTAGATGCTGTGAAGTGTGAACTGAAAGAACATGTAGGCTGTACGACGTATGTTTGTGTCGCAAAAGTGCATAAACCACATCTATTACCGAACCTCCGTGGATCATAACGCCTGGGCAGCTGTGATTGTAATGGCTGCCATAGCGACCAGAACTGATTGCTGTAATATGCAGTGATTACTGCAGTGAAGAGCACATTACATGCGTGGGAGATCGGGACATTCAGGGCTTATAAGCTGCTGCAAAGCAGCAGGAATGACGCCAGCAGGTCAATATGGTAAACAAACATTTATGAGGTTTCATATCATTGGCCTGTATGTCTGTATGTTGGAGACCATGCTAAAATTCTGCAATATAATATGGTATATAAACCCCTTTGCCTTCATGATGCTGTAAAATAAATGTCATGTGGTGCGACTTGAAAATATTTATTGAAAATCAGTTGAAATGAGTGAATATTATAAATAACAACCTAAAATAATCAATTTAATGCTTGTCAGGATTTGAAAAACATTAGTCCACCAGATTAAAGTCATGTCGTGCAACCAAATAAAAAAATAATATCATAGAAAGACCCTTTTGAGTTTGTGTCAAGGTGAGTGAATCTCTTTAAAATGTTGTGATTTGACTGCTACATTTTTTTTTGGCCTGTTCATGTTTTACAAATGTCAAGTGGTGCGACTTTCCAAAAATGTAATGTAAATAATGAATGATATAAGTCAACACTTCTTACTTACTAAATTTTTTTTTTAAATATGTTAAAATAATCATTAAAATGTAGGAAACACAGGTTATTATTTTTGGTGGTTACACCACATGTATTACACCCTGAATGTGTTTGCCTCCAGTCAGGCTTCATTTCTACAGTCTGAAATATGCAGGCACATGTATATATGACTATACGTTTGGACACGCAAGGCTTCATACCGTCTTGCTCTTCCTGGCCTAGTTTTCTTTGCCAGTCCATGAGTAAAATCCCTTCTGCTACTGACAGACCCCTGTAAATCTGTCTCTCTCTAACACAAACGCATTCCTTCTCCTCTTTCGTGGCAAAGCTGTTGTTTTTCTGCTTCCCTTCTGGCTACTCCTGCAGCCGTGCTTATTTTTATGCTGGATATATTCAGTTTACTCTCATTTATGGAGACCATGTCTGAGATTTTAGAGCGGTGTATCCTCTGAAGCATTTCAGTGAGGTGTGTGAGTGTGTTAACCTGACTTTTAGTGCGCGTTTAATAGTTCGCTTCTACCCGTGAGGCTGATTCCAAGATGTGGGAGGTTGCGTAAGAATGGTCTAGTTTTTCCATCACGAGAGATCAAGTGGTTACCTGTCTGCAAACAGCTTAATAATTTTGAAGGCATGTTGTAAAATGTCATATATATATATATATAATAAACACAGTATCTTGCAAAATGTATTTAAAAACTTTCTTGGAAATAATAACTAAAATAACTTGTGTGTATGCATAGGAATATAATGCATAGGAATCATCAACTAACATCATCAACATTTATAAATCCCCCTCAGTGCTAATTTATACATATATTATAGCTTGTTTAGTTCAGGCTTGTTTATGAATTTATTAAAAAAAATCATTTTTTTACTTAATATATTAATTTACAATTTGCTGTGGTGCAGCTTTAGTCTGTGCCTGTGTCTGGTTGCCTACGCATGCACACGTCAGTCTCGCATCCCTCGTCCTGTTTTTCATGCAGAAAACAGGAATGTGCACTCTCAACCTTTGAGATTGTGCAAGAGGCATTGAGACATTCACCACGACAATCCCTGTGTGACTCACAATCAGGGGCTTCTGTTGTCATGGTGTTGCCACGGCTTTTCTAAAAGCTTAAAGAACTTCTAGTGAGTCACAAATAAGAAACTGAGCTGAAGTGTGTGCGTGTCGTCTCACAATAAGCAGGGGTTAAACTTCCAACACCAAATTCAGTGTATACCAAATATTTACCATAAAAGCATCACGAAGTCCATAAAGTTCATGCATTATCAGTCAGTAGTAACTAAATTACGGTCTGTTTGTCACACAAAGCTTTTGCATGGCTGTGAAAGACTTGAACACAACGCACTAGTTATATGGACTACTTTTATGGCGCTTTAGTGTTTTTGTCCTATTTAAAGTTTGACAACCCATGATTACTATGAACTCTCGTCAGATGGGAAAAAAATGGATCTAGGCCCGTGATTTATTGTGAGATTTTCAGTGCTTGAAATCCCACTGCGGTCTAAAGCAATCAATATAGTGCTTTTCTTTTTATTTTTAGATCTGTCCTTCTGGTTCCCAGTCTCATCACCTGAGAAACATCAATTGTGTCTCATCAGTTCAAAGATATATGGAGCTCCTGATCTCCTGAGCCTCATATAAGGGTGGTCTGCGAGGGGCTTTGTTCATAGTAGGTGGGAAACTGATCAGAGGAATTTAGTCAATAATATTGATTTGGAGACCTTTTGATTCACCACCATATACAGTATGAGACCGGAGAGAGAGAAAGAGAAGGTAAATGACAGAGATTGGCAAAGCATGGCATAATTAAGCATCGCTTTCAGTCAATATTATAACAACATTTTAGCTATTTAAGGAAGCTATGATAGAAATGCATAAGCTAAAAGAGGAAATATTAATTGTCGTATTAAATAGAATGTCCTGGTTAATGTCTGACCTTAAAAAGCAATAAGTCATGCAGCAGTTGATTTTGCATTAGGCATTACTTATAACAGCCTTTGCTCTTTCAGTGTAAATATCACGATACTGTAAACAGCCACTGAGATTACTGAGTCAAGAAATGCATGGATACTGATGCCGCTTTAATGCCGGTACCATAGCAACAGGCCAAAGCCACTTCCTTGTGATAATCTAATAATCACTTCTCGGGTGTAATGAGAATTTTCCCGTTATATGTGCCTCAAGGACTATAGTTACAGAAAAGAAGAAATCAGCAATCAGCTAGTTCTAACAGTTCTGAATTTACAATTTTATTGAGTTGCATTCTCTGGTTCTTTACTGGCATTGATGGTTCCATCAAGAACCTTGAACATCCATGGAACCTATCCATTCCACAGAAGGACACTTTATTTTACCGTTACACCTATTAGTTGCTTATTAGCATGCATTTTACTAGAATATTAGCCAATTATTAGTGTGAATTAAGCCATATTCTACATAACTTATTCTATATCCCTAATTCTACCCAATACCTAAACTTAACAACTACCGCACTAACTATTAATAAGCAACAAATTAAGAATTTATTGAGGGGAAAGTCCTAGTTAATAGTTAACTAGTGTTATTCTGTTACCGTTTCATTTATAGTTCATTTATACTTGTTATAAAGATTTTTTTTTGGAACTGATCACTGAAAGGATCTTTAAAGTTGTTCTTCCTAGGCGTCGTTGTGTAAACCTTTGTGTTATATACTATATACCTTTGAGTAACTGGAGGCACACTGAGATTACCGTCAATCTCCGACAAACAGAATGATGTCAATTTTATATTAGTGAAATGTTCCTGGTTTTCATTTCAGAAATCAGGTCATCTGAAACCATGAAAGTGCAATTACCAGAACTTTAAACATCCTTAAAGATATGAAAGCGTATCAGCTTCCACTTTCTTTCGACGTATTTATCGGTGTTATTTTATGGGTTTGTATACAAAGTGAGGAATTAATAGTGAGGTTACTTCGTGCAAAACATTTCTGTTGCTTTCACTTTCAGCTACTATATTCCTTCCACAATGACTGCCCGTCACTTGGTCTTTTTTTTTTCGACTTTCCCTTTGATTCTCGGCACAGGGAAGCACGGGGATTTTTCTCGATGACCCATGGTGATAACAGCACCTCCCTGCTCTCCTATTGGTTGAGCATCTCAAAATGATTAACAGCAGAACTCCCCTGGATTCCACACCTACAGGAGCTTATTTAGAACAGCCTGACACATGACATGCCCGGACACACCTCGTATCTGATGAAACATCCTGGCACTGGAAGAAACTAGTACTTCTCACATGTGACTCACTATGCATTCAAATCCGTATATCTTAAGTTTATTTTAATACGCAAAAAACCTCTTTCACTCACCAAACCGGTATTTGTTTGGTTTAAATCAGTAATATTGTGAGATATCATTACAATACATGACATTTATTCCTGTGATGTTTCAGCATCAGTACTTCAGTTTTCAGAGAGATGAGGGAACGTTGCCTTGGCTTTCAGTGGCTGTCATTAGCAGGCTAAGTGCATTAGATCTGTAAGTGGTGAAATGGTGTTCTGGCTCCATCTGCTCACCCGAGGCGTTTCTAGCCTTTCATCAGTATTAGAGAACAGGCATCCCATTAAGTAAAATAAAAAAGAAAATGTGTAATCTTTTGATGTAAACAAAACAAGAACACCAAAGCATTGTTACATTTTCATTTGCATTACTTTGAGGTAACTACGGGCTACAGATGATAGCTGCTTTATCTGCTTAACTGTAACTTTAACATATTTGAACATGCTAACGTTTACCTTATCAGTGAGGCAACAAACAGATTGAGGTTAAACAGATAGTTTTACTTTCCTGATGTTAGTGGAGCTGCATCCTGCTACAGTATGTTTGCTTACAATGTATTTAGTGACCTTATGTTAAAATGTTTAAATGCAACCAAAAACTATAAGTAATCAGACTGATGATCAGTTAGACCTTATGGCCTTCATGTAAACACCCCATTCAATTTAAATAAATGAAATTTTGATGTAAACTAATGCAATCAATAAGGAGAATAATAAGCTTGAAATGCTTGAATCTGAATATTTTTACAATCAGATCAGACTAATTTTTTTAGTAAGGTAACTAATGTAGAAGCCACACCTAAAAATAAAAATAATGTGAAAACACCTTTAAAGGGATAGTCCTCATAATAATGAATATTCTGTCATCATCTATTCACTCTTATGTTGTTCCAAACCTGACCTCACAGAAGGAAGACAAAAGATATTATGAAGAATGCTGATTACTTAAAATCTCTGGTTCCCATTGACGTCTTATGTATAGACAAAAGTACAATTGACATCAGTGGGAACCGAAATTGTTTGGCTATCAGCATTATTCAAATCTTCTTTTGTCTTCAGCAAAAGAAATTAATGCGAACAGGTTGGGAACTTTTGAAACGATAGTAAATGATGACAGAATTGACATTTTTCGTTGGACTATCACTTTAAATAGCTATAAAATATCAATATAACATAATTAATAAACAAAGCCAAAACAAACTTAGGCTGCAGTATAATGTTCAAACAAAAATAGATTTAGTTCAATGGCAAATATATGCCAATTACAGGCAGTGTTTTGTGTATGCATGCTCAGAAAGCTCTTGGAGTTCATCAAAAATCTCTTCATTTGTGTTGGTCTTATGAGTTTGAAATGACATGAGGATGAGAAATTAATGACAGGATTTTCATAATTGGGTGAACTATCCCTTTAGGTTTTTTAAGTGTGTAGGATAAAAACAACATACCTTTTACACCTTAAAATGAAGATCAAATTTAACAAACAGGACTGTGTTTGCTCAGGTCGGTGTCACCGCAGAGACGCCGTGAACAGGACAGGAGGAGAATGTAGAGGTTAACATATGTTGATGCTGAGCTAATGGAAAGTTTTAGTGGCCTGTGCAAAAAGAGGGGAAAAGCAAACAACAACAATCTCCTGAGGGGGAAAAAAAAGAGTCCTTTTGCCCTGTTGCTGTGGCGACCACCCCCCCCGAGCTCTGCACACATACTAACGTGGGCAAATTCTGGCATTCACCTCACCTCTCCCCTGCCCAGCCAGACAGCAACAAAGCACAAGCCTGTCCACTGCCCCCCGGCCCACCACAGCTCTTTTGTGTGGGCAGGCTAGTCTTTTTACCAGACGCTCACTGTGTGTTTCTGTATGTGTAGACAGCTCTTGTTTCCAGGGAATGCGTCTGTGTGCAGGACCCCAGGGCGGCTGGAATGATGCCTGATGAGAGTGTTTGCTAGGGCTTTGTTTCGCTGCTTGTGTGTGTTTGTCGGCCATTGTTTACATCTCTGTCTTTTTGTCCGGAGAATCTCATGATCAGTTTTTAGAAACAGAACGTACAGAAATAGGCCGTCCCGTATACGTTTAAACACTGCAGAATTTTATCTCCATCCATCTGTTTTCTGTCTGTCGTCGCCTCTATGAAAACCGAGGCTTTATCACACAGCACGCTTGACTTGGCCATTTCTGCATGACTGCATATGAAACTAATCTTATACTCTTATTAAGATAATTATGTCTAAAGCAGCTAAATGACATTGTGCATGTCCTATATGGAACGCTGGTTCCCTCTGCGACTATTTCAATAATGCCTCCTGTCCAGATTTTTTTTTTTCTTTGAGTTAAGAGTACAATTATAGCTCCATCAACTTAAAAGGGGAAGACAGAAATGTCCAGAAGTGTTTGGCAAGATTAATCTTTAATAAAATAGAATTTAGCAGACAATATAACGATTAATACAGCTTCTTCCACTTGAATAACACAAATTTCTTTGGTTAGTCTAGCTAATGTGCAAGCCAATTGTAGAATAAACTATAACACTATCAAAAAATGATTTTCTCTTTTAGTGGAAAGGAAGAAGTTCATTCCTACAAGTTGCCATATTAAGTGTTTGCTCCAACTTAATGCGCACATACAGTACACAACCATTTAAAGATCGTAGATCTTTATTCAGCAAGGTACTACTCAGCCCTGTTAGAATGAATGCTAAAGGGTTCATGTGAAGAATGGAGTAATTTTTGCATCACAGGGATAAATTACATTTGTGCTGCCTTAAAGAGCTATGAATCAGTTATCCATATTCTCTGTATTTCTAATTTGTCAAATTCTCTTATTTCTCTATTTTTATATAACTTCCTGTCTTTACATTTTTAGGTTATCAGCAGTCGTATAAGCATTTCACTTCATATCATACTGTGTATAATTGTGTATGTGACAAATAAAATTGGAATTGGATCTATCCAGAACAGATTCAAAGATTTTAAACAGTAGTGTACATTAACATTTTTAACAGTGTGTGAGGGACATTTGGGGACATTTGGGAACACCCTTAATTGGAAACATTATAAAGTAAATGGCTTGGTTTTTGTTGTCTTTTGTCCTGGTTTAAGATTTTAAGAAGTGCTTTCTGAATAAGGTTAGGGTGTAAGTTTGGGTTAGTTCATAATTAACTAAAACAAGTTAATAACATTTCCCTATTCAACATTTGCATGTGTGTTGATTTACTAGTCAGAAAGAACAAGCTGTCTGTTCCCGTACTGTGAACACACTGAGTGAAAGGTATGTTTGAGATGTGTCACTAAGAATGGAATGCAGGTGTGTTTAAAAGCATAAAGTCATCACTTATCTCTGCATTTGAAAAATGTCTGTTCTGACGCAACATGTGTTGCGTTTATATATCTGTTATTATGTTTGGGGGTTAGTTTTAGCGGATGAAAAAAATCCCTTCAGATTAAAACAACAAAAGTCAGTGAATGGAACTAGCATGCAGCTAATGCTAACAGTGTACAAAACTGGCCTTTTTAGTCTTTTGTGTGTATTAGCGGCAGTATATCGATCTAGATGTTAGTAAAAATGTTGGCAGGGTGTGTGTTTGATCAGCGTGTTGCCAAACCAGCTAGATAATCAGGTGAGTAGAAACAACAGCAGGTGACTGTTAAAAGTCACGCGCTACTGGAGTTTACACTTGCATCTCAGCCAAATCATCATATTGTTTTACAAATGGACAACATATGTGCCGTTTCATCTCGCACTAAACACGTGCTTCAATCACCTTCATATGTCCTTAAAGCTCACATATGTGAACCATATGCATCAGACATGTGACTGCGCACATACGCTGTGCAATAATTTATTGCCTTTCTGTCCTTAAAATGAGACAGATGTATTTAATAATTCATAGAATATGGTTGATCCATGAATTGTAATGAAGTTTTTCAATTTGCCATTGTGGTGCGCGGCAGTGCTGCGTATACATTAAGGCTCACATATAGAAGTGAAGGTCAATGTGATTTCTCAGTCTTCATCCATTTCCATTACGCCAGCGTTTGTGTGTGATGCATGAGAGCCGCGATTGAATGATATTCATGCATGTGGGAGTGTGATAGATGAGTCTGTGTACCAGCATACATGTTTCTGAGTGTGATTTTTTTGCTGTATGATTGATACGTGGGCGTGTTGGTTTGTTATTCGTGTAGTAATAGCTGGGAACCTTGAGGAAATATCTGCACTGCAAGTATTGCAAGTTGCTCAAGTTGGTCAAACTAAGATGCCAAAAGCACGATAAATGTACTATAAATGTAAGTGTGCGACCTCTGCATTACTGTATACATTTGCAAAAGTTTGGGGTTGATAAAATTCCTTAATGTTTTTGAAAGAAGTCTTTTACTTTCAATCAAAAATACAGTAAACAGTAATACTGTAAAATGTTATTAGCATTTAAAACACTGGTTTGTAGTGTTATTCTAATATGTGACCCTGGACAACAAAACCAGTCATAAGTGTTAATTTTTTTAACTTTTATTATTTTGAAAACAAATATTTTTGTGGAAATCATTTTTTCCGCCTGGATTTGATTAATAAATATATATATATATATATATTTTTTTTACAATATTACATTTATAGCATTATAAATGTGTTACTGTTTCAAAAGTAATGACGTTAAATGATGAATTAAATCCGAAATAAAAGTTTTTGTTTACATAATATGTGTGCTGTGTATGTTTATTATGTATACATAAATTATACACGCACATGCATGTATGTATTTCAGAAAAAAACTGGTAATTGTTGCAATCAGATAATTGATTCAGTGAATCAGATTTGTAAATGAATCCTTCAGACTCATTTGATCAGATTAGACTCAAAAGAATCAAAACATCTGGATTCATCGCAATTTCATGAAAAGTTCAACAAGAACATTAGTGACATCTTCACACCATCCTAAAGATGATGTAGTCTAAATAATGACAGCTTTTTTGAGACGCAAAAAGAAACAGTTACCGATTACAAAATGTATTTACTAACATTGTTTTTATCAAATGCATTCATCTGTCAGACAAATATGTGTCACTGGCAGCCATTTTGTGTGTGTTTGTATCCAACAGACAGTAATTAAAGCAATTACCATGACCCAAAACCCACAACAACAGTGTCATCTGGGTCCCAGTTGTTAATGAGAATGTAGCGCACACACGCTCACATAGATGGAAACTGGATAAATACTTACCTGTCATTGCATCAGGCTCCTCACTGATTCCTAAAAACAGCAGCAAATGCAACCTCCATGCAATGCCTCACAGTAGTGTGTACTGAGCCTGTAACGTTTTGTATGTTGCATTACACCACATATATTCACAACTGCATACTAGAAAATACTTTGGGTTTGTGATGAGCCGATGGTACATACTGAATGCTTTTAAAGCACATTATTTATGGCAGTTATATAGACCCACATCTCTGCATGCTACATACTTGGCTTTGCAGATTGCTGCCTGCTCTAGGTTTTATGCTGAGCATATCGAATGTTGTTTTGCTCATCCTCTGGCTTCATGAAGGATGTATAAGTTATATGTTAGACTGGGTAAATGTATCGCGTTGAGTGTTTTCCCCCAGTCATCTGAATTATTAATTCTGAGCTCTGAAGAAACATTTTAACTTTTAAATAAATGAAATTTAGGAACTTGTTTTTGCATATAAGATTAGAGAACAGTGCCATATTTTTTTAGGTTTGAGTGTTTTAAAAATTACACTTATGAATTATTGCCATTTCTTCCACTATCTCTCAAAGCTCCATCAGTTCTGTCTTGATTCCCTTGGGGGGATGAGAAAGGGATGGGGGTTGTTTATGGATTTGTGCATATCCAGACAGATGTGGCAGGGGAAAACACACAAAACACATTACTTATGGTTGTGGTAGAGCCAGGCCAACAGTCGTCTGATTCAGACAGACATACTCAGACCATCAGTAAGGGTAAGCTATGCCACGTTTTCCTCTAGGCAAAACAAAAAAGATGAAATATTTAGATGTCTCATTGTATTTCAGGGTGTCTCCTATAATCAGATACAATGTGTTATTACAGAAAAAAGACTTTAAAATATTATTGGTATTATTAACATCAACAAAAATAATAATAATATTGACAACAATAATTTAATAAATAATAAAAGTCTTTTTCATATATATGCTTATTAGGTTTTTTAGCTATTTTTATTATTAATATGATCAATAATAGCAATAATACATTTGAATACAATATATTATTATATTAATTAAATAATACTGGCCCAGTTTCATAGACAGGGCTTAGCATGGATTAGGCCATGGCGTGTTTTAAGATCAGTTAGTCCAAGATTCTTTCAGTTGAAACAACTCAGATTTACATTTAGTCTAGGACTAGATTTAAGCCTTGTCTTTTAAACTGGGGGAATAATAGCCATCATCTGTATTATTTAATATTTTATAAAATAAAATAATATATATATATATATATATTTCATTAAAGCTCATGTTATTATTATTACTGTTACCAACCTGTTTTGCATCAAAAAACCAACCAAAAAAAAGATTAAACCCCTTCTATGATGTGAGGGACTAACTAAACCCCGATCACTCTTATTATGACTCCAGAAGCTGTCTGCTTTGCAAC
>JAUMHR010000047.1:8241717-8251895 GCA_032361145.1 Enteromius fasciolatus | reverse complement strand
ACACATACATTAAATTAAAATATATGTATGTTTATTTAAAAAAAGTCTCTCTTTCTTTTTCTCTGTGTATATATCTATATATATATATTAATACATTGAATTAATATAATAATACATTTATAAATATGTATCTATGTTATAAGCATTATATATAATTATATATATATATATAAATAATATATCCTATATAAATAATATATTTTACAAATTTAATATAAAAACAATAAGCATCTAATATTTTCCATTTAGATAGCTCAGTAAATGTGTGTGTGTCAGAGGACAGAAGGAAGAAGGTTTCCAGACAATCCAATTTAATCCACTCGAAAGACTGGATTACTACTGTGTCTGTGCATAAACACAGACACACATATACTCAGTGCATTATAAAATTACACTGGCTTTATATTTCGACCCAAACTGGCACAGCTCACAGGAGATTTGAGGGTCTGGTCTTCACTTTACCACACTATGATGAGAAAGGACAGCCTGCGCTCCCTTCATTTTAAGTGGATTGTCTGGGCTTCCTGGAGCAGAACAGACTGGCCTCTTAGTTTGTGTCAAGTTTAAACAACAACCAGTGCAGCTACACATGTATCTTTACAGTGGAGCATATAGAAGCAATCTTGTATAGCATGTGATTTGTTTCAGTGAGTCGGTTTGTTCATGTAAATAGGCCAGATCAAAATGATTCACCTGCTTGAATCTCTGTACACGTCGAGTCAAGAACAGCAACAGCCACTGGCCAGCACTTAACATAATAATCTGGCCACATCTTTTTTTATTTATTATTTTTTATCTACATTCTCTGTTGGTGCAAGCAAACAAGCCAAGGCTCTACAACATTAATCATCAACATGTCAGCCGGTGGTTCGATCCGAGACAGGTTGACATGGAAACACAGTGACTTATCTAGATTGAGAGAGACACTCGTCTAATTTAAACACCCTTCAGGATGGGGAGAAAACAGCCTTTGTTAGGGGGAAAACCAATTTGACAGTGTTATTATTGAAATTCTCTCAACAGGTCAGATTTGACAGTTATTTATAGTTTGTATCCAGGGTAAAAGACAGCTGATGGGTTGAGAGAATAAGTTTGGTACAGATATATATCAGTAAAGGCTTTAATATGTGTATTATTTCAAGCTGTGAGTGAAGAGGGCCATTGTTTACTTGCTGTATATATCGACCTCATCACGTCATGAAAAAGATTTCCAATAAAGAAATAAAAATGTCATGTGGTTTTGAGTAATAACACATTTTCCTTACACCTTGAAAACATGTCAGTGTACACATCTAAAATATTATATAAAGTATAATTTATACCTTAACTAACCTTGCCTTGCCGTAAAATTATCAGAAATTTGAAACAGTTTGGGCCATATGGCTGCTGGTTGCACCATATGAGTTTGGTTTTTCTATATTTTTTCAAAACATTAAAAAGCAGTGAAGCTGTAAAAATGTAAAGATGTTCAAATAAAAACATTCTTTTAATGACAATTTTTGCTTTAATATGAGATCTGGACATTCAATATCCACTTGGTAATGTCAGTTCAATCTAATATTGTGTTTGAAAATCTCATATGGATATGCAACAGGGATCAAAAATGAAAATACTCTGATTAGTTACTCACCCTCAAGACCTTTATTCATCTTCAGAACACAATGTAACATATTTTTGATGCATTCTGAGAGCTGACCCTCTCGTCGACAGCAAGGATCCTTACACGCTCAGTGCTCAGAAACTAACATTGGTAAAAAGCATAACATACAAGCATACATAAAGTTGTATACATATGTTATACTCTCCAAAACGGCACCATAGGGTGACACGGAGGAGATGAATTGTTTTAGTGATTCGTCGTTTTTTTTGTTCTTGTTAATTGGAACGACTTGAGGGTGGGTAATAAATGACATAATGTTTGGGTGAACTTTAATATAATTCTGCATAAATTGATAGATAATAGGAGCACTCACCCTATTACTTTTGATTTAGTCATATCAGTAGTTCACACAAATGAGGTATTCTAGACACTGAAAGGGTTAACATTGATCTTTCCAAACTCTCTGAAATCAGTTTTATCTGGTCTCGTACAATATCTGTTCAGCCTGACCTAAAAACCTATCATCATCCGAGCGAGAGAGACACAGGCTTATGAAATGAACATCTGTCTGTGGCGGACATGCTCCTGTAAGTCGTACCCAGACGTATTGTTTTCGAAGTTTGCACGGGAAGCTTCTAAAATGAACCCTTGGGGAGGGAAATCTAAAGGGTGGAAGCGTGAAGGTAGTTTGCTTTTGGAAATGTGCATTTTAAAATGCAAATGTGATCTCTGAACTTCTGCATATCTACTTCTGTGAAACACATCACAGCACCTTAAGAAAAATGAATCGTCTTTTGGGAAACTCGATTTGACAACTCAAACCTCTCTCTCTCTCAGCGTCTCCCCTCTGTTTGAGAGAGTGCACTTTCACACAATGTTAAGCATCTGTTTTTTTCTTCTACTCAAGGGACTGCATGATTGGTTAAAAGAGCCACTATGCAGCCAATGAGAGGTCTGTTGTCATGCAGTCTTGGCCGTCTTTGGCGTCACCTATCAGCCCCCCACAGCCCCTCACAGCCAACCTCCTGCCCCCACTCTCCCCCAAAACACACATACACAAACACAAGTGTGCCAATGAGTGCTGTCATGACATAATAGCAAGTCTCGCCAACCTGACCCCCCTGCTGATACACACTAGGTTTAAGCCTAGATCTCACCACGAGACAAATCAGCATGTCTCTAGAAGTCTGCCACATGTCTTTCCTCTAATGCGCTCAAGGGTGGCCCTTTACCCTGGTTCTCTTGAAAAACACAGTTCAGATCTGGAGGTATATCAAATGTTAAGATTTTTATTTTAGACAATTATTTTATAATGTTTTTAACTGGTTGGGTTTTCAAAAGTATATACACCCTTAGGCTATAGCTAAAATATGACCCATTTATAATTTATTTTTACATCTGTATACACACACACACACACACACACACACAGAGAAGTTAAGTATAAACTTACAGTCATGACTGATATATATACATATATGCAGACACATATATATACTGTGTGTGTATATATATATATATACACACACACACACATACTCTAAATAATTAAAATAAACTTTAAACAGTTGTGAGTTTAAAAATCAGATGTGAGATATTAACTTGTTGAGAACTTGTAAGATGTTAACTTGTTATATCTTTTATCCTAAAAATTGTAAGTCAGTGAAAAATTCTAAATTGCGAGTTATACATTCCGAATTGTGATTTTATATATTTATCCTGTAGTGGAAACAAGCTTGATCTTAGATCAAATATGGCGTCATTAGAGGCATTGTAAAATAGTCAAATTAGTATGCTGTAAAGATTTGTCTTTACATTATCACATCTGAGTGCATATTTTAATTTTATCAGTGCACTCTGGGATTGTGCGTGGGTTTGATTGATCAGGAAATGCAACATTGATACAAGCGTCTCGAAGCATATGGTGTCGCTGTCAGCTGAGTCCAAGTAAGACACAAACACGCAAGCGCACACTCTGTACATATGGTCCTCTGAATATTCATGCTGTAGGTTACAGCCAAACCTAAAATCACAGTCTAACTTGACAGGCTTTCAAACAGCACTCTGGAAATCTGTCTCCCTCTCTTTATCTTCGTATTTTGCATTATCATCAGAAGATCACCAGCTGTGTCTTATTCTCCGGCGTCCTACATATGTGCACAAATCAATACGATGCCTGTATGCGTCTGTCTGTGTGTGTGCTTTTAATAATCCTCGCAGATAGAGAGCTCCATTATACAGATTGGTCTGTCTTTCACATCAGCCCCATTCTTACATATTAAAGTCGACTCAAGCATGCAACTTCCCGTCATCCACACAAACGTACTCAAATCTGACCTTAATGGTCATCTGATTTGATTTGAGGTCATTTAGGCCAGATATATTTCACAAACCTATAGCCTATGTAACTTATAGCGTTTCATAAACCTATAACCTGCAAGTCTTGTTTTACTATAAATAGATTTAACATATAATATTGATATTAGACATTTTTATAGATAAATATAGTGTTAAAACACCTAAACGTTACTAAGTCAGTTTACATTTTTAGAGATACAGAAATACATAAAAGAATATATATAATACAAATGTGTATATAAAACACTTAAGCATAAATTTTACTTAATGAATTAAAACAAGGGATGTTTTTAAATGTTAAACAAGTGTTCCCAAATGATAGATGAACGTCTATATAAATAGTATTTTTAAAAAAAACAGTTTTAATATTTTTACAGGTTGAGTTATAAATTTTCCTTTTGTAAACAACATGACGCATGTATCTCATTTTTCCTTTCAACACACGTCGCCCTTCTTTTTTATTGCTCGCAATGCTTTGCAAAGACTTCCAGCTCCTCTCTACACATCGAACGATCCCCGTGTCCAAAGAAAACATGAAGAGGGCAGGAATAAGCTGGGATATTCTAGGCAGGGTTAAGACAACAGAACAGGGGCCCCGCTTCAGGCCTCATAGATTTCATGAAAGAGGGATGGATCCGTGAAAATATTTGGATGTTCTAGGCGAGCAAAGTGCCTAAAAGTCTATGTTTGTACATGTGCGACTGGTAGCGAGTGGTCGGTTTACGAAAATCCAGGAATAAGGAGAAACTGAAGTCTCAAAATCGGGTCGTCCAACTGCTACTTTACATATCTTTTGGTAATTGGTTCTGGGATGTGAGACCGAGCCAGAATTAGCAGTGAGCTGTGATTAAACATTTACACAGGCTTTTCTATCAGAGACGTGGTCAGCAAGATATAGTTAGTGGCATCAGAGCGACAGACGGCTGGAAAATTGATAAGGTTTTATGTGTATAAAGATAAGACAAGCATAAAGTTCACTCGCTCTTTACTGTATGACACACACAAATTGATCACTGTCTGCGACCTGCGACCTTTCAAATCCCTGACCCCCAGCAGACAGATGGGTCTGAGGTTGAGGGGAGGAGATATCCTATTCTCAGTCAATGTCATTGTGTTCTCACTCTGGCTTTCCTTTCTCGGTTTTCCTTTCTGTTTTCAGTACAAGCATCATTAGTTTCAGCAGAAACTTGACTATTTCCATTGAAAATAATACCACATTCCTCTCAGGCTGTATGTGAAACCAGAAAACACAGCCTTGGTTGTGGTCAAATTACTCTGTGAGAGACCCAGGTGTTCCTCAGCATAAGGTCAACAGCACCAAACTTTGATACACCCAAGGTCGACAGGATTCAGAAAAGGAATCGTGGGCTTTCTGACATTGGATTTCGTTTGACCATCACTTCATGTATAATATACAGTTGTGATATATATATAGATAGTTCACCCCAAAATTAAAATTACCCCATCACCATCAAGCCATTCTGTACTGTATATGGATATTTTTCTTACACAAACGCATCAAAATTTCACTTCATAAGGCCTTTATTGACCTTCACCCCCGCCCCCCGGAGCTATGTGGGGTTTCCTTTATGATGGATTGATGCACTTCACTTCAAATTGTCTTTTGGGTGAGCTGTCCCTTTAAGCGTTTGTCTGTATGCATTCAGTATAAGTTTGCATCAAAACAAAACAAAATGCATTTGGCATACATTTGTACGCATACACTGAGTGTCAAGTGTTCATTGGGCTTTAGTGAATTCCCCTGTACATGAGACTAAATGATTGGTTAACCTTCAGGGTACACAAATAATTACAAGCTGTAGTGGACACTTCCTCGCAGGGCTGGTTTGGTTATCAAGTAGATTGATGCATATGTGTTTATGTAGTCTGCACACACACACACACACACACACAAAGTGCAATCAATTAGTCCACCTGAAGGCCAAAACATTTGCTTTTGTTTCAAGCCTAAATTGAAATTAGAAAATCAGCCATGAGGTTTCTATTATCTCTCTTTGACTTAATCACTGTTCGGTTAAAGTACAGACTGACGGCTTTAATTTTAGGATATTTGCATTCATAAACAACAAGCCGTGTTGAAATTACAGTCCTTTGAGCAAATGTAATTGGACAGCTGGTCGTTCAGCTGTCTCCTGACCAGGTGTGCGTCATTACAGCTCTAGCACATGCACAAAAGAGAGCTAACAAAAGATTTAGTGTTGAGTTTAGGTGTGTCACCATCTTAAATGAGGAGTAATAATGGCCTGAAAATGCAGCTTTTAGATGCATTACATCATATTTAAGCTAATTATAAGCTCTTCTTATAGTTGTATATGAAATAATAACTTTTACCACTCCCACCCTGTTGCCAATTTCCAAACAGGTGGTCTGTCTGGGACAAGCCGCCCCAGTTTCTTTCCTCATCCCAGCAGATAGTAAGACTAACATTATCCTTTCTTTTCTCAAGTCTGTGTCGCTCCCTCATTCTCTCCCTCATCTAGATCTCATAATGATAGTAGTGACACCAAAGATAAAGAATCACATTTCTTTGTGTCCTATTATATTCTGCCAGTAAACTGGAAAAGTTTAGTTTTTATATACACTTCTGACCTAAATTCTTACATAACACGACGGAGGGGTCCATCTGTGAGAACGTATGAAATGTTAAATGGTCTTCTACTGTCCCCTGGTGGTTAATTTTAGAAGTTCATCTATTTAAAAAAAATGCCTACACGAGCGAAATGCTTTCTTTTTATGTATAATATAATACTAATATTTTAAAAATAACTTTTAGCAGATAATTTAATATGGCTATATATTTTAATATAGTGTGTATTTAAAGTAAACACTGTGTTGTATACATTAAAGTATTTCCAATGTGTTTTATAATGTACTGTAGTCTTATACTCACTAAAAACGTTGCATGCAGCCTGCTGTCTTTATCAAAGCTTAAACAATAATGAATAACCATCTTTGATCTACAAGCTGTTCTTCACTCTGTCATACTGCTGTGCTGGCCATTCAAGTCACTTAGGGCCACTAGGAGGATTAGATTTTATTTTTTATACAAGTTACATCACCAACATGATGTTATAGTGTCTTCTGTTTTTCTTGATATTACTTTGAGAGAGCCTGGTGACATGTATAACTGGAAACACAATTCCACTGAAGAAAATGCTAGATTTTACAAATGTGAAAGAGGAACTACATGTTTGGTCATTATTTAGTCAGCTAGAAATACTTGTCTTTATGGCAGTAATTTATAGTTGGGTTTTTCAAACTGGGCTTCGGGGGGTTTTCCTCGGGTGTTAGAGGGTTCATGGAAATGTCAAATGGAAACTGAAAGGGAAAAAATATGATTTGCTTTGTGTTGTATTATACAGATAAATTAGATTTATACAATCATTTAAAGTAAAAAATATTGTAGTTTTTTTGGTTAGGACAGTGCAAAATATTGCCAGTTATTACATTTTAAACACTGTGCCTTAACAATATCTCAATAACATGAATCTTAAAATATTAGGGAGCCCTAATGTATGCAAACATGAAATATTTTCCCGACTTTCTACGACTTGAAACTAGCACTGACATGACCTGATAAAGTTTTAATGCAGACACTCTGAAACTCAAAAGTGAAGCCCGAATCTCTGTTTCCTTGCCAGCTCACGCATTCCTCTCCTGCTGCTTGGTGGTGACAGCGAACTTATTTGAATCATCTTTATATTTCCTCACACTCTGATTAAGGTTACATATGGAGTCATATGTAGGCAGTGCCTTGCAGAAATGCCTCAGAAAAGGGAAGAAAGTTCTATATTAAAATGAAAAGTCTATTTCAATGAAATTCACGATTAGTGATGGAACAAAATGGATTTTACAATGATGGAAAATTTGAATTCTCATTCTTGAATATAACTTTTGTCATCCAAACTATTTGTCCAAAACCTATGTGATTTAAATACGAACCTGTTGTAAGGTCAAAGGCCACAGACCCTTTTAGGAAACACTTGTCATTGTGGTGCCAGTGAGTCGGCACAAGTATTTGTGAAAGTAAAGCAAATAGTGTCAATAAAGTGAATCCTGACCTTTGACCTCTCTATCCACTATGTATATCTCCGTTCCCCTGAATTGATCTGTTAGATTTTTCTGCATTTAGTGTGTGAGTGAGAAAATTCCCGTAATGATAAGTGTCTTTGAAGAGAGCTATTACTCAAGAGTGTATCATTTTTCTGAGCGTCTATGTGGAATTTGCATTAGGGAGAAGGAGAGTCTTTAAATGGGTCCATTAGTCCGGATGTGCATCTATTTGTTTGTGCATGTGTGTCGGTCTCAGTGGAGTAGAGACAGTCTATGCAGTACAGGAAGCCAGCATGTCTTCCGTATCTGCAGAATACAAGGACTTAAACATCTGAAGGACGCTACATATTCACCTTGAACACACTCCAGGTAAGCTGTGCCTGGCGGGCCGATCTCATTAAAAAAAATCTCAAGATCTGGATTTATTGCTCACACGATCAGTTATGGCTTGTAAATGGAAACCAGTTCAGATGCTTCCTGGCACCTTTTATTGTGGTTGTGAGCCATTTAGAAGATCATGAGTATTTTATTTCAGTCTCAGGGAGCTTGGTTGATCGCCACAGACTTTTATGACAGACAAATAAAATTTTAACAATTTGTTTTTCACGCTAATTAGAAAATTGTATTCTTCTTTTTAGCCAAAAATGAAGCCCCACGTGCTGTTGTTTTGGATTTTCGTTGTACCTGGACACACTTTTGTACTTCAACCGAGTAAGTGTTGTTTAAGTTATTAATTACCTGTGATTAAATTCTTTATTTTACTTAATATTTTTAAGTCAGTATTTTAAGGTTAAATACAGAATGTTTCATATGAGATAATAAACACAAATTGTTCAGTTCATAAATAAATGTATGTGTATTATGGAACAAGTGTAATAATTAACTCATTAATCATGTAACATTTACAGTCGGCAAATGTCCTAAAAGCAAAAGAATAATCAGTTATGAGGGAGATTTTGCATTCATTATGTTTACAAAGGTTTATTTCCTCTTATAGGTTTAAATGTGACAGTCATGCAGAATGCATCTGCAGAAGGTGACCTTTGGGCGGAGCAGAAACTTGATCGTTTAATGGAGGCTCTCGACACTGAAAAGGAGAAAAGAAGTGAGGAAGAGGTCACAATGAAAGAGCCGGAAGAAGAAATGGACACAGTTGAAGAACATGGAATGAAGAAAGCAAAAAGGGTGGAGCAAACAAGTGAAAGTGATGTAAAAAGGATAGAAGTAGTAGAAAGAGAGCAGCGAGGACAGAATCTGGATGAACACAACATGTCAGATGTAACCAAACCCATCCTCACTGCAGAGAATACCAACCATTCACAAGAAATGGAGGGGCATCTACCTCCTTCTACCATGGCCACCGCCTCCCAAACTTTCCTGAACATGCATACAAAATCTGTGCCTTCCTCATTCTCCTTCACTTCGCGAGGACCAAAAACAACTACTGAAACCTTGCCTGTCATAACAAAACTTCACATTGTAAATTCAACTGCAAAGACAACCGGAGACACTTCACTAGTAAATGAGAGCAGCACAAATGAAGATCTCAGAGTGGAGCTCCATGTGATGAACAGCTTTAATCTCCGCCCACTGGAGGAAGTGAGTGTTGATGTCGAAGCAGTGGCTGCAAGGGCAGGACCCACTGCAAAGGCCCCTTTTATAGTCGAATCAAAAAACAAACCTAAAAACAATACGAAATCAAAGAAGAAAAAGGCCCTCAAAGTAAAGGCCAAGAAGTCCAAAGTTACGAAAAAAGCTAAGAAAGTGAAACATTTCAAACGAGAGAGAAAACTGAAATCCACAACACCTTCGTATTTTCCCTATTTTGAAGATCACTACTGTCCCTCAGAATGTTCCTGCTATGGAAGGTATGTGTATGCTAAATCATGCTTAAAGATATAACTGACCCCAAAATTGACATTTTATCATTAATTTCATCTTCAGAACACAGATCAAAATATTTTTGATTAAATCCGAGAACTTTCTGACCCTTCATAGACAGCAAAGCAACTTGCACATTCAAGGCCAAGAAAGTTACTAGTAGTTAGCGCTCAGATTTCATCAAAAATATCTGGTAACACTTCAGAATAGGGGTCCAAAATAATGCATTAGTTAAGCATTAATTAATGATTAATTTGTTCACAAT
>JAUMHR010000047.1:8211762-8227016 GCA_032361145.1 Enteromius fasciolatus | reverse complement strand
TGGTTAATTTGTTCACAATTAAGCATTAGTTAAGCAAAAACACACTACTAATTAATGATTAAAATGTTAAGTTAATCATTAATTACTAGTGTGCTTTTGCTCAACTAATGCTTAATTGTGAATAAATTAACCATTTCTTAACTAATGCATTATTTTGGACCCCTATTCTGAAGTGTTACCTTCATTTCTTTTGGAAACAGCAGTGATATGTACTTATCGGTACATATTTAGTGTCTAAAGTGCACCCTAGTAGGTTTATGTCATGAGACCAGGTAGGAAGCAACCCAGTTGTCCTTTTTTGTGAAAGCTGCCTCTTTCCTGTATGCAGTTTTGGTTCAGGTCTGCTGGTTCCTTTAGTTGGGGACTGTTGACTTTATTAGCAGGTTTGTGTGGGGTTCTGTGGGGTTCTTTAGGGTTTTGGCCCATTTGACGCTCGTTTTATGGCTCTTTTGGGCTCTGGTGGTTTTGTGACTGAGTTGCCAGCAGTAAAAGCTGTTTGGTGTCTGATGGAAGCTATAAATCAAAACCAGACTGAACCAGAAAAACTGACACTGGATCAACCCACTAGAAGAAAAGCAGCCCAAGTTAGACTCAACCACCAACATGCCAAGATTTTAAGAAATTAACTGCATGAAGTTAAGTGTATAGTATTGTGTATTGTAGTTTAATAACTGAAAATGAAGTTTAGTGGTTAGCTATGTTTAAAAATAGCAAGGCGGCCTGTCGTCTGTCACATTTTGACCCTCTTGAGCTTTAGTACAACAAATACACACTAATAAAGATGCCAAAGACATTACACACATCCTGGAACTCACAATGTTACTTAGGTTGTAAACTCCAATTGTACAGAGCTTAGGAAGTTTTGTGAATAAATGTAAAGCTTTGAATGCTTGCTAAATGGATAGGATAAGCAGAGATATCAGATAAGTGATAATCATGTAAATAATAACAGCACAAATCTGCAAGAATGTGTGCAGACCGGAGGGGAGAGGACATTCTCCACCGCCCACACTCCCACAGCTGTGTTTTCTCTTAAGACATTGATTCAGATGTGAGGTCTGTGTGGTTCTCTTTGGTTATTTGTGGTAGGTGATGCAGGGATTAGCTCAGAGCAGCTTTTAATGGCAGAATTCATCAGTTTCACAATACCAGACCTGTTTTCAAAAAATAAATAGATTAACACAATACAATATGTAACTATTTGACATTTTGGTGAGTTAGTGACTCATCCGTATGAACTCATATGTATGTCTTTATACAATCTGTTTATTTATTAAATTTGTTATAAATTATGAATCAGTGAATAAAACCAGTTACTATTTTATAATCTTTTCAATGTATTACTATAATAAATGTAATGTTATCTAAAAATAAACAAAATATAAACCAAAGTATACATATTTATATTTAATTAAACTGTTATTGTTTTTTATTATTCCAATATTTAAATTTTTTGAGATGCACCAGTATGTGTGTGTGTGTATATATGTATATATATATATAATAATATTTAACATTATTATATCATTATTAATATTATTACATTAAAAAAACAAAAAAGAAGAAAAGAAAAAGTATTAATGTGTTCCTCATCAGTGCAACTGAACCCTAAACCAAGACTTTCCATTGAGTGCTTTTAACTAATGACATTGTACGGTTTATTTACTTCAGCGGTTTATTAAATGATTAGTCTCTGTGCAGTACGTCAGTGACTAACACTGCTGGGAAATATCTGGGCGTGATTGTTGAGGATTGGAGAAACAGATATATCCACACACACATGCTTCACAACATCCAGACTCACTGTGGACACGTGCAAATAATATTTGCACCATTTTCATTGCAGGTCCACACCCTCGTAAATATTTTTCTATAATGGTTTGATATCTTTTGTCTTTGTGATGTGTTTCTCCTCATCTTGTCCCAGCTGTTCAGTGGTTCCAGAGACAGCAGAGGTTTGGGTTTCTCCGCGCTGCTCCGTCGTGGTTTGGTCCGCTCTCTGCCTGCAGGTTCTAATGACTCTAACAGACTCCGAGTCCTCTTTTCAACTGCACACATCACGTCTCTCGTCTGGAGGCTGATCTGCAGATGCGTATCTATGCCAAGCATAAGGCAGACAGAACCGCTTCAGTCTTGCCACTCTTTTGAACCTGTTCTTAGATTAAATCCAGATTGCTTGCAAAAGTTGAGTCATCGGTCCCGATTCCACTTTGCATTGTGTAACTAACCGCTGTATGGCGTGGGATCTCACACAGCTCGCTTTTATAACAATGATTCAAAGCCTTTGTCAGGTCAGGATGTCTACAGGAAATTTTTAATGTGTGTACATGGTTCAATTTATGGGTAGTTGACATGACATAGGCTACTTTTTCGCAAAGATGTGTGTCCTGCAGTGTGACATGCTTTATGGCATCTAAAATTGCTTTAAAAGGTTCTATTTATATTTTAGAATTATATCACACATTTCATTTTTTATGACCCCATATCATTATAGGCTGCTATACATAGAAAATGTGTACTTAAAAATGACCACATACACTCCAGTTATACTTTTTAAACTAATTAAGACCATATATAATATATATATATATGTAAATATGTATCTATGTTTTTTTCTGGATTTATAACATCATAGAAATGTAGATTATACATAAAATTCATAATTTTATATATAAAGCATATAACTTCATGAAGGGTTTCAAATATATAGTTCATACATTCTCAGAAATAAATTGATTATGTTGATTATAAGTAACACTGCACCTACATATCTACTAACTCCCAGTGCTAGCAGAGTATTAGTAGACTGGTTGGGTTAGAACAGGTTGATATGTACTTGCAAGGTTACTTATAGTCAGTAGAGCGTCTTTTGGGAGACCATCACAATAAAGAGTTAGCAGATATTAATTAGAGAGTGTACTAATATTCTAATGAGAGTTAGTTGACATGTAGGTGCAAAGCTACTTATTGTCAACCGATTGTTCAAAAGGGACCATCAAAATAAAGTGTTACCAGCTGTCACCTTTTCAAAAGTTGCCTATTTGTACCTAAAGGGTCCATTCCATTCATTAACCTTCTAATTGTTCTTATTAAACCAATCTTTGGTAGAATAACGTCTTTGATTGGGGTCATTGTCTTACTGTATACTGTAACCCCTTTTCTCTTGATATTCTGTTTTTGGACAAATTTCATATTAGAATTAGCTAATAATTCAAAATTCATTGTTCTATCAACGATGACAAGCTTTCCTGGCCCAGATGCAGCAAAACAGACCCAAACCGTGAAACTATCATCACCATGTTTCACAGATGGGATAAAGTTCGTATGCTGGAATGTAGTGTTTTCCTTTCTCCAAACACAAAACCCAACGAGTTTTGCTCTCGTTCCATTAAACCTTTTTCCAACAGTCCTCTTTGTTTGTCCACATCATCTTCGATGGGCGTCATTGTGTTCTTTTTTAAACGTTTTTGCTTTTAACCATTGTTGCTCAGTGTCCTGCTGATGGTGGACTCATGAACTTTAACATCACCTCATGACCTCACAGACTATTTCACGCCTTGCTTTTAGAGTGATCTTTGTTGGTGCACTGCTTCTGGGGAGGCTAACAATGGTCTTGAATGTCTTTCATTTGTACACAGTCTGGCTGTCTGTGGATTTGTGGAGTCAAAACCCTTTAGAACCGGTTTTGTAACCTTTTCCAGTCTGATGAGCAACAACAACTCTTTTTCTGAGGTCAAAGATTTTCTTTGTTAAAGCCAAGGTTCATTTCCCCAAACAAGACTTTAATAGATTATTGTTTTTGATGTAAAACAGAGCAGACACTGACACCTGATAGTCATCCTATCGATTAAAAAAACCCTCATAGATATACTCTAATTTAACCTTTAAATTTTCTGCTAATCTGAGAGATTCACATATTTTGCCAAGTAATATTGGATCATATTCCATAATAAATAAACACTGTATATATATTGAACGGACACATTCATTAACTACATCTTATGTGTCATGTGTTTTTTCCTAGCCTAGCTAATAACTTCCTCTCTTCCTTTTGACTTTCAGCGTAATAGTTTCCACATCAGCGTTTATAGCTTGTGTATGCAGGCGCATGCAACTAAACAGACATTGACACCAGCAGGGGCCCCTGTGTCAACTATCCTTTAGGGAGCCCTGGTGGTGTCAAAGACAAACTTTGATGCAACAGCTGGAACCCGTTTTGATCCCCTTCGTCCATTTTGGATAAGACCGATCAGGAAGAGAAATCAGATTTAAAGAGGAACATAGGAAAATGAAGAGAGTCATCATATGGAATAGAAATTGATAGTCATTCTTTCCTGTTTTGCCAGCAGAAACTTCCTGTCGGTGAATGTTTAAGTGCTGCGGTTCTCACCCAATGAGAGACCCGAAATAAGAAAGGGTTTGTTCTGATTGGTAAAAATAAAGAAACGATCCTAAACAGCAGGTTGCGTGACATCTTTATACTCGAAAACCTACTCAACAAAACTACAAGTTAAAAGAACAGACTACATTAGATGCAGTGAGCGAGAGGAAAAGAGCAAGGAGGACAGAATGTGAAGAGGGTAAATAGGAGGGTGTGGGTCACACAAGTGTGTCTGAGTTTTATGTGGACATTTGGCTGTAGCCTCAAGTTTACTGGCCAGATCCTCTGACTCTGAGCTCAGCCCAGGGCAGATGGCCGGAGGGGATGATGAACAGGTCATCATCTGCATCCTCCACTGATCTGATGTCACAATATCCTCTCCAGGTTTCCACTGAAGGAGCACACAGTGTCTCCAAGTCTCCTCATAGCTGACACATGGCTTAGGGGTCAGTGAGAAGTAATTCTGAAACCATAAAACTGATACTGTGAAAGAGTCATAGGGGATTTTAGACCTTATTCAGGGGTCTTGATGAGCATCCAGCAGTATCCAACCAAACAAGTTATGAAATGAGTTATGAATTATTACATGAGTAACAGTGACCCAATGACTTGAAAAAATTGGCGTGTTCAATGACTGGGACTGGGGGCAGTTAGATGATACTTCCAATAAAACAATGGAGCGCACATGATCTATATACTGTGTTACTGCGATAATATGGCAGTATTTTAATGTATGTGTGATTTATTAGTATGATCTCATTAGGTAATCATATGTAAATTGGGTAACACTTTATTTTAAGGACCAGTTCTCACTATTAACTAGTTGCTTATTAGCATGCATATTACTAGCATATTGACCATTTATTAGTACTTATTTATTAGTGCTTATACCTTAATCTACCCCATACATATAAACACTTAATACGCAGCATATTAGGTGTTTTTTGAGAGAAAAGTCTTAATTAGCAGTCAATATGTGTTATCATAAAGGGTATTTTTTTGGTAACACTTCAGAATAGGGGTCTAAAATAATGCATTAATTAAACATTAATCAATGGTTAATTTGTTCACATGTAAAATACCTTTATGAATGGAATCAAGCTGAATTTCTACATTTTATTTAGTGAAAAAAAGATTGTCGTTCTGAGTGTTTGTATTTTTTGCATTAATAGTTATTCATAGTAGAATTATTATAAACTGATGTGCTTCATACAACACATTTCTCTTCAAAATGTTTGGTTTTAGCAGTGAAAACCAGATGTTGGTTGAATGGCATGTTATTTATACTTGAATTCTATCTAATTTGTGATGAGATTTTCAAAAGCCTTTCAAATAACCAGTAATGCCAGACATCCAGCGGTGTGATAAAATCAGTGTGAATGACGCTTGAGACTGAAATCCTAATCACCCCTGTCCAAATGTACAGCTTATCTTTTCCGTCTCCAAAAAGTGTGCCAGAAAATCCCAAAAGCCCAATCTGATTTAGGAGGATTCAATAGTACCAATTCAACCCAGTCTTTCAATTTAGACACGGAAAGAAGAGAAAGTCAGGCAAATGTAGAATAACCAAAATAAAGAAAGATAGAGAGAGAAGAAAAACTGGGTCCTGATTTCAGTAACTAGCTGAATTCAAGCCAGCTCCTCCCTCCCCATTTTGGGTACCTCCGTTTGCAGATTCAATGCTCTTCCATGCCTGTTACTCCGTACAAATAAACAAGCCTAATACGGATTTGGAAATGCTGTGTGTGTGTGTGTGTGTGTGTGTGTGTGTGTGGTTGAGGTTACGGGTCACCGAATAAGTTTCTTGTTTCAAAAGAAACAAAAGTATGGTGGGTGGAAAGGAGGGGAATGTTTCCACCATGCAAAAAAAGCAGCATGAAGTCCGCCGAAAGGCTACGAGAGGGAGGGAGCCGAGCCGCTTTTGTCATATCCAGAATTCCCTATCTTTACCAGATGACACTGTATAGGAGCTTGCCAATTCCTGTATAGTTGCAGCCTCTCGCCTTCCAACTTTTTTCCCCCTCGTTTTTCTTGTTCCAACAGCATTTGGACCGCTCCAGACCGGGGGAAGTTCTTCTCCAATTGTCTCATTTGAAAAGGACGAAGAAATCAACCCCTCCCTCTCTCCTTTTCTTCCCTCCCTCCCTCTCTCTCTCCCTCTCTGTCCTTCTCTCCATCCCCTCCCCCCGTGACAGAGCACACCTGCCTGATCTTGGCTGCAGGCGTCCACACAACGATCAGCCCTCGGCCTGCCGCGCTGCACATCGGCTCTAGCCCTCTCTGGATTTGCGGATCTTCGTCTGCAGCTCTACAAGCTCCTGTACGTGCAGGTAAGATCAGCTTTCCTCTTCCGAGTGATGAAAAGCAGGGATTTTGATTGAGAGAGCAAACTGACTGTCTCAAAGAGAGGTGGACGGTTTGCACTGATGAAATGTGGGTATAACCCTTCGGGAATCTGCGGTTTGGTGGTTTCTGCAGTGCATTAAGGCTTGGAGCAGAAATGAGGACTTTGCATGGGAAGTTTTCAGTGATTTTACTTCTTTCAGGCATTTCCTAGACGAACTGATTTAAGAAATTGACTGTGTCGATATGAATGCATTTATTTTAAAGCCTCCTGTGTTTAATAGCTTTGCATGTGGAGTAAGGGTGCTTTCTGAGAAAAGCATCCTCTGCATTTCAAGCCAGAAAACAGTGTATGTTCATGCAGACTGATTGTCGAGGTGATTTTCTTTGTTGTTCAGTTGGAGAGGACAAGACCTTTTCTGACTTTTCCAAATTGTGACAAGTATCCCCGCTCTTTGAAATCCCTCCACACAAACTCACTGTTGTGAAAAAGCCATTAACTTTTCGAGTGCCCTTATTCTCTCTGCTCCGACTTTTCCATTCCAGTTTTTCTTTCTTTTGTGTGCGCCACTTGGCATTTAGAAAGAGTTCATGTAAGGCCTGAAAACACTATAGAGGACAGACCTGTCTGGAGAGACGTTTCGTCCTCTGGCCTCGCTTTGCATCTGCTTGCCTCCACTCGTTCGAAGTCGCATCCTAAACTCTTTATCCATGGTGTGGAAGCCAAAGTGCCTTGAGCCATATCAGCGAAAGGATGAAAGGACTCTGGACGGGAAAAGATAGAAATGGAGAGAGTGAGAGTGTGGGACTGGTGTCTCATTAATCCTTTAATGATATAGCTTCCTTCCAATCGCAGGCAAGTTTGACAAGGCACTTCCTGGTAATCCCGCCACAAAATTCCCAGCTAACCCAAAACATACAGTGGGGGGGGGGGGGGCTATTCAACAGGGAATTTAGATAGGTTAATCGGTTCATGTATTTCTCTTGTGTTGGGGTTGGAGTTGAGTTTCGATTTGGGGTTGGGTTTTTGTCCTCTTTTGTGTAGTTTACAGCTTTCGCTAATTGCGAACAGAATTCACGTACAAAGTTTGTATCATGACAGGAAATTCTCGTCCCTCTCTTCCTCCCTTCAAAGGCAGCATCCTCGGGGCATACAATAAGTGTTCTTTGAAAGCCAAAGGTCTCCATTTGCTTCCAACTATTTGATGTTAGAAAGAGAGAGTTATTAAATGGTACCCATGCTGGTCACTGCCTGGTTTTTCCTCACTTTATTTGTCTTTTTAACGTTTTAAGGAAATGACACTAGAGCTTTGGATCAGTTTCTTATGACAGATGGGCAGTTTTCTTGGAAAAAGGAAGTGAGACGATGAGTGTAAGAGTGCTTGACTGTAAATGTCATGGGCTCAAAACTTTATTCATTCATTTTTGGGCCAATATAATCAGTCGGCCTTCGGCATATAATTGCTTACTCAACATCTGAATAACTTCTTGTGGCTTTCGGGTAGGTCCTTTTGAAGACAACCATGTTTGATGGGTTTCTGTGAGAAAGTCTAATTGTGCTCTGGCAGTGGCTTTGGGATTTGGTTTAGTGGTCTGGAACCAGCCTGACCGCACAGGGCAGAGTGGTTGAAGTCCTTGTATGCTAGTGCAGTCCAGGAGAGCAGTTTGTTGAGCTCAGTATTATTTTTTAGGCTTTTGCACATTTGGTATTATATCTTTTTGTGCTTTTGTTTTGACACATGACTCATTGGAATGAGCAGATAATGACATTTCTGAAGCATTCTCTCAGTGTTTGGGGAATTTGGGATATTCTCGAGCTTTCAGTGGAAGAATGCTTTCATAAATTAAAGGCAGGTTTCGGGGTGCGATGATAAGACGGTGTATGTTTTAAAATAAAGGGAGCACACATGTTTTAAATGTCCTGTAACCTGTAAATACCTTTCTGTGAGTCATTGCTTAAAGGAGCAACAGGTCAATGTGTGTGTGTGTGTGTGTGTGTGTGAACAGAAAAGAAAGTGTGATGAGTAGAGCTGCATTCTGTCAATATGCAATTTACACTATTTTAAAGAGTGTTTAATACCAAATACCAGTAAAAAAATTTAGTTTTAAGTATAAACTCATTTTCAATACTTTTTTAGAGAGCAACACTTATTACCTTTTAAAATAAATAAATAAATATATAAATATATTGATTTTGGACTGCTTAAATATTCATACATTGCATATATCTAACTGCAATAGATAATTCTAATGATTATATGTGCACGTTTTACTATTACTTTTATTAAACAGCAATATAAACAGTGATGTAAACAGTTTGATCACATGACCTCATCCCCTACAACACTATCCCATATTCCACTTATAACTGACTTTGAATAAATCAACCTTTCTCAGGCATAATGCAGTCTGAATGATATGATACAAAACAAACTAATGTTACACATGTGAGATAAACCACTTGCGGTGTGTGCCAGTCTTAAGATTCAATTCAAAATTAGTGTGTGTATGAGTGCTACAGTATATATAAAATATTTATGTTAGGTGTGATGACAGTCTACACTAGCTTTATAGTTCGATTTTTTTTTTTTTTCATAACAGGTCCCCATGTAATTTGGTTCTTAAATGTATCTTGCTTTATGGATATTTGCAAGACTTGGTTGACTAATGGGAGAGAAAACTAGGGTTGCCAATCCTCCCTTTTTATCTGCACAGACAAATCAGACCTGCTGTGACACAACCCAGACCTCAAGACCCTGAAAGACTAGAAGGCTGAGTGAAAAGGAAGGTAGAAATGCTTGGAGAAAGAGAGGAAAAGTGGAAATTTTCCTGTCTCCTCTTAATCATTACAAGCCCACATTTATAAGACCAGAAACAGGCTAGTGCTGATTTTGGGTTCTGTGAAACACTTGGATCAGTTGCGTGCCGGACCCGACGGAGAGAAATCAAAGACGAAGGCCTCTGTAACAACCTGGCAGAAGCTAGTAGTTATGCACAAAACTGGGTCTGTGAAAAATTAATTGAACTCGGTTCTGATAATCACTGTCACATTGAGACATATGACACTGGTCCATGAGTTCCTGCTGAGAGGAACAGCATCCTTACTGTTAAGTTGGTTTCTAACTGCTTTTACTTTGATATGATAATTTTAACAATGTTTAAAACATAATGTACATTTAAATGTATATAAATATATAGACAATTAATACACACATATATATGTATATGTTTATATACCTCCTATTTAAACACATTGCATGTTCACACATTAATTCATTTGGGTGTTTTTAATTGAAAAGTTTTATGCTATAAAATTATCGATTATTTAATCAAAAGTGCATTTTTACTATTGTTTTTTGTTTGGCAAACATGAACTTTGTACCCTGTCTGTTTTTTCCCAACAAAGCCATGACACCATCAATCTGTCTTGTCTGTTTGCCTGGCTCTCATTGCAGCCTGTGGTTTGTTGACAGGACGCAACTCAAATGCAGCAACAGCTTCCCATGATCCCCCTGCAAACAAAATCGGTCATGGTGACAGCCTGTAATGCTCAGAGGGCTTTTCATACTGCTGACCAGCTCCTGAGGCTCTAAACTCCTACTGTGGCTTCGTACCTGCTGGGAATACATATAGAAAAAGAGGTTTGTGTGGCTCAACCAGTAGAGCGCAAGGTCATGGGTTCAATTCCCAGGAATGCACAAGCATAAAACTACCTTGGATGCACTGTAAATCTAGCAAAAACTTAAAATGTTAAAGGGCAGAACGATACGGCGGTGTGTTTGCTCAAAGCTTCTCATTGCCTACTGGGTCAAAGGTAATTAAAGGCGTCTGATATGATGGATGTTGTATCCAGGCCTGAAAACGTAGTATTAAATTAAATAGCATGTCTAAATTGAGGGCGGCAAGTTGTTGTTTTGAAATGCCGTCGAATAAAACTACAATTTCTCATTGTTTTTCTTGAAACATGGGTACTGGTTGAGCTGAAGGAACCTCAGAAAATTGATTCAACATGCTCTTCCGTGATGCAGATCAATAGTGACGAGAAAATTAAGGTCATTTGCCGTTTTTCTGTTTTCTTCTGAGACTGAGAAAAACTGTTATATCCTTACTTTCTGTGCTTGTAGACAATTGTGATTATCCAACAGAAGTCTTTTTACGCTTCCTCCATCGAATATATCACTTATGGACAATAGAATATATCCATGTTATATAGATATATACCGAGTTTGAATGTATCATTGACTTCTTTTGCTTGAGAAATTAAGAAAAGCTCTTTTTCAGAAGTTTGTCAAGGTCAAGCTTTGGGTTTCCAAAGTTTAACAGCACGGTGGTTATTCGCTGTCCAAGTGACGTGGCCGCACGGAGGATTTGAGCTACTGTAATTATGCTGTATGTTGATTACATGGACCTGAGATGACCCTGAAAAGTCGAATTGAGCTCTGGGAGTTTCTGTACCTACTTTACAATTTCCTCGTCATTCGGAGACATCCAGCTGCTCCTCAGACATATGTTTATGCATGGGCTCGAGCACAGCTTTGTGCACTCTTTCTGAGAGAGAAGACGGTTATTTTTTTCTGAATGAGGGCATGAATGTGTTTGGTTATGGAGTTTAAACTCAAATCAGTTCTCACAGATGTAGTGGGCATGGTCGTTGTTTTAAAGCTATATGGCAGGGGTTTTCAAATTGGGGTTCACTATTCCAGAACTTTTACAGAATTTAATATTAATGCCGTTTAATTTTTTTATTAATTAATTAATTAACCCTTTTTTCAGCATAACAGCATGAAAACCTGCAGCAATAGTAACCAGGGACTTCTAAAATCCAATAAACACCTAATTTGACCGCTGACCTCTGCCTAGTTATCACCCACATCGCTCAGTCACATTCATGAGCTCTATATCTGTCATTTGACTTTTAACCTTTCACCATCACAGGTCCAGAGATGCCACCCAGCATATTACCTCTCACCTTTAACCCCTTCTCTTCTCCATTTTACCCTCCAGGCCTCCATCAGCAACATGAAATCGGCCTGTCTCTCCCTGCTTTTGGTGTCCGTATGCTGGGCTCTGCCCTTCCGTCAGTCCGGCTTCATGGACTTCATGGTGGAGGACGAGCCGGGCTCAGGCTCTCCCATGCCGCCAGCTCGTAAACCACCAATTCAGACGGCTCCTCCAATGCTACCTGAGGGACCTGATGGACCTTTCTGTCCCTTCCGGTGCCAGTGCCATCTGCGAGTGGCCCAGTGTTCTGATCTAGGTAATGACTTTTTGACGCTTAACTAGAATGCTTGATGAAAGCTGTATAGGCCTATTTGACTTTAAAGAATCACTATCAGTCTTTCTGGCTAGATGTGAACAATGATCAATGGCAATAATAACCTTAATGGCATTTGCCTGTCAAATTTTTCAAGTATAACCGGAGATTAATGACACCAAACAGAAGCAAGTGTACAGTGCTGCTTTGTGTACAGCGTTCCCAGGGAAACCGCTATTTTTACCATCCGAAAAGTGGCAAAAAATTAATTAGCAATTTCATTGAGACAGTGTGAAAAGATCATATTACATACGCAGGATGTTTTCATTCACTGTGTTACTGCATGACAGGTAATTAAAAAAAAACATAATAGGGTCACTTTAAGTTTTTTTTTTTGTTTTCTCCGTTACTTATTTTTTCATTCAATTCAAATGTATTTGTATAGCGCTTTTCATGATATATATCATTGTAAAGCAGCTTTACACCAAGGTAATGTTTACAGTATATGTAGTAGCAGCTTGTACATGTAGATATAGCATAGATGTGAGGTAAAGATCAATTAATAACGTAATCAAACAGACAAGGAACATTATAAATGTTCGGTAGTGCTGTGTGTTGTTTCAGGGTTGGCATCATCTGAAGTCCTCTGTGGGCATCATCTCGTGTTCTGGATCCAAACTGGAGCTTGTGAAATCCTAGTTACCACGGGACGACAATCCCATAGTAGAAACAGAACAAATAGAAACAAAATTAGCGTAGCTGCTGTTCAACTAAGAAAATTACGTGTTTTTTTTAACGATTAAATTATTTGAGCTTATAAAAGAATTTTACATTTTCAGAAAAAGGCTTTGTCACGCCAACATCAAAGTTTGTCCTTATCTATAGAGTTTAATGCTGCTATAGATAATATGTTTCATAGTTTTCCTTTCCATTTCCATTGTTTACACCTAACATCAATTTTTTCTTTACGTAAAATTGACCAAGGCCAAGCAGCCATGAACAAAACCTCTCTCTTTGTTTGATCTGCCCATTGTTGAATCATCACCGAATTACTAATGTCACTGTTTCAAAACCACTTTAAATGTTTTCATATGCTGTTAACTGCCCTCGCTTCCGTAGACGACTAGGCACTAACCTCCAGACGGCTGCCTCATTTTCCTAATTGAATCCCCAGGCGTGTGTTTGTTAATACGTGAAAAAGTCAAGTCTGTTCTTTTATAAGGTTACTTCCAAAAGATTACAGCTTCTCTTGTTTACTTTCTTTGACAAAAGGTCCCCTTTCTACCATTTCTAAAACATGTTTAGCATCAGATCCTCCAAGAAATATGTAAATGTGGTTACGTTCATAGTAAAAGGACTGTTTCTTCATATTAACTAGTTGCTTATTAGCATGTCTATTATTAAAATCCTGGCTGTTTATTAGTACTTAAAAAACACATACTCTGCATGACCATAATTTAGGCTCCCTTAATCCTATTCAATACCTAAACTTAACAACTACCTTACTGACTATTAATAAGCAGCAGATTATGAGTTAATTGAGGCTAAACGTTGTAGATAATAGTGAGAATTGGTGTGATTATGTTATTTTTATAGCAGTGAACAACATAAAGTGAACAAGGTTTAATAATAATATACTGTAATGTAGTGTAACTAAGTTGCTTTAACATGTTTTCTCAGTTAGCCTAGGTCTTTATAAACAGGAAATGACTTAGAGGTCTGTTTGATAGACAGAATGTCTCTTTGGAAACAAATACTGTTGACAAGGCAGAACAGCAGTTCTCAGTAATTCTTTCGCAATGTTAACACTCAAAAGTGGACAGGGAAAGAATGAGAATGAAAATGGGACAGAGGACAAGGACAAATAAGAGAAGAGTGAATATTTGTGGCCTCCGCAGGTCTTTTGGCACGAATCAGACCTGGGAAAGAAAGGAGGGAGGGGGGGATAGGTGTGCCGACAGGCCTGGTCTCCATCTTACTTCACCTCTTTTCAGTGAAATATGTGACCCAGTTTATACAGCTCTGCAGCTGCAGGGAAAACCGTCTGGAAATAGCGCCAGAACCCAAGAACAACTAATGGCAAATATGAATTTGTTTGTCTAGGAAAGTTTGATTAAGGGCCCGCTTGTGTTTTTACTTCCTAACAACGAGCTGTAAGTGTGAGATACTCCTTTTTCTATGTACCAGTTTTGTGTGATAAGTCTAAAATATTAGTGTTATGGACCACGGTGTAGTGTGATTTCCATGATATAATATCTATTGTGGATTAAAAAGCATTCCATGTTTTTACCAGTAGGAATGAGTTTAGCATCCATCGTTTTTCTCTTGATTTTGATTGAGTTACTGATTTCAGTGGCTAAATTTTAGAATAGTTTAATGGTTGTTCCATAAGGGTTGCCAGTGAACTGCACGTTCTGATTATCTGATTGCCATTTGGTTTAAAATTGTTACTTGTTTACTAAAACAACTGAAGTTTGCATTGTGTTATTATAGCTTTTTGGATTAAGTACTGATAATGTGTTTCATAATAAAATGCATTTTGACCTGAATTGATTGCCGTTATTTTGGCCGAGCTGCGTAGCCACTAGACAACGAGACTAAACGGCCAAACGTAACAGATGTGAGACATCTCAGCAGCAGTGATACGTCCAACTGTGATCTCTGTGTCCTGTGGTTATATAATTAACAGGGACATATTCTTAAACTGTTTATATGCATGCAGTGATGAGGAAACTCACCGCAAAACAAAGCCAAACAATGTTTGTGTGAGGCTCTGCCTAAAAAGCTTTTAGAGTTGCTAGAGCAGATACATTTATGTGTATGTATGCGTCATGCGTGTTTACCTCATTTCTCTTATGTTTGAAGCAAATACTATAACAGTGGCCCCAAAAAGCTTTTGGACACTGATACACTTATTGGACAAAAGTATATAAAATGAATTTGTTGCTAATTTTCTGAGCAAACTTGTGTGGAAAAACATTTCAAAGAAAGTGCCTTTGTGCTGCTTTTATTCAAAATAAGTGCCACATGGTATTTTTGTTATATCATGCAAACACTTTCATACAGCTGGAGATATTAATAGTTTATTTTATAAGTATCAACTACTCCTGATTTGCTGTAGTTGTTAAAGTTTGTTATGAGGTCTAAATATGGTCATAAAGAATAAAGCATGAATATGTGCTTTAGGTAACACTTCAGTATAGGGGTCCAAAATAATGCATTAGTTAAGCATTAATTAATGGTTAATTTGTTCACAATTAAGCATTAGTTGAGCAA
>JAUMHR010000047.1:8170638-8194376 GCA_032361145.1 Enteromius fasciolatus | reverse complement strand
TTCTCTTCTCTTCTCTTCTCTTCTCTTCTCTTCTCTTCTCTTCTCTTCTCTTCTCTTCTCTTCTCTTCTCTTCTCCAGATTTGATTAGACTGAAGTGTGCAGCCATGTTTGCTCTTGGCTTCTTCCTGTTGGCTGGACTGCTATGTCAGAGTTTGGGTCAATACGATTACTATGACGAATACTACATCCCCTCCTCACCACTGGAGGGAGTATCCTCTCCTGGATGCGCCCAGGAGTGCGAATGTCCCCTTAACTTCCCCACAGCCATGTACTGCAACGAGCGCAAATTGAAGTTCATTCCTATCGTGCCAAGCGGAATCAAATACCTCTACCTGCAGAACAACTTAATTGAGGAGATCAAGACTGGTGTGTTCGACAACGCCACTGACCTTCGCTGGATCGTCCTGGACAACAACATCATCACCAGCGATAAGATCCAGGCTGGTACCATTGATAAACTGACCAAACTGGAGAAGCTCTACTTCAGTGATAACAAGCTAACCAAACCCCCCGGTCCTCTTTCGAAGTCCCTGGATGAGTTGAGGTTGATCGGCAACCAGTTGAGCTCGTTCCCCGCTAACACCTTGTCCGGGATGGAAAACCTGACCACCATCCACTTGTCCAAGAACAAGCTGACCACCGAGAGCATCACAGGTGCCTTCAAGGGGCTGAAGTCCCTCGTTCTGCTGGATGTGAGCGAGAACAAGCTCAAGAAACTTCCCTCGGGAGTTCCGCCTTCACTTTTGATGCTCTACGCCGATACTAACGAAATCGACAGCATCCCTAGCGGCTACCTGGCCAAGCTCCCGGTCCTGCAGTACCTGCGTGTCTCTCACAACAAGCTGGTGGACTCTGGTATCCCTGCAGGTGTGTTCAATGTATCTTCTCTGCTTGAGCTCGACCTGTCTTTTAACAAGCTGAAGTCCATCCCGGAGATCAACGAATCCCTCGAGCACCTGTACCTGCAAGTCAACGAGATAACCAGTAAGTCCCACTCCGTTTTCCATCTGTTCAAGCTACAAATTTTCCATGGCTTTTACTCCATTTTCCACTTCTGTTTCTTCAGAGTTCGACCTGACGAATATCTGCAAGTTCAGCTCCCCGGTCAACTACTCTCGACTGAGGACCCTGCGCTTGGATGGAAACAACCTCACACACAGCAGTATGCCAGATGACACGGCTAACTGCCTACGCCAGGCCTCGGAGATCATCTTTGATTAGAGTCGCATCTCGCTAGTAGTTTACCAAACAAATTAAGGCTATTGCTCTTATTAGACACTCTGATTGACATATGCATGTCTTTATTCTTGATCCCGGCAACCACATCTGGTTACATGCAATATTTTCTCTAGAAACACATCTGTATGGAAACAAAATGCGCAGCAGTAGTCTTGAAAATCTGGCACATAAAATATTAGTCTTGTATGGTACTGTATAAAGAGTAGTAGATGAATTAGACAAGATATTCCCGTCTGAAGAGAGACATATTTGTGCAAGTTGTGAATAGCCCAGTGTGCACTCTATACGAAGCTGCACTATATGTCATCTAACCGCATGTTAAATACCTTATCAGTTAAAATTGTAATCATGTTATTAATAAACCTGCTGGTAAGGACATTAGATTGTTTAGAGTACAAGTTATGGAACATAACTATCGAATTGTATATAAAATGGCTAAATGTGCTGTTATGTTGAAAGATATCAAGAATTTAACTAAAAATTTAAATTCACACAAAACTGAACAAAAAAGAAAAGCTGGACACTGAATGAATTTGATGAGTTTTAGCTAACTGCTAAATAAATCGTACTTTTTTTGTTTGTTTGTTATTTAACTGAGGAATTTCAGTGGCAAAATGTTGTATTAATAGCAAATTAGTATCAGCTTGAATTTCTGAACTCTGCCAACATTTATACCATATTTTATCTGCATGCAGTTCATCTTATTTTGTAACAGCGATTGTTTTCAATTCTATGGTAAACCACATTGACATTTTTTATGTATTCAATATACCGTTTCACATCATCACAATGTTAGTCAAATTATTGAACCGTATGATTACAGTAACTTTGGCAGACTGTTGTAGAAGTTGTAAGTTCCCTGATTTGTTGTTTTATTTTGTTTAAAAAACAAATGCCAAGGCAGTTTGTTCGTCTTTATTTTAATAAACCATATTTCTTACATTTGTGAAGGGATACTGATGGTATCGATCTTCATAAAGAGGTTACATATAGAAGTTAAGAGTAATATTATACACATTGTTTAAATAATAGAATACATTTTACATCAAAAAAATTTCATGAAAAGGCATCATTGCATGAATATGATTCATAAACCTGAGGTCATCAGTCTTTACTACACTGAAAGTAAACCCCAAATAGTTCCCTTTACGCACAGGCGAGCTACATGTTTTATTATTTTCGTCTTGGTTGTTGATCTTCCAGCTTGGAAATGTGGATTTCCATTTCTAACTGCTGTCTGGGATGGAAAGAAACCTGTGGTATAAATCTTTCTCCTTTCTGGCCTCTCAGCCAAACTCATGGATGGACAAAGGTCTATGAGTTTTGCTCTGTCTGAAGCAGAGCCATGATGACAGCTTCCTGTCGGAAATGTGTGCTCTTGATGTCTCTAGCTGAAGTACAGGCTATGGATATAAATATAGTGATTGTAAGATGAAAAGGTTTTGTATGGAAGAGCTTGTATAAGGTGTTATTTTTGTGGCGCATCCGATAGCGGTGTAATGTAAGAAACTTCATACTGCTGCCAAAGATATAACAACATATCAAAACATCTCATAATAATTGTGATTTATTGAAATAGTTTAAACAGTCAATCCCAGTCTGTGATTACATTTCTAAACTTTTTAAACTATGTACTGAATTTGACAGCAAACTAGATGAAGTATGCAGTTGTGTGAAATAAATAGTCCATGGTCAGCTACAGCTACAGTGTTGACATTGTCCTTTGACTACAGGTTCGTGTCATGTGATATAGCCCTGCCATAGGAAAAACCACAACGTTTCATATATTAAACAAGTACAATTCAGCCCTGCAGAACATACTGTCTTCTACTTACAAGACTTAAACTTGAAAAGAGACACTCTAGTTCTAGTTCAGCACTATTTTTAATTCAACTTTTGGCCTCATGGGATAGCAAAGCATTCACTGGCTACACATTTCAGAAGCTCAGTGGCTTGGCGGATACAGAAGGTCATCCGGGTTCACCTACTGTATCACGAATGCTGGCATACTGTTTTTGCATACTGTGTAGCTGGATTGTTCGCATATTCAGATGCAGAGCCAGTATATTTGAGTTAACTGTAAACATTCATTCCCGTACTCAGCTCGGAACATACCTTGGATGAAACATAAAACAGCTCAACAGTTGGTCTGTTCTTTCCCCTTACCTCTTCCAACCATCTGCTCCTATCTCTATCCCAAACCACACCTTTATGACAGGCACGTCAAAAGTTGCATTTAAGATAACTACAGATCTTTCTGCACAAGTCTGAGCTAGCACTAAAAATTTGTGTTTTAATTAAATCAGTAGAGTTGCAGGCAGACAACCCCAGCATTCCAGAGGAATGGAGGGTCTGGGGTGACCATGTAATAGTTAGACACGAAGACACTGTGGGAGTTTTTTCTTTTGTCCACGTGTTAAAAGCAGATGATGGATAGGCAGTTCTGGCTTTTTGTTTGAAATATCTTTACGACTTTATGGCAGGCTGGACATTTAAGTTCACCACAAGCTGATTTTGCAGCACCAAACACACACACACAAAACTTTTGATGTTGCTGACCAGATGTTGATGATGAAATGCAGTTTTCTTTCTCCTCACAGTCTTTCGAGTTTATGCTGTGGAGCACAAAATGCATTTACATGCATGAGAAATCATGAGTTTCTGGAGCATGGTCGACCTTGCTCCTTTCACATCACTGTATGGAAGATAGCAGAGTCTTGGTTAAATAAATTGATTGTTGACTGGATAGAAGCAGATTTAAAAGTGAGCTGGCAAGCGATTATAGGGGGCAGGGTTGGAGATGTCCAAAAGAGAGTTTTTTTAATAAATTGTTTTGTCGGAAGACTAAGTTATGACATTTTTAACTTTTGCTTTGTTTCATCTGAGACATAATGACATTTTTATTTTCAAATGAATTATTCCATAACCTAACTTAAGTGCTTGGACACTGGAATGTTGCTGTGACAAAAGTCAATGTTGCCATGTCATATGTTTTGTGTGAGTGTGCTTGTCAGCTGTGCAATTGAGGTCTTGCTATAAAACCACAGTCTGTTATTCAGCCTAGACACTGGAGAGACTTGGTGGGGAATAAGACCATTGTGATGCTTCTTAGCTTGTCCTCCTACAGCTGATCTCATGAGAGAGAGGACATGTTTCCTGTTGTTGTTTAGAATAGGATCATTGTGCTACACTATCCTGTTATATGTGAGATCACAGAAAAGGCTTGAAAAGGTTCCCTGAGGGGATATAATCTGTTTATTTGATACATGTGATATTGTAAATAATTCACCCTATCTATCTAAATGCATCTTGATGTTCTTAATGGTTTTAATGTAAATGTAATCATTTGTCATGTTTCAGTGAAATGACACTCTTAAACTTCTCCTATCTTTTAGTCCGCCAAACACACTCAACATTTTACAGTTGACTTCATGCTCTAATTCAGCAAGCAACAGATCCACTTCAATCAGCATTTATGGGTTCCACCATATTTTCTTTTCTTTTTTCTTTTATGAGACACAGCACAAATAAGAATGTTGTAAGTTGCTTAATATCTGTAAAGTGTAAAGCAAGGTAGTAAGCAATGTAATGGCTTTTTTGCACTATAAGATCCAGACCCTGATCAAACAAGTTTGTGATTGAATCATTCAGACTGTTTTTCTGAACCGGTACATGAATGATTAGTTTATGACTTAGATAAGACAATGCTGGTGTAGTTACTTCTTTTGTCTTCCTCATTTGGGCATGACCAAACATCTGATCGGCCATGTGTGCTTTGTAAAGTGAAATTTATAAAGGGCAGTTCACCCAAAAATTAAAATTCTTTTTATTATTTACACGCATGCATTGTAGTACTTTCATGGACATGTGTTGAAATTGTTGAACAAAGTCATTAGTTTTGTTTTCTTTGGATACAAAACGTATTCTCTTCATGAAATTATAATTGAACCACTGATTTCACATGGACCATTTTAACAATTTCCTTACTACCTCTGGGCCTTGCACTTGTCAGTTATGTTGTTGACTGTGCAGGGTCTGAAAGCTCTCAGATTTATAAAATATCTTAAACTGTTTTCTAAAGATGAAAGAAGGTCTTACATGTTTGGAACAATATGAGGGTAAGTAATTAATGACAGAAGTTTCATTTTTGGGTGAACTATTCCTTTAAGAACAGAAATCATGAATCCATCCTTTTTTTTCCCCTAAGACAATAGCATCCTTTCAACAGGATAAAGATTTGCTTCTTTTCAATTGAGCAATGGGACTTTAATCAGCGCCTCACCAAAAGATCTTTTATATCCGACTTTCCTCTTCTCCATCTTGAAATATCTACAACAGGATCCAGATGTTGAAACAGATGTTGCCTGGTTACTACCCACAGCCTTTTCATTCATTGTGAACCTATGTGCAACTTAAGTAGAAAAGAGGGACCTGCTGGGATATGGTAAGAGTCAAGGATCAACTCTCAAACATCACTGTACCTTTCACCGCTTTTTGCATTCCAGCTTAATTTTACGTTTTCACGGGTTGGGACGAGTCTCCATCAGTGCAAAATGACAGCCAAATGATGTGCATTACCTCAGGGCGGCCTAGTTTGACAGGCTGTAAAAGAACCCTTCAAAGTCATGAAGGACGGAGATGAGATATGTCTATTGAAAAGAAAGAGTTAAATGTCTCGAAGCCACCTGCAATTGTTTGGAGGGTGTCATATTTGCCAGTGGCCCCCTCCTGCCAAAGCTCCACAGACCCTCAATGCACAAAGAAAATTTGCTGAGCTAGCAATGAATAACTAATGCATGCTTACTGAAAGACAACTCCACATGTATGTTTCAAACTTCCACACACCCCCTTATTTAAGCTCACCAGCTGATGTCAAAGGTTTCGCCTTAGGGAAGTTACACTACCAACAATAGTAATCTAATAAGGCTGTGTCTTCTGATGCATGTTCGGGCCAGAAAGAAAGTGGGAGAAACTGCAGACTGGACTCAAACTGGAGAGGAGAGCAGGCGGACCAAGAGATTGACTGCAACCCCAACACCAGAACCAGACATTTCACCTTCACCTGCACAAACCAAAGTCAGCCTTGTGACTGAGATGAGCAGGTAACATTTTTATTTCTTTGTACTTTATGTTGTGGTGATGCAATAAGCAAATGGGTGGTGGATGTAGGGGGTTCATGTTTTTTCTGTATTGAGTACTTGCATATAGATGTTATGAACACCACTTCATTGTATTTTCCTTATACAGTTAAATTTTCTGTTGCATGACTTTGTATAAGATAATGAATTTTGTATTTTAATTGTGATTGGAAAATAAATATCCAACCATAATAGCAAGCAACAGGATCATGAACTTAAAATGTAAATACTTGTATCTATTTAATTGCTTGTGTGATACAACACAAAAGTGCCAAAAAGTAATCATGTTAGACATTCATAATAATATTTAATAATAATAATAATAATATATACCATAATATTTTTGAATTGGCCTTATCACCTCTGTACCATGGTACCATGACGGTTTGTTTTTGAAGGAAAGTTTTTGTTTAAGCAGCGGAGGAGATATTTTATGATTTGTAATTAATTAGTTAAATTTTAATTTGTTTATATTTTTATAAAGCTAACATAAACGTAAGCTCAAATACAAATTCTACTGAAGATAGTACTATTGCAGCTTTTTAATGTTGGCTAAAACAGTTCAAACAATACAGAACTTTTCTTTATAGGTTTCTGTTCAAATCGAGTTTCTTAGAAGCATAAAGATGTGAAAATGGACAGTGGACATTTGGACGGCACACTAGCCACAGAGCTAGAGCCAAATATGCAACTGTGTGTAATTAACATAGCTGCCTGAGACACAATGCCCCAAACAGGAAATTAAAGCTCTTTGAGAGCATGTGTTTTCTTTTAGGTGAAGAATAAAATTTGTGTTGACTATGTTGTCATTTCTCAGTAGTTTTCTTCCCCCTTCTGTGACAGATTTTATCCTTGTTGCATTTCATTTGGATTATAAACTTCAGTTCTTTTTCATTAAAAGATGCTGGTATATAATGCATTTTGCTATTAAAGATATTAATTAATCACAAAGACCTAGCATTCAAATAGTGTTGTTCAGTCTCGGAGTTTAAGAGTTTAGCTGCCTATTGAGGTGTCACTAATGCAAAACAGTTAGCATTAGCACTTAGCACTGAGCAGAAGCAATGCAAGTAATTATTTGATCCCTGACTTGTTGCTCTCATGCAAATCAGGACAGTCCACCAACCTGAAGACTGCATGGGTGACTAGAAAATCCAGTCTGAAATCTGTAAGCCATGTCTAGTCTAACAGGTGGCACCTGCTATGATCTCTGGCTTTTGTTGCAGACTAGTCGTAAACACAACAGTGTGACAAGGTTTAGTCTTGTCTGATCCTGGTCTCAGAAACGTATAGTGTAGCTAGTCTTTTCCCTGTTGACACTATCAGATGTATATAAATATTGCATAGTTTGTTTGCATGTATTGAAGCCATCATTAGAATAAACAGATATTCAAGATACAGAGTGTTTTAATAGGTTTACACCAAATATTAGCTATGCTAATTGCTGCCCTGAGAGTGGCCTCTTGTCATGTCCTGTATTTTGGAGCCTAATGTTCTTAGTTGCTGATTTAGTGTTGTAGACCTTGACACAGACTTATTCCTTGTTTAGAGCTCTTTTAGGTTCCTGTGAATAATAGGTTTTGAATTCTGTAATTGGATTAGGTTGGTGTTTATACGCTCTGCCCTTTAGACCACAGCAGCACCATCCTTGACACGAGATGCTGGATAATAGACTGGATTTCTAATGGTCATAGATTTTGACTGGAGGAGCCCATTACAGAGGATTACAATGACAGAGTAAGTAGTTGTTGTCGTCAGCGGAATTGAGAGCAAGTAATGACACAACAAGATCAATGCTTGGCAGTCAAAAAAAGGCACCATTTGTGGATACCTGTGCTTCAAATCAGCCTCTAAATCAAGACTAGTGCTCCCATGGGTACAGGAATTTCAGTACATGAAATATAAATATAAATTGCTCATTTTGCAATTGTGAGCATCTCCAAAAATAAAGCAGATCAATTGTCATTTACCTGTCAAGCTGAGAGGCAATGAAAAGATAGATGGATAGATAGATTCATCAACTCGTCTGGTCTGATCGAGACATTGTTTATTCAAAAGACAGGAGACAGGTGTTGTTTTGAGGGGCAACGAAGCAAGGCATATAGGCCTGTATTAGCCTAATTATAACTGGGCCAAGGCCCATGTCTTCTTTTGACCAAGGATCTCAGGATTATGACTCTTGATCTCAAGAGGCTATGATTGGCTACGGTTGTGTCCAGTGTGTCTGTCTGTGAAGGGATCATGAGATGCCATTGACACTACAAATAGGGGCAGGAAAGGGCAAAGTAGCTCAGAGTTGAGGCATCTGTACCAACAGCAAGAGATACAGTAGCAGAACCCCAAGAAGTCAAAGGTAAGGCTCCAGTATTTGTGCAATGGTAATGTACAGCTGAATTTGTATTTGTTAAGGGGTAAAAAACAGTGCCCACTTCTTCCATACCAGTAGAAAGCTTTCAGAACTGCATACTAGGAGCCATTTTTCTGCTTTGATCTCTATAGCTTTGTATTTAATTCATCTTGCAGAAGTGATGAGTGTTCATTTATGGCAATACAGTTTTCAGTTGGATGAATTTATCCACAGAACCGGTTCTGCAAAGCCAGTATGGAAGACATGATTTAAAAGGCTTACTTTTAGAGATCTTAACAGGTGTAGCTGCCTCCACCTGATCTATTCACTTTGTATCCAGGGCTTCTCTTTGATGCCTTTTGGTTTAGTGTGAGACTGAGAAAATTATCTTCAGACAGTCACTTGGAACTCAAGACCAAACATTTTAACCAGCTGAGACATATTCTTGCAAACATACTTGGCAATGCACAAAGCCACCAGCCATTTAATATGTACAAATTGGTTGTGAGATAGCATTGCCATTTTTGGTATATCTTCTTGTATTTAGAAATAAAACATTTGTGAACCCTGTCCCAGAGTCCTAGATGTAACTTCTGAATGGAGTCTGCGCTAAAGTCAATTAAGGTTGACCTGGCAGCTTATTCTGAGTTTAAGAAGATTACTACTTAGAAGATGAAGACACAGGGAGTGATAATCCTAATTAGAGGTTGCTCCTAATTTTTTGTCAATGGGTTTAGAGAGAACCTTAGGTAATGTTGGATGGATCTATGGATATTCTTTACATGGGGGACAAACATGTCTCCAGGCCCTGAGACAACTCTTTGACTCTAAGAGTTATTCGGTTTCAAAATTGTTAACAGCTGTTTTTGCTTCTTCTTCTCTATCATTTTTCAGGTTAAACCTAACCATGGAGTGGCTCGTGGTTTCATTTGTAGCCCTACTTCTGGCCAGCCAAGTCTGCACTGAAGAAATTCCATATGAGCACCTTATATCTCAAATCCAGGCATGTCCTAAAGAATGCCACTGCCCTCCAAGTTTCCCTAATGCTGTTTACTGTGACAATAAGGGTCTGAAACGCATTCCTGTCATCCCTCCCTACACATGGTACCTTTACCTCCAGAACAACCTGATTGATGTCCTGTCAGCTGATGCTCTGCGCAATGCTACACAACTAAGGTGGATCAACCTAAACCGTAACAAAATCACAAGCGAAGGACTAGAGGCTGATGCTCTAAAGGCTATGTCCAACCTTGTACACCTCTACATGGAAGACAATTTGCTTTCTTCCATTCCATCTCCTCTGCCTGCCAAATTAGAGCAGTTACGGCTCTCCCGAAACAGAATCTCAAAGATCCCAGCTGGTGTCTTCTCTGGAATGGACCGTCTCACCTTGCTGGATCTGCAAGCCAACAAGCTACAGGATGATGCAGTAACTGAGGTCAGTCTGAAAGGCCTCAACAACTTGATCCAGATCAACTTAGCAAAGAATCAGCTAAATACAATGCCCATTGGCCTACCCCCCACAACCACACAGATCTTTCTGGACAGCAACAACATTGAAAAGATTCCATCTGAATACTTTAAGGGTCTTCCCAAAGTGGTCTCTCTCAGGCTCAACCGCAATAAGCTGGCTAATGGAGGTATCCCAAAAAACGTGTTTAATCTTTCCAGCATCCTGGATCTACAGCTTTCTTACAACCAGCTCACAGAGATGCCTGTTATCTCTTCTGGCCTGGAGCACCTGCATCTGGATCACAATAAGATCAAGAGTAAGTTCAAAATCAAATTTCTGAACATGCACTATTGTACATATTGGCTTCCTTTGTAGTTTTGGCAAGATTCTATGGTAATTAGTTAAAAACAGTCCATTTCTGGACAAAGGTCACACTACGTTTGTATCCAAAGCATATGACTTCATGTTCATAAACAAAGCAATATAGTCAATACATGCTTGGTTATGTCTAAAGACTTTATGGTGCATTTGGGAACCCATCTGAAACCAGTTTCTCTAAGAAGCATCTTCATATGCAAAACACATCGACTGTTATTTTAATAATTTACTGAATGACTGGGCAGCAGGGAAGCTCTGGCAAACTTAATTTTCCATGTTCTGTTCCATCTTTGCATGCAGCCATGTCAGAAACCTGATGACAAAAATTATTGTGTGCAGACATTGCAACATATCAGTAAGATATATTTTTTTTTTCTTTAATTTCCATAGGTGTGAATGGCTCTGATGTCTGTCCACCTGGTGCACTCGATGACTACCTTGATGAGAAGGCTCCACGTCTCCGTTACCTTCGCCTTGATGGTAATGAGATCAAACCCCCTATTCCACGAGACCTGATGATGTGTTTCCGTCTCCTCAGGGCTGTTGTCATATAAAGATGCCACACCATCTAGATACTCCTGTCCATCTCATTTACCAGATCTGAAAATGTATGGAAACTAAAACACTTGAAAAGGATCCAAAAAAAAGGACTATCTATTTGCAAAGTCAGAAAATAAATATTAAAACAGCACACTGCTGAAAAGACTAGTTAAGAATACATTTTACTGCGGGTCCAGTTTCACTTATGCTGGTCTAGTACTGGACTAGCAAGTGAAACTAATCTGATAAAGCTTTTGACCAAGAAAGCCCTGCTAAATAAGCTAGTTAAGATTGCTGGTGGGGATTCCAGTATCCAAAATATGTCACATTCAGACGGTCTCCTTTTTTCTTTTCAGCAGGGTAGAAATTCACAAGACTGGTTCACATTTGCATTTATAGATGGTTTCTTGTGACTTTATTGTAAAACCACTGTGCCTTTCTTCAGTTCATATATATTAAAAACTAGCAGGCCTGCATTGTGGGAAACACCATTATCTGTTAAACATTCTCTATAATGAAGAGAGCTCCAAAGCAGTTTCCTAATTTGCAAGTAATGCAATTTCCCCATCCTATGCAAAAGGGAAAAAAATGTTTTACCTCACAACACCATTCTGGAGTATATTTGGATGGAAGAGTTGAGATCTGATTATGGAGACAATTTTTGGTAGGGTGGTTTGTTTGACTTTATTGAATGCATGGATACTTTTAGTAACAGCACCAAGAGAATTGTTGCTTGCCTCTGTTAAAGCTGTACTGACATGTAATATTTTTTAAAAAAGCAAATTTATTTCTACTTTTTAATATCTCTTTACGTCTTTGTACAATCAATAATGCAATATTCAATCAGTATTAAATGTGACATTAGTATTGAGAGAAGCAGCCCCTTTGAACAGAAAGATGTACTGAGAGCTGTTTTAATAATTAATGTATAAATATAGTTCCAATTTAGCAGATGACAACGGTACTACCATTGAACCTTCTATACTGTATTTTTCTGTAGAGTATACCATTAATGTGAATATTTTTTTTCAACGGACAAATGTGATTTTTTAAAAATGTTTTTATTTGCCACTGCGAACTGTGAGAACCATTAGAATTGTCAGAGGGGAAATATAAGATGAGATTAACTTTTGTTTGGTGTTCTTGATTAAACTTGTTTCAATCGACTCTTTGTCACTAATTCATTTGTCAAAATAGAGCAGCCAAGCAGGTAACCTCCTTATAAAGGAATAGTTTTAAGTCAGTTATTTCTATTTTTTCCGGTAGAAATAACCAACTTAAAACCATTTTTTGTTGGTGAAAATACTAGCGGCCTAAGACTTTTGCACAGTACTGTAGATCCACAAGCAATGTATTCTTCTACAATAATGTAACTTGTGATTAGACTTGTGATTTATTTGAATTACCACTCAGTTTTTGCTAAACATTCAGCTCCTGCAAAAGCAATTCCCCTCTATTAAGTCGGTTTGTTTAAGATTTTCAGATGTATTGCAAAACTTCTCATGAGAATTTGGCATATGAGAAACACTGCCAGCACGTCTTTATGGTCCAAGAGCTTTGTGGTTACAAAAACCCTTTAAAACAAAACAGTGTGTAACTAAAGACTCTAGAGCACTTACTTTTAAATATTTATACACATCGAGAAAACAGTGAGTGTACAGTACCTGGGTATCAGTTGAAACAATAGCTTCATTTATTCTGCAATGCCTGATGCATATATTTTGGTTGCATCAGTTATGCTGACTTTAGACATACTGACCGTATTGCACCACCACAAAGTGCAGGCTTGTGCAGCTTAAATTGATCGTGCAACTAAATGGATTTCCTTGGCACTATCCAGTGGGTTTGCACGGATGTTGATGCAATGCATGGTCTAGCTATGGAACTTTCTGGTGCATTTGGTGTCCCTTTTAAGCTCAAATATAAAAAAATAATTTATTAATAATTAAATAAATAGCTGCACATTACATTTAATTAAACATGGCAGATAGTAGCACATAAAATAAATATGTTTGCACACTCATAAACGTCAAATATAATCAAACGAAGTAAGATTAGTGGTTAGTAAAACTGCCAGGGACATGTAAACATGTCAGTGAGACTGAAACAAAATGCAGTATGTGTCAGATGTTATTTAAAGATCCGAATAGCTTGACAGTCCCAGTCCTTAACAGACTGATGCTGGATTTTTATTTCATGTGACTCAGCAGATATTTGTTCAGTTGCAGAGAAAGAGAATTAGTATGGAAAAATAGACTGAGGCCTGTAAAAACATCCCACCGAACATGAAGCAGGCACTTGTACGGCACTTCCTGATAGGTTTTCTGCAGTGCATCTCTGCACAGAGAAACTGAGCACGGTTGTAGAGTTTTAGCACCAAATTCTGGCGCTCTGCAGAATGGAGGCCTTTTCTGTACTAACAGAGGAGCCTCACAGAGGGCCCATTGTGCACCGGGGCCGGGCAGATCCCACCATGAAAGCAGAGTATCCCTCACGCTCACCTCAGGAAAAGGAAGACAAATATCTCATACTTAGGACTGAATAACTTATGTGTCTCTTCAGGAAACAAAAAAGAAAGATGGTTGTAAGGGATTAAAGGATTTTTGCAGCTGGGGGTCTGTCAGTGTGTAAATTGTGTGTCGGTTTAGTGTGTGTGTGTGTGAGATGCAGTGTGGTATGGGGTGGGCGCTGCTCTAGATGTGACCAAAACTCGATTTCTCCCGTTTCTTAGTCTCACTTCTTACCTTCACACAAACGGACAGGTAGGGCACACGGGTCTGGGAGTGTGTGCACACGTACACGTCACACACACCCTGAAGCATCCACACACAAGATACACAGTGACCCGTTGCCATTGGCCAGGCCCACCAACCCTCTGCCTGTCCGAGCTGAAGAACAGGACCATTTGGGAAAGGAGGAGAAAGAGGTAAGGGTTCCACTGTATGTTCTTCTAAATGCTGCCGCTGTGCTTTAGAGCAGGGACTGGACCTAAGGGTTTCTTGGGTCCCTTCTGCTCCTTAGTCTTAGTGGTACTTGGCCAAAGAGGCTAGGCTAAAAAAGCTAAAATGCAATTCACTTGCTGTACTGAGGTTTTAATTTCTTATTTAGTTTAATTTTTATGGTTTTTTTTTGTTTTTTTTGCAGTTTTGTCTTGTTTCACGTCATGGTCTTTATTAATCTTACAGTTCTTGTAAAAATAATGCACATTTGCTAAGTTAAAATAGTCCAAGTACACATGACTGTCTTTACTAAGGTAATATTTTTTTTTTCTCATTCTATTTTTGTTTGTGGATTTTTGGCTTGATTATATAATACTTCCATCATCTTCATGAATTTTCTTGCAATAATGACAGTATTGTTGAAACTTAAGTGGGTTAAAAGGAGATCTGTGTGGTGATGTTAGCAATTTATGTGTGTATTGTTGGTCAGTTTCCTAATACTTGGTTTGTGGGGTTTGACTGATATTTTAAAGCTTTTTAATTGATTTTTGAGCTTGACCCATAAAAATATGACTATTCACTGCAAAAGTGAAATACTGCTACAGACAAGATATGTTTGGTCATTGGAAATGTGTTCAGGTCAAGGGCCATATTATAGAAACTTCCAAATTTTTAGATTAGTTATAACAGTAAATCGCCAAATAGATGTAATTTAACAGATATTCACCTAATATGTGTGTAATAAAGCTAAAGTGTGTGTACATATTTATGCAATTTTACTTATTGGAGATAAATAAGTCATAAATTTGGCAATATTGGCAGAACCACTAGTGAAGAAGGAACTGTAAAATCAATGAGTAAGTAGAATGATGTCGGCTAGAGCCAAAAACAAAAATGGGATAGCTAGTTCTCACACACACATACTCATACGGCGTCTATGCACTGCAAACACTGTTGAGAGTGTGTAAAAGCCAAGCTCTGTGTGCAGTATAGTCCCTCTTTCAGCATTTCCCAGCTGAAGCTGTCAGGCATTGGTACACTGAAGCTTCACTGTAAGACAAGTTTTCTTTCATAGATACAGACTGAACTAGTTTGCGAATCTTATCGATATCACCAATATATAATCTCTGTTCATGATGTGATGGCATGTGTTGATTGGCTGTCAGAAACCCACAGGGAACTGATTTATGACTAAAAATGCAGCGGTTTCTAGAGTGCAGCTGTGCCCCAAAATAGTCTTTCATGGAGAGTTAATTGGATGTGTGTGTGTATGAAAGAGAGAGATAGAGGGAGATCGTAACTCATTGCCATGCTGTCCACAAACCTCGGTGGAATTTCGAACTTGAGTGTAGAGTCGGACACTCATAAAGGGGCTCTGTCAGAGTTCTCCCTCTCTTTTTCTCTCCGTCTCACCCCGAGGACCAGAACTTGGTCTGCCCGTCAAGTACACCCAACTCTTCCTCCACTTCAGCTGGTCATTGCTTTTCTGTGAGCCTCTTATCATTCATATATCTCATATATATCATATATAAATCTCACATTAGCTCAAATTCTAATGACGATAACTGGTGGAGAAAAAAATAGCATTATGGGTTTGACAAAATATGAAAAAGAAATATGGACTTTGTTAGTTATTAAGAATATGTGATTAAGACCATGTGGAATCTAATCCCAGACTTATATCCAGTCAGCAGAACTTCCCACCAAAATTGAAAAAACATCTGCAGATTTCCTCTGGGTCAGACAATGTGAAAATGATGTATTATTTTCTTTCAATATGTATTTATTTGTGATAGATAATTTACCCACACTCTTAAAAATAAAAGAGGGGTTTGCAGCAGTCCCATATAAGTCCCATTTCTGATTTCCAGAAGAACTTTTTTGTGCACAGTTCCTTTTTTTTCTTATTATGAAGAATACTCAATAATTTAAATGAACCTTTTGTGCAAATTTAAATGTTCCATGGATGGTAAAGTTTCTACATGGAACCATGTAGAACATCAGAAAAAACCTAAAGAATGTAATTTTTACATAACACGCTTTATTTACAAAAATGTTATATTGTTTAAAAAGAAACCTTTTATGATGTCAGGAATCTCACCTGTGACCGTTCCACTTTAATGCACAAAGCAGTCATTGAGTGCATTCAAGATGGCTGCTGGGTTAGGTGATGACTTCTTGGCTCTTGCAAGTGAGTTAAAGACTTTAGTGGTTTATATTTCAGTATAACTGGCTGTCTAAATCCTAGTAATGAACACTGAGTTATCCAACCTTAAAAATTTGAGTCCCGTAAAAAAAATCTTTATACTTACGGCCAGAGAACCACACAGAGACTGCAATGCAAGGAAGGTAACAATAGACTATAGATCGGAATCTTGCATTTTGATGTGATTTTTATGTACCTCAAAAATACATTTGTATGTGTGTGTATATATATATATATATATATATATATGTGTGTGTGTGTGTGTGTTTTATCAGAAATATAAACAATTTTGGTGAAAATAAAGTGTAAAAAAGTTTGTAGCCTACTATAGGCTCTTGCAACAATTGTTCGCCCATACTAAAATGGTGGCTTAGTACAAATATGTCGCTATAATGTATAATCTCACCAGACATTAATCCATCTGATTCTGTGTTTAGCAGGAAGATGGTAACGCCGAGGTTGATGTGGGGACTCCTGGTCCTGTGTGTGGTGGCAGCCTCTCCCCGCAGATACGTCCGACAAACTGATCCAGATAACTATGACAACAACAATGTGGATTTAGAACGAAATGTGGATAGCGATGATGTCTATGACTATTACGATGGAATTGATGAACCACAGGTGAGAGAGTCATTCAAGAATATCAGAATGACCTCATTTTTGCAGCTTTACTTTCCATAAATGAGTATTGCATTAGCACATGAACTCTTTAATGCCAAACAAGCAGTACTGTTTTCCAATATATGTCTCATCTAAGTGTTTAGAATCAAGCCTTGTTCATATTTGGACCTCGATTGCTGATTCCTCTCTCTGTATATTCATTAGTTTCCTCCAGTCTGTTTAGATGGCTAATGTTCAAGCATTGGAATCAGTTCTAATTGTCATGCAGGAATGTATTTTTGCAGTTTTGCTACGGGGTGTTTGACAACTTTTCATTTGCTCTGCTGATCCAAATGTTCCTGAGGATAATAGTATCCAGCTATGTCAGTTTTGGTTAATGATTTCCATTTAGAAACTGGTTTTAACCCAGCTGCTGTGCTTCAGGGTCGGTCACTGAGGGCAGGTGGGGCCTGTATTTACTCATCCTCTATGATTTTAGATTAGTGTTTGGCTGTAAATACAAATTTTCAACCCTCCTCACTGAAGTGAAACTTTGTAAGAGCCGCCATTTTCAGTAAAATTCCCATTTATGATACAAAGCTGTCAGTGACATACTTTATCATTTGCACTCAAAGGTTAGTTTTTGTTCTTGTACTTTGTTCAAAGAACTGCTTGTGGACATACCGGTGCAGCAAAGTTTAGTGTGTTAGACTGATTTATCATTCTTTTTTTAATGTAACAAATACTTTTCTTGGACAAATCATCAGCATGATGGACAGACCAGATGTTGTTGAATGTAAAATGTTCTCAGCTGAATTTTCCACTGGCACAACCTTCTGGAATGAGAGGCAGGCACTGGCATTTTTTACTGTACTGAATAATCAATAGTAGTGCAACCCTAGTCATATTTGTACTTATAGATGTTTTCACTCGAGTGGCATTTTTTGGCTAGATGCACGATAACATCATTAGTGGTAGCTTAAAGCATCTACTAAAAGTTTTTGCCATCATTTCCTAGATTGCATAGTAGCAGAATCCACACTGAAACTATTTTAGTTTTAAAGGAATATTTTATTTAAGAACATAAATTTGGGAATGTTTCACTTAATGTTGTACATATTTACAAGCTTGATTCAATGAAATGTTGTGCACTGAGGTTTGGTAGCCTGAAGTTAAGTTAAGCTGTGTATGAAGAAATGTATTTAGTAAAACAAAGAGACAACAACACCAGTTCATCATTTTTGGCATGGAAAAAAAAGTTGGGTTCAAACTATGTTTGACTGGCACAAACCAAGATGGGTTTTAGAAGAATTTTATTGAAGCCAAGAGACTTAACATGATCCTGATGTGAATGTTATATAGCTAAACCCACAATCAGAAGCACACTTGTGAGTTATAACACACTTTTTCCGTGTGTAAGGCTCTTCATTTTCAGCTCTTCAGGATATTATGAATGTTTCATGATGTGTGGGAATGTTTGTTCTTGTTTTATTGTTCCTCGCCATAAATATTATTATTAAGAAATGAACTGTTTCCTCTTCTGTGTTAAGAGGAACTGTTTCAGAAATCTTAATCTAAGATTTTGTGTAACTGAGTACAGGTTGAGACTGTTTTTGAGTAATTACAAGTTGAGTGCTTGTAGGTTCCCAAGGCACATGTCTCTGTAAATGCATGTATGAACAGGGATATATAATGTGCGCAGATGTATTTATATTACTCTCACTAGAGTGACTGCTGAAATGTTTTTCATGATGCCATGTGAATCTTGGCCTCTAATGGTTAGACATTAAACAGAAAGCATGAGGGCATACAAGCCTTTATGTGTCGTTGCAATATAATCTATGCATGTTTAGTAATTTCCCATGAGGCTTTATGGGTTCCATTTATGTTCCATCCATGGAACATTTAAATTTGCACAAAAGGTTCATTTAGATCAGTGAATATTCTTCATAATAAGAAAAAAAAAGGAACTGTGCACAAAAAAAGTTCTTTTGGAAATCTTGTGCTCTCATGAAAAAAAAAAATCTTTCAGTATAACTTTCAAACTTAACATTTATATACAATTCTTTATAAAATCATCTTTTGTCTACCCTTTCTGACAAAGGAACAAAATGCTGACAGGCTTGTGAGTCACGGGCCTGGCTGCTGTAGAATAGATTTTGGTAGAGGTTCCAGAAAGCTCTCATGCATCCTGGTATCTGAGTCACTAGCAATGTTTATTGCATTGTTGATTCTTCTTAGAAATCCCTTTAACCTTGTGTGTTTGGCTAGGTTTTTGTATGAAAAGCAAGAATATTCTAAGCAAGGTCTCTCAAAGGCTTGTCGTTTTATCACCCTCAGCATAGCATTTTGACTATTTGCTTTTATAACTGACTGTCGACAAAATGAATAGTGTAGTGCTTTTGAATAAATTAAAACCATTTTGTGAGACACCTGAGAGACATCTCTGGAGTTGATTCAACAATCTGAAAAGAAGACATGGACAAATATGTATTTTTCTGCTACCATGTATGTCTTGGTTCCACAAGGACCACTTCTGGAGGATTGCAGCTGCTTGCAGATGAGACCGTGAATGGTTTCACAGCTCCCCACTCTGGATTGTAGTGGAATCTAATACAAAAAAGCTGATAAAACTAGTCATGATAGGAACATTTGCAGAGTGAAAGAAATAAAAAGGATTGTTTTCAAAATCAGCACATCAATATGATCAGTAATTTCTCTCGCGCCTTACAACAATTAGCATTTATAAGGAAAACGATGACTTTGAAAGCTTTAAATGCATAGGGTGATGCACAATAAAAGCCTATTCTCTTTCAATGGGACAGCCATCTGCTGAATCACACCTTTTACTCAACCTCAACACTTTCTGTTCCAATCACTTGTGTTACTGTGTCTGCAATATTTAAAATGATATGTGGTGGGAATCAGTTCAGTATAGCTCAAGGCTGTTCCCACTCATGGAGGGCAAATATCCTGCAGATTTTAGTTCCAATCTGCCCCAACAAATCTACCCTGAACTTTGTAGTCATCCTCCAGACTTTGATTAGCTTGGTCGGTTGTGTTTAATCAGGGAAGGAGCTAAACTCCGTCTTACGGTGTTTCTTCCAGGAACAGCACTGGATACCTTAAAAGACTTAGATAATTATGTTCTGCTTGTTTTCTCGAAAAAGGCCTTGTTAGAATTTGTAACATAAAAAAATTAGTATGGTGTACTGATCTAAATACTTATTGCAGATAGAGATTGGCACCTTGAGTCCTGATGAGGATATTGATCCTTCACATCATGCCTCATTGGAGGAAGAAGAAGAGGAGGAGGTGGAGCATGTGGAACATGAAGATCGGAGGACAGTTGAGGGGAGAGAGGACAAGGAATTACCCATAAAGCCTCAGCTTATTCCATCAGGCTCGGGGGAGTCTGGGACTCTGATGGGCCCTAGTGCACAAGGAGGTCTGTACTATGCATGGACAAATGTTACTAATTGTCATAACCACCCTGACAACCATTTCATCATGCTGTCATTCCATTTAACTGGCAATTTGATTGGTTAAATGTGTTTTAATAATTTAACTTGCTTTTATGTGCATCATGTTCAGATCATCACTCATAGTGTTTACTGAACCGGTCCATATGGTATGGTTCTAAGTGTAATTCTAATTTTAATAACTGTTCTAACACCTAACCTTGTCTTGAACAAGAGGAGGAGCTTCGTCTGACGCCCATTGACATCCTTCAGATTTCTGGGGACATTTCGGGTTCTGGTGACTTGGGCTCTGGAGATATACTTGATGCCAAAGCGTCTGGTTCTGGAGAGCATTTGGCCTCTGGAGGTTCTGGGGCCTCTGGTGACATTTCAGGTTCTGTGGACTCAGAGGACCCTGGTTCTGGAGTCTCTGGGCTTTTTGGTTCAGGCATAATATTGATCTCAGGTGGAGGTCAGTACTCAGGATTTTGGTTTGCTTTTTATATTTACACTGTCAGAAAAAAATACTTTAAAATGGTATCTTTATGGGTACAATAAGGGGCAGTAATATTGTGCCTTATATCCCTATAAATGGAATATACTGGATGTCCCTTTAGATTGTTTTAAATAGTATAGCTTGAGAGATTTCTTGATTGCTTCAGCACAATGTATTTTTCTGTGGGTGGAGTCCACTGTATGGTCTCTGCCTGTTAGACCTTGCTGGGTTTGGGATTTCCTGAGGATTTTAAAGCAAGGAATCAATCAATAATTCACAGCCATTTAACAGTTTTGTATCAGTTAAAATGTTGATCCAAAAGTAGTAACTCATAACCATTGCCAGCACTGCTGTTATCTCCCATTTACTTTTGAGGAGGCTAATTTCTTTCTTGCCACCCCACCTTGTCTCTCACAAGAGGAGGAGCGCCACTTGATGCTTGAAACCATTCCACACGAGACCTCAGGGGATTTTGAAGAGTCTGGAATCTTTTGGGTGTCTGGAGGTTCTGCGTTACCTGAGTTGTCAGGAGAGCCTTCAGCCTCTGGGGTTCTTGATGGATCTGAATCTGAGACCTCTGGGGTACCTGAGTTGTCAGGTGAATCTGAGACCTCTGGGGTACCTGAGTTGTCAGGTGAATCTGAGACCTCTGGAGTACCTGAGTTGTCAGGAGAATCTGGGGCCTCTGGGGAACCTGAGCTGTCAGAAGAATCTGGGGCCTCTGGGTTACCAGAGCTGTCAGGAGAATCTGGGGCCTCTGGGGAACCTGAGCTGTCAGGAGAATCTGGGGCCTCTGGGTTACCAGAGCTGTCAGGAGAATCTGGGGCCTCTGGGGTACCTGACCTGTCAGGAGAATCTGGGGAACCTGAGGGGTCAGTACTATCTAGGGTGCCAGAGGCGCCTGGAGAGCCTGTGATCTCCGGGCTGCCTGAGCAGTCTGGAGAGCCTGTGATCTCTGGGGTGCCTGAGACATCTGGAGACCCAGTGATCTCTGTGCTGCCTGAGGACACTGAAATGCCTGGACCCATTGACGGTTTTGAAGAGTCTCAAGAGTTTAATAGTGCTGGGGACACTTGGGAGTCAGGAGAGTCTGGGAGCCCAGAAGAGTCTGGGGTAACTGAAGCACCAGTCCTCACCACTGAAATATTAATACCTGACTTAGATGAAGGTTAGTACCATGATATCAATACTATGCACTTCTATAAAATATGGTAGTGTTGTTTACAACTTACTAGAGTAAATTTTAGAAGAATAATTTAGACAAGCTAAAGCAAAAGTAATGATCACCATTGAACTTATTGTTGCACCGATCAATTCTAGGCTCTAAGCAATCCCCAATATTATTCCCTCTGTGACGCTCATGTAGTTTATTTAACTGTCTGACCTTGGTTAAATGTGTGTTCACTTGCTTTGGTGTGCATTATAACAATAACAATCATTATAACTTCTCATTGTCAGTATTACTCACTGTCTGTCCTGTTTCATTGTTCATGTGCTAATCTGTCTCCTAACACCTTCATGTTGTTGTGTTTAACAAGAGGAGGAGATACTCCTAACTACCCCGGCCACTCCCTTTGAGGGCACTGGGGGTGATATAGGGTCAGGTATACCTGACACAAATAGAACAGGTCAGTATTTCACTTGAATCATTCTGAAGGCAATTAAAAGATTTCATAATATGTATCCTCAGGAGTTCTAAGACCTTTTCAGTGTATTTTCTAATAAAGTTCTGTTGCTACCAGATACCTACATATCACTATGAAGTTCTGTTCTGCAAGGGGGTGTCCAATCCTGCCCCTGGAAGGCCACTTTCCCGAAGAGTTAATCTAAACCTGCCTGGAAGATTTTTAATCCTTATGAGGGCCTTGATTAGTTTAGGTGTGATTATTTGGGTAATGGAACTAAAAGGGGGTTTCACACCTGAGGAACCATTTCTTGTTTATTGTTTAGAATTTATTTTTTGCAGGAACCACCCTGCTGGCTATTTCTTAGAACTACACGATGCAAAAGTGCCTATTGTCTGCACAAAGGTGGCACTTTGGGAGCAGGATTGGGTATTTCTGCTGTACTTTATACAGACTTATGACTCTCTTAACGATATGATACAATATTGTAAAAAATATTTACCTCATGTCTCCAAAGAGGCAGCCATTGGAATATGCATCAGTACAGTTTCTGTGTTTTAATATGTATTTGTGTTTTGTCCACTGAATATCACCTGTTAATTTGGTGGTAAGGTATGGGTACCTGTATGCTCTGCACCTGCCTGGTCGGATCTGTGTATTGTGATGACCTGAAGCTGGACCGTGTTCCTCCCCTCTCCAAAGAAACCACTCATTTCTACGCCCGCTACAACAAAATTGCTAGGATCGGCAAGTCTGACTTCGCCAACCTGAGTATGTGTTTCATCAAAGGGGCAGTAAAATTGACAGAAATCTGCATTACCTTTTTTTTCTAGCTGAATATCTGGTTTCATTAGGAACAGGCTACATCATATTACAGAAGTAAAATTGTCATTTAGACAGCAGCTTGTCTGATAACATTTCATAACCAGCAACATTTGATAGCATTAGCTCGATGCTAAAATGTGAATGTTATGTTTTCATGACCTTTACTGAATGGACTTTTGTCTTCTTTGTTGTTTGTAAAGATAAATTAAAGAGGATCGATCTGACTAGCAATGGCATTTCCAGGATTGATGATAATGCTTTCTTTGGCCTTCCTGCTCTGGAGGAGTTGGTATTACGAGAGAATAGTATTAGACAACTTCCTGCTCTGCCACCCTCTATGACCCTTATTGATGCCTCTCTCAACCATTTGGGCAGCATTGGCATTCAGAGAGAAGCTTTCAAGGTAAAAAAAACAAAAAAAAAAGTTTAATAACAAAGCATTATCCCACCTTTAGCCCATTATTTTCGTTATTGTCTACTCTTCACTAGAT
>JAUMHR010000047.1:8142535-8160404 GCA_032361145.1 Enteromius fasciolatus | reverse complement strand
AGAGCAATGTGTTGATAATCCTAGAGCCACATTTAGATTACAGTGCATGGCATCTGTTAGCTGAGGGGCATGAAGTAAAGGAGGAGACCCGGGCAGGACAAACCTCTCAAGTTACATCGACGATGGGGACACACACTTCTTTGGCAGTGGAAGAAATGAAGGAGCCCACACAAGACTTAAATAGGCCCAACTGTGATTTTCAGTCTTTTTTTCCGAGTTAACGGTGAGTGCTTTTACCACACTGACAGTCCTTAGTGTCAGCTCAGTTGCCCGTGGTCTATCTGCCAAAAGTAATAGATGAGACAACTCGTCCTTGGCCTACTGTGTGCTGTCAATGAGATGACGGCAGAATACAAGGCTTGTGCATTATGATTGATATGAAGCCCTCCAGCCAGGCCTCACTGCCAGTCTATTGATTAGTCGCTAGCCTTGTCTCATGGGAGAGCCTGTCCCTTGGTCATCCATCATACCGCCCTGTTTTAGACACAGGAGAAAAGTTACCAGGGAAACCTCCTATTTGAAAGTGCTGGTGCACCCATTTAGAATATATATATATATATAACAATCTTATCTGATTTGAGTGAATGGTACGCTTCATTTAGGTGAGATAAGGTTGGCTAAGTCATGCTGGCTGGCCTGAGCTTCATGGGATTTAAAACTAAATGTAAACTAAATAGGCTGTTATCTGTTATCTTTCTTGAACTTAATGATTCCAGTCCATTTCTTTCACATAAAACCTGAGGGTTTATAAAGATTTTTTTACGTAATCAGGTACAAAAACACTCTGATTCACTGCCTGTTTCATCAAGGCCAGTTTTTAATGGAAGTGGAGTTTGCTTTATTCCATTAATGTTACCAAAATGTTAAAATTAGCCTGAATATTGACGACTCAAGGCATACCATTTATAAAATTGATTGTAAATGCCCTCTTTAAAATAACACACGAATAAATAAAAATATATACAGGCTTTGCACTATGGTGAGAGTTATGTAGTGGCTCTAGATTCTGCTTACAAGTTAACATACGGTAGGTGACGCAAGCGAATGAGTCTTTGAATCATTGAACCGATTCGTTCAAATCACTGATTCATTCAGGAACGTCACAGTTATGTTTTGCTCGGAGACGTCCGGTTCGCTGTGGTTTTGTTTTGAAACATTTTCGCTGGCGGAGCCAAAAAGTAAACGGCAGTATTATGTCTAAAACATAAGCTTATATTCAGTGTTAATTGTGTAAAAATAGGAAGTTTATCTCACAGTGAAATTGGTTTAATACGTAACGTTAGGCTAAAAGGCCCGTTCACACCATTATGATAACTAACGTCGTTATAAAGATAACGGCAACGTTAAGATATTGCATCCGACCATATCGTTTCTCCATCCTTTATCGTTATAGTTGTGGTGTGGACTATTCATTAACATTGAGAACGATTTTTATAACTATATCTTTATCGTTATATTGCTTGGTGTGAACGGGGCTTAATATGTTTGACGTTTTGAGTTTAACGTACATCAAATCAACGTCATGTCAGTTTGATTTGTATATTTGTTATGTATTTTGATGTCAATTAGAAGTCTTTTAAACATCAGTTACCCACTGGGATTTTCTAATCTTGCCATTATTTTGTTTGTTTTCCAACTTTGCATTTCTCACCTCAGGTTAGCAGTTTGTCCTACTTTGGCAGATGTTGTGAAGAACATGAAATGAAATGTGTGAATCAGTTGTTTGGTCTTGTATGCACTGACCTTCTTCAGACAAAGCATGACTTCTTTACAAGAAGATAAAGGTAAGACCCCAGGAATAAATGCTTTTCTTTCTATTTTATACACTACAACAACCACAAAACTTGCTACATGCGCAAGCTTGAACTGCTTGTACTAAATGCAACACAAATTGTTAAAAACATCACTTTATTGTTTTGTAGTTTTTAGTGAATTTTAGGTTTGAAATAATTGAAACTGAAACTGAATTGTCAATGCAGAAACTGGTAAGGGCTGTATAGGGAAAGTAAATATTACAATGAATTAGTTGAAATATTGCTTAAATAATGCCAGGTATTCGTAAAATATGCATGTCTATAGACAGAGAAAACAGCACTTTGACCTTCACAGAGACAGGAAGAGACAGGTGCCTGTGGCGTTGTGGTTGGACACACCCACAGAGTGGACTCTGTTCGGCCAAAAGAAAAGGTCACAGAAATGTCATGCAGTCATGTCCTTGTAAGTTTGATCAGACTTGATAAAAGCAAGCCTGCTGCTTGGTTTCTTCCTGCTGTACTTTTCAACATCCATAATAATACCACATAAAGCATTTGATCTATGTTGCTTTAAATGTTAGTTGTGATGACTCAGCTAACAACCCTTGTGTTAAGTTAGGATTAGTTTTTCATGTGACAGACGGAACTGGAAAAAAAGGAGCTCTGTTCCTTATGTTAGTTTACAGAAGGCAAAATATACAAGGGTAAACGCATCAGTTTTGTTATGATATAGCTATATGATCATTTAGCAAGTATCTCTTTTGCATGTATTGTAACAGGAGTCTTGCAAATTTATGCTGAATTTGTATATTTAACATGCTGCTAATATAAATACAGGTAGACCAACATCATAAAGAAGTTTGCTATTTTTTAATAAGACACCAATTGTTGGAATCACTTTATAATTATTTTTTTTGTCCAGCTGTTTAATGCCAAAAACACTGATGTTAACAGACAGTCAGAATCCATCCAATCATTTAAAGCAGCAGACGGCATCAACTATATATTCAAATGGTTTGCAAATTCCATGTAAATTAGATTTTAAATTATATTAAAATATTTAAATTGTAATAATATCTCACTATAATAATGTTTTTTCTTTCCTATATTATTGTATTTTCATCAAATAAATGGACCCTTGGTAAACACAAGTGACTTCTTTCAAAAATCTTAAAGGAATAGTTCACCCAAAAATGAACATTACAGCATATTTTATTCTTTCTTTCAGATGAACACAGTCAGAGTTTTTTAATAATTTATCCTGGCTCTTCCAAGCTAAATTCGACAACCCTGAGAGTGACCTCTGACTCAGCATATGACGCAGCTTCTGCCATACATCGAGTCAGTAGTCAGCCAAGACGCAGTTACACTTTTAATACTAGAAACACTTTCGTTACAAAAATCCCTCTACTTCTGAGGACATGCGATAACCCCCCTTGAAGACGTATAGGTTAGTTCTTTGTGGCATTACTTGTGGATATATCCGATTTATGGAGCTTCAAAATTAAGGGCGCCATCCACTAGCATTACCAAGCTTGGTAGAGCCAGGATACATTCTTTAAAAACTCTGACTGTGTTTGTCTGAAAAAAGAAAGTCATGTACACCTAGGATGGCTTGGGGGTGAGTAAAATATGCAGTGATTTTCATTTTTTAGTGAACTATTCCTGTAATTCCAGGTGTTTTACTGGTAGGGTGAATGTATTTAGTGTCACTCATGTAACTGGAACAGGCGTGGAGTGTGTGGGGAGGGTCCTAGTGCAACAAAAGTCAGTGGTCTACCTAGACCTTTCACCCCATGTTTAGAGTCTGTTGCGCCTACTACTCTGAGATACAGGTGTGATAAATGACTATTCTTAGACTTGGTTCAACTGACAAATTGATATTGAGCTGAATGCTTTGAACTCAATATTTTGCCTTGACCCAATTGAGGCCCTAAAGCTTGCTCGCTGTGACCATTTTAATGAATTTCTGCAGCGGAAATAGGACACGGGTGAGGGGGGCATGGGCTTTGACGTGAGCATGCGCACCTCCGGGAGCATCCCTCTCCTTCAACCTCGCCTCATTAGTCTAACTGGGCAGTTGCAGAACTGTTGTGTGTCACATCTATTTTGGTCCCCCTAAACTCTAAAGTGGCCCCTCAACTTATCTTTCTGTATGCAAGGAGGAAATGGACACTAATGCGGTCGGCGGCTAACTGTGTCAAGGACGCTGAAGCCAAACCTGGTACGATTCACCTGTGATAGACCTGAGAGCACTAAACCAACTTACAATTCTACAGTCTGCCCTCTTCCTTAAATTAAAGGTATAGATCCCCGAAAAAATGAAAGCTTGTCATTTTTTTCGCAAAAATTATTTCTATAACATTTTCATATAGATCGTTTCCATGCAATTTGGGATCTTTGTTTTTTCTATAGAGATATTGATAATTATTTAGCAAAGATGCATTCAATTGTTCAAAAGTGAAAACAAAGAAAATTCTTTTGTTTTAAATAAATAAAAATACTCTTAAACCTTCTATTCATCGAAGAGCCCTAACAATGTAATTAAAAAATTACAGCATAACATACTTTCTTATTTAAATTCATATGTTTTATACTTAATTTTAAAATATTTTACATTTTAATTATATTTTAACACATAAATTAGAAAACAGGTGAGGTGAGTCTTATCAGTGAATAATGACTGAAATATCAGTCTGTTTTTCACACACAGCTGTACTGTGAAAAATGTATTACATAGTGAACAAGTCATATGGGATACTTTATAGTGCTTTTTGTACTGTGGGAGCTTAACAGACAGATTTGTAATGATACGATACTTTTTTTTTTAACGATTCTTTTCACACATACCAATTTCATATCTGGAAAACCTTAATAATGTACAATGTTTTTAAGTTTACTTTTTGCTCACTCATTGCATGCAATCATCAAATCACTCTCATTGATTTGCCCTTGAGTCTTGTAACCTGGCACAAACCTGGAATGTGCATGTCATCCGATCGCATTAAGCCCTTTGGAGAGTTGAAAGAGCACAGACAAGGGTCCTTCTGTTCAGGAAAAGACATTGCTCTGTTGATAAAAAAAAAGTGGTACCTCAGCCTGCTGCTGCTGCGGCTTGTGTTTGACCGGTTTTCTTTAGAAATCTTTGTGTAGTGACACCAAATTGTTCATTAAGAAGGTGAAATGAGATGAGAGGACCTCACTCTGCGAGTGTGTCTAGATTTTTAGATGATTTAAACCAAGGATGCAACAGTTTGCGATGCAGAATTTGTTGCTGATTTGAACGTTGAAGTTAATTGTTTTTGGATATTGTAATCCATCTCAATTAATGTAGATATGAGCTTTGTACTTTTTGAGGAGAGGAGGTGTCCACATACCCTTAGTATACTATTTTATTTAAGTTTTTAAAAGATTTGTCTGTAAATAGTTAGGTCACATTTTGAGTTTAATTCTATAAATTAATTCCTAAAAATAATTTAATTGACATTAATACTAAAAATACATTTTAAAAAGTATTTTAAATAAAGAAGAAATAAATCACATGAATAAAAATCTAATAAAAAATACATTTTGAATTTCCTTTTAATTTAATTGAACAAAAAACAGCATGACTCTTGGCATTGCGTCTGTGTTTGTTGCGTCTTTGATATTCTCCCATCTTGGGTTGATGCTCGTGTTCTATTTCAAGTCAGTGACTGCATGTACCTCCTCTCAGTGCTGTTATGTAATACTGTGTGAAAACCAAGACACTCGTCATACAAATATTCATCATCATTGCTAATCAGAGTGAGAAGTCGCGCTTGAGTCTAACACCTTATAAACACGCTAATGTGATTCAAACACTGGCACATTTGTCTTCCACTGCTGCTCACCTGTCTTCAGCACATATTCTTGCATGCACACTTCTTAGAAACAAAACAAAATCCACCCAAGTCTTCCCAGAATCATCCCGTCGCACACTCACAGGATTTTTCCGTCAGCCAGAATGAGAGAGATGCTGTCGTAGAAGGTCTAAAAACAGCACTTTGTTGAGAGACAGACAGTAGCTGGCTGTTGATCAGGTTGAACCAGATGACTCTCAGTAATGCCACTTGGATCTTTGATCTGTCTCTGTTCTTCAGCAAATGGAAGAGTCATGACACATTTTGTTTGCTTTTCAGTGTTTGCTCCTGTGCAGGGAGTGAGAATAAGGCTTGTTTTATTTTGAGCTTTGGTGTAGTTTGGCGTGATGCTGTTTGTGTTTGCATCGTTCTAATTAAGGGATAATTCACCCAGTAATCAAAATGTACTCACCCTCATGTCATACAAGATTTAGATTAATTTGTGTCTTTATTAGCAGATTTGGAGAAATGTAGCATCACTTGCTTGCTCAAGGAACATTTGTAGTGAGTGGGTGCCGTCATAAGAGTCCAGTCAGCTGATTAAAACATCACAAGTTATCATCTTTTGAAATAAATTTTTTATTTTTTTTAAATACTGATTTTAATGTTTAGTATTAGTCTGTAATCCAAAATAACACATACTCTAGTGAAAATGTCTTGTTGTCTCATCAAAATCAGCCAATATATTTGTTTAGAACTAGTTTTTACTGTAAACACTGCTTGTTCTGTGAATATTTCTCTTCTGATTCGGACAAGATGACTTTTTCACTGGAGAAAGCAAGCTTTTTGTTTTACAAGCCATTCATTTGTTAACTAAAGTTGAGTAAATTATTTGTGGTTATTGTAATGTTGACTCTCATCCTGATGGAACCCATTCACTGCAGACAATACATTGGTGAACAAGTAATGTAATACAAAATTTCTCCAACTATATATATATCATATACAGCTACAGTGATTATTGAAAATACAAAATAATATATAAAGCATGACCTATCTAAAATGTAGTTTTAAAAACATCTAAATGTTCTTTTTTATTATTATAAATGTTTAGTAGATGTGGAATAATCTTACGTTTTACATGTTGGAGATAATGAAAAAAGTAATAATAATATAAAAAAAAATATTGTTTGATTTTGTTGCAACCAGTGGTGTAATACGTTAAATTAGTTCTTTGTTTTAAATATTTGCAAGCATTTAGAGTGTTAAGCCACATTTGGCCGTTTTGGCTTTTGCGCTGGACTTAATGAAATTGATTGATATGTTTTCTTATATAAATCGTGTCATTTGATTTAGTTGCAACCAGCGGTGTAATAAGTTCGCAATGAACCAAGTACAAAATAAATGGCTCAACTTAAAACAAACAAACAAACAAATATAGCAGCTCATTTTCCAAATGAGAAGGGAGCAAAGAGGCAGGCCAGCGCTCCACATGAGACGAGAGTGCCAGTGCGTTCACATCCCTGTCTCAGCACACTCTCCTTGTCTGCAGTTACGGTCGCTATGGAAACCGTTCCCAAGGCTCTGCAATGTCCCTGAATGGAAAGAGAACAGTAGGGAGGGACAGAAAAAAGTCTTATGCACATCACCAAGACAGAACCCAGAAAGCAGAGGCAAAAATGTAGAAGGTCACAAAAACAAACATTATATTGCCTTATTTGACAAATGACTGCTGCTTTTATGTAGCGCAGCTGGCAGGGACATACTGCAGATAATTTCAGGGTTGCCATACGTCAGTTAAGAAGAACGTTCTGCGTGCCAAACTAAAATTTCAGATGTAGAATTAATAATATTAAGTAGGAGCTCAGGAATGAGTAATCAGCTGAGAGATCTAAACCGTCACTTTCCTGATTGACGCACGCTGGCTGCAGTCTGCCGGAGCTGTATGTGCTGTGGGCCGGAGCTGTGCACCGGGTAATTACGTAGAGGTTAACGAGGCTGACTTCTCTAACGAGATATGAATCACACCGCATACAGAGACTCGGAGGGCTGCGTTAGGGCTATTTATACTTGATTTTCCCTTCTACATGAGCATTGGACCAACACTGCCAGTTTGTCCATTCTAAGGTCACGATCTTGAAAACTCTGACATTTCTCCTAATTTTCAGTTGTGGCACATTTAGAGCACAAATTAAAAGGCTATTTATTTTTGACATTTCCATTTATATTTATTTATTTAGCAGACCCTTTAATGCACAGAACATTTTAAATGAGGACTGCTGAAATGCAGGTGATTCATCCCAAGGAGACAGAACCACAGAAGTGCTGCATGCTGAAATAAACAGAGAAACAAACAAATAAATACAGTAATAGGTCTAGAAAGTTTGTGTGTGTGTATATTCCACTTTATTTTTTATTTTTTTATAAGGCTCATAGCAAAAGTATTTACTTTTTTTGTCTTTATCCTCATATCATTTGAACCTCCAACATGTCAAATGTAAGATTTGTAGAAAAAGGCCATGCTTTATGTATTCTGTATTTGTAATCATTGGTTTAGCACATCAACATGATTAACACTTCAGTACAGTTTATTTATTTTAAGTTATTTATGTGTATGGTTCATGGCAAACTGATTATACTGCAACTAAATCATATTGCTATATTATATTACATGTCAATACTACTTTTAAATAATCTTTTTTCTTTATCCTTTTATACCTACAGCATGTCAAATTTACAATTGTGACATTTTTTTCTTTGTCAGACAGGATTAAGATTTTTTTTTTTTCATTTAATAACATAAATAAATAATCTCCTTAAAAACAATAATCTTTAGCTTAATAAAAATGTTTTTATTTTTAAAACACTAGATTTGTACAGATTGGTCATGTTGTATATTTTTATGTTTGTTTGTTTTACAAAATTATCAGTGAACTTACATTGTGTAATCTACATATCAGCAGTACTAAAATTGCAACTACATTGTGCATGTAAGCATAATATATATAGTATCTACAGAATACATTTGTTATATTTAAATGTAAAATATTTCCCTCCACCCTAAATATAGGTTAACTTATACAAAACAGTCCTTTTGTCTGTACTGACTTAGAAACATGTTCTGATATCGCATCAAGCAATAACCAGAAAGAGCAGTATAGCGCATGAACACGTGCTTATTTCCCTGTGTGTCAGTCTGTGCAGAGGTCAAACCAGATAAATAGGTCAGCTGCAGCAGTCATGTGAACACAGACCCCAGCAGATTAAAGCAGAAAACAGCAACTGTCATCAGAGTGCTGCTCTGTTTCCTCCGATGAAGTAAAGTTGAGATCAGACTGCAGTGGTACACCTCACTCCACATTACTTTAACAGCTCTGAGAGGCTCGGAGATCTGGATTTACGAAGGCCTGTGCCTGTTTAAATAAGGTTAATGCAGGTCTAGGCACTCTTTGTGTCTGAAGGAAATGTTTCATTGCCCTGTAGAAATAAATAAGAAAAATCAGGAAAGAAAGCATTTATTCACACGTACATTTTTGCCACTGTGTTAATTGGTTTGTGCCTCTTTAGTGCATTTGACCACCAGCAGCCTTTGGTAGGTTGTGACATGGCAAGGCTGCATAACTCTGAGCTATTTTGAACGCTCAGCGAGCCTTTATTGTAAATCAATTTGTTTTGATGTGGAGGAGGAGAGAAATGTAGAGATGTCTTGTGCACACAGATGATGTACGCCATTGCTATTTCATCCTGTTTGCAGCAGGTGAAGTGAGGAGTAATTGGCTTCTGTCAATGCAGGCTTGTGAGTTTTAGCAGCAGCTAAATAAGACAGAAAAGAGGTCGATGCAGAGAGAGGAAGAGAGATGCAAGGACAGAACAGTTCGCTCCCACCCACCTTAAAGCTGCCACTTCTCACATCTGCCGGCTCGCTGTTAGCGGACTCCTTTAATGCTTTTCTGTCTAACCACAGTGCCATCCACACACACACACACACATATATATATGTGTGTGTGTGTGTGTGTATACTTTAATGAAAGTACAAATGTGTAACAGGACTAACAGCGCTTTTTTGGTAAATAAAGTGTATTTTAGGTAAACCGTTCCTTTAGATTCTCCATGTAATTACTCTGATGTAGCAGCCATTTGGCTTCACATATAAATTGTGGTTGTTGTCCAGAAAGTTATACTTAATATTAAGTGGTCAGTTCCTGAGGAGATACCGTGTACAGTACAGGCCAAAAGTTTGGGCACACCTTCTCATTCAATGTGTCATACCATTTGGAGGGTTGTTACATTTGTGTGGTTAAAGAAATATATACTGTATACTACGTATACATCTAGATCTAGTTATTAACCCCCTAAAATTTATATTTTAAGATATTTCTTAAGTTTTTAATTTGTTGTTTCATTTTATTATTATTAACAGTAATAATAAAAATAATAAAAATGATTATTATTATTGTGCTCATTTTAATTTGACATGAATACTTGAGCTACGTTATGTGCTTCAACTACTATTATTTTGTTCCCTCACTTTTTTGTTTGATATCATTTTATTTTTTTTCATTACATACCTATTTCTGCATTTAGATTAAAATGTAAAATTGTAAGAGATAAGGTCATCCTGAGATATATGATACAGTCACGTTGTGAATTACATAAAACAAATGTCTTTTTTTTCACTCCAAATCAAAACAGTATTACGTTATGCAAATGTTGTAAAAAAAAACAACAAAAAATACAAAGGTCCTAAAGTTATATTTTCTCCTATTCTGTGGTATGTGACTACTTCTGTTGTATTTGTAATGAATGACTGTGAGATCCTGCCTGTCAGTTTTCTATTATCTTTTATATGAGGGTCTCTTAGGATTATTCAAATGAGAAATATGTAAATTTGCAGCAGGTTTTTTCAAACACATACTCTCATTCGACCAGACCTTGTGTGTAGTCAGTGCATTCAAGTGGACATACGTAACTATTGGATGAGAAGCCAGAAATGTAATTGCATTTCATGGCTCGCATTTCTTTCTTTTTCGCCTTTTATTTGTAAAGGTCAGGCCTTGCAAAATGTAACTAACTAGACTGGCAGCATTTAATGGATATTTTTTTCCAGTTTGTAATCCATTTTTAAATGCGTCACAGGCTGAGGTGTTGATTTCCTGTCAATTACTATCAAAGAACTCAGAAATCATTCAGTTGGCATTTTATTAGTTCTTTGTTTTAAATATTTGCAAGCATTTTTGTGTAAGAGTGTTAAGCCACATTTTGCCTTTTGCGCTGGACTTCAGTATGTTTAATGAAATTGATTGATATGTTTTCTTACATAAAGCGTGTCAATTCACACCTCGAGGGATGTGTTATATTTGGCATTTGAAGGCTCTGTCCCATAGCCACCGCTCTCTGACGGCAGAGCAACGTGTCTCTGAGGACATTACGCACTCTCATGACTAGGTTGGCGTTTGAGCGGCATCAAGGACACTCAATGCACTGAATAACTCTGAAGCCGGTCTCGCTCGCTCTTGTTCTGCTTCTCTCTCTCAAGAGCCATTTCCTTTTCATCACGTTCCAGCCTCCAGGGGGCATCTTTTACCCTTAATGTCCTCAGCTAACAGGTGTCCCATCTGCCCTAAAAATACAATACGCCTGTTGCGTGCAGGAAAATCTTAGATTAGAGCCACCAGGGTCTCACGTTTCCACCTTGTTGCTTTCCATTGCACTAGTGCACTGTGAATCTGTGTGCCATGGTGAACTCTGAGATGCAATTTAATTCTTTTTTAATTCTAAATCTTGAGAATATTGGCCCATTTAGAATTTTTTATTTGGTTTTACACATTTTATTAATTTAACATAAAATCATTTAGTGAGAAAACATTATCTAAGGTCATCATTCTAAGCATTTAAAGGATTATTTCTTTGAAGTGGGAAATTTACCCTGCTTATAAAAAAGTTATGTTCTTATTCATTACAGTTGCCTACATTAGATCGACGGATGGATAAAAGACCAAGTCAAGGATATGTTTTCTATGTGTATTTATGCTTTGACTTGAATGAAAACCACATATCCTTGTGTTGGCCTTTGAGTACATACTTTAAGTTCAGTGGATAGTCTCCTAAATGATGCTTCAGTGATGAGGAGAGACACAGAGGAGATGAATTGTTGACTAAAGTCATAATTTGTATTTTCTTTGCATACAAAAAGCAAATTGGGTGCTTTAAGGTCACAGAACAGCAATACGACCACTAAAACACTTCTGGTAGCTTCACTGAAGTCCTTTTATATAGGTTCGTGTCTACAAACAAAATGAGTGAATTCTCGATATCACATCGTGCACTCTCCTTGGCCTTTGTGTTACTTGTTTCCCTGTTTTATGACTCTTATTTTAATGCATTGTTTCTGTGTTTCCTGTGTTTAGTTTCTATTTCCTTTGTTGCCTTTGTCTCCATAGTTACCCTAATTTGTTCTCATGGTAATTCATTTAGTGTCACCTGTTTCTCATTTGCCTATTGTTACACTGTGTGTTTAAGTCTTTGTCTGTCGGCCATTGTCTATACTTCTTGTAAACCGAGCAACTAGTTGCAAGTTGTTGACTTGTCAAGAAGATGAGGTTAGTTTAGGTAAAAATAAAAGTGTTGTGGTTTAAAATTTTAAAGATGAATTCAAACTCACATGACAGAGATGGTCTGCTAATTGACAATTGTGGCTGTATAGCCTTATTTCAATCCCAGTCCTCCTGGAATACATAAACATTATGCAATTTTTTCAGTTTATTGATGTTTTAGCCAATCTTATCCTTCTGTATCTTCTGTTTTCCTTTGCGTCAAGGGGTTGCCCTTTTCTCCATGAGAGTGCTTTCACACCCTTGACTGTGAGTATGTGTAATATCGTAAGCCCCCTCATTGCGGATCATGTCTCTTCCTGTATGCTTCATAAAAGCATGAAAGATCATTCAAGGTGAGAAGTGCTAACAGAAGGTGGTCCTTGCACTCTCATTTAGAGTCATCCAGGGAATGCCTGACTGAAAATGCAAGTTCAGGTAAAGAGATGGAAATGGCACAGCAGACAGGAGGCGTTAGATATCCAGAGTAGTTATATCGCTCTCATTAAGCTATCTGTCCACCCTGCCCCCTAAATGCTATTCTAATGAGAATCCCACCTGGCCCCCTGCTGACTGCAAATCAGAGTGAGGCCACAGCAGACATGCTCAAATTCTGTCTTCTTTCCAGGGGGTTGTGCTTAAAAACTAATTTCGATCTAATTGTCTATTGATTAAAAAATCTTTGACAAAACTGACTGTGGTGATATGCACTAGTCTGAAAGCAGTTAACTTAAACAAATCGTTTTATGAAATTAAGGTAATGGTCACAAAAAAAAAAAAAAAGCATGCTAGAATGCTCTTTTTTATATTTTTGAACCGTCTATAAACTTGCGGCAGTAAATCAAATTAAATGTAATACCTTCCTATAGTCGAAAAATGTAAATAGCAGGAATTTTATTAAATGTAATATAGATTTTTATTAGAGTATAGCATACATTTTCATTATTTTTAAAAACATTGTAAATTATAATACATTAAATTAATAAAAAACACATTGTTTAAAGACATAAAAAAAATTCATTATATTTTACTTCACAACTAATAATGATAATAATAGTAATACATAAAAATGCTGATATTTTTAAAATTCTAATTTTACGTTTTTAAAATTAAATTTTACAAATAAAATAAAAAATAAAAACAACGATAATGCAAGGAAAATGTTTTACATGTTATTTTAAAACGACCTTCCTAAAGTCAAACAAGCAAGCATGAAAATAAATACATTTGTTAACTCTCTTTAGTTATTGGGTAAAATCATAGAAAACTTTGCTTAGCTCATTAATCATAAATTCTGTACAAAAAAAATTGTTTAACAGTAAATTTTAGAATAAACAATTTTATATGATTAAATTTGGATAGTGTAGTGTAATTTTTGTAGATATGCTCAACTTGTTTAGAAATGCCTAGATTTGAGTTCAATCTGTCATGTGATGAGTCATGAATGACTAAAAAATGACAAAAAAAACACGCAAATGTTTAAGGTCCAAAATGTGTTTGAATCCTATTAGATATTTCTGATTTATTAAGCTTTATTAGTGTAAGACTGTGTTTGTAAACACACTAACTGAACGGATTCTGAGGTGAAGGTATGATTTTCACTCACTGACACACAGATCATCTCTCTCTCATTCGCTATTCCTCCATTCTGTCATCCCTTCCTCACAGACTCAAAGGATTATACAATGGAGCATTTCAAATCAAAATGGGATTTTCTCACTGATACTGCACACACACTCACACACTCAACTCCCTGGACGATGACGTAATCCAGTTGTAGAGCTGGTCCAGACCGGTCAGGCCATCTTGTGCTTTGTAGTGACATGCAACTTGTTGTGCTTTCACATTTAGCATATCTCCTGCATTGCACAAAAGACACAAACACGCACATTCAAGGGCTGCAGGCAATATTCAATTTGGGTTATAAGACTCCATGGATGACAAAGGTTTGCCATGGTGTTTCTCACATAAAGAGAGTACAGTGTCTCTTCAGGTTAAGTACTACACCAATTCTGCTGCCAGCACCGGTCCTGCGGGGTAGATCTCACCCGGGAGGAGGCTTGGCATGAATACAGTCACACTCACACACTATCAGGGAAGCTCAAACAAGGCTGCAACATTGAATTCAATTGATAAAGGAAATGATCAACAACATATTTCCTTATAAATTACTAATCATTTGACTTTTTTGCTGCTTTAAAATTGGGTTTTGAAAAAAAGGCATCAGGCACTGTATTTCATTTATATTATTTAGTTTATTACACAATGTTTAGCACACATTTTGATTTTATACTCTTCAGATTACAGATTATTTGGAGGGGAATATTAAATACGATTTGGAATAACTGTTTAGGTATGACATTTTTATGCATTTATTTTTTTCCAGTTGTCCAACTGACTGCAGAATGAATCAATGAAATACTGAAAGAAAATGTCAAACGAATAACAAACATAATCGATTCATTTGTAGGTGTGCTTTTCCTTATTGATAACTGAACGAGTTTAAAATAGAATTTTTATAATGTGGAAAGCTATCTGCATTTTCTATTATGGAGAAAACCAAGCAAGATATGTATGCATTGAAATTTCTATTATGTCTAATATGGATTTTGTCCATATATCTAATTATCCGACTACATAAGGCTGCGAAAATGAATGCTTATTGATATTTTAATGGTGCTTAAATCATGTGGAAAACTATTTTATATTGTAACTTTTATATTTTCAGTATTGATAATAATAATAAATGTTTATCGACCACCAAATCAGTATATTTCAACATCATCTTGCTTTTTTCTTCAGTGAAATACAGAAATATATTTTCATATATATATATATATATATTTTGCAATCCTTTACATATATTTTGCTTTATAGTGTTCATTTTCCACATTATGAGGGAAGAACATAGTATTTTCCTTATTTTTGTGGCAAGGTTTTAATGCAGGCGTTATAACAATAATTATTTTGGTAGGCTTGTAATTGTTTTTACTTCCACTTTTGATGCATTTTATGAGCGTTTTTTTTATTTTGAGTAGTATTATATTTTTTTATAATATCACAGCTTCCTCACAATTATTAGGCAGTGCAACTGTTTTCAACGTTGATAATAATAAGAACTGTTGCACCAAATCAGCATATTTCAACCTTCAACCTGTTTTTCTTGAGTGGGATACATAAAGATTTGCGTTTAATTTTTTTACTACAATATGTCATATATTTTGTTGGGTTTGCACATTATGTGGAAAGGACACTAGACCATTTTCCTTATTTTTGTAGCAAGGATTTAATGCACTAACTAATTAATTAATTGACTACTAAAATTAGTTTTTACATTTTTGTTCATTTATTTCCCCCGTTTTTCAGGTACCCGCATGTGTTCAGAAGTACCTGCAAATGTGAGTAATGCTTGTCTTCCCCGAGCTCTGTTGCAGAGTTTGTAGAGCGTGGCCAATTCAGACAGGAAGATGAGTGAGTGAACAATGTATCAACTGAATGAAAGCCACTCTGAGGCAAACCGTGTATGACAGCGGGCAATTTTGCGCACGTTTTGGCTAGCTAGGCTCCTCGATTTTCTGCACTGCACCCAAGAACGCCCCTACTTTTTCACGCTAGATGTTATATTTAGTCAGCTTGGGAAAACCATTTTGTTGACTGAAGGCAAAATCAATACTCTTCTCTTTCTCTGATCCTGGGCTGGACGCAGGGGTGGATTGAGTAGACGAGTTTTAAACTCAGTCTTCTTGTATGATATAAATCCATTTGATGTCTTTTAAGCCAAGGTACAAACTATCTTGTCTCCCCAGGCTCTGTTTTGGTCTGGCGCTGCGTCCATCTGTCCGTGTGTATCAGAGGTCAACAATGAGTAACCACATGCCCAAACATATGGCTTGGTAAAGCACCACAAGGTGGCGCTGTAACCCAGTCCCTCTCTGGGAGCAAAGTGTTTATTACCCATCACGCCCCTCTCGACAAAATGTTCTCTGTATCCTATTGATAGGCTGCTGGATTGTGCTCTTCGAATGTCACACCATCTGCCTTGGCATGTTTTAGCTTTGTGTGTGTGTGTGTGTGTGCTGTTGTAAATATTTTATGTCTGTTCTGGCTCAATACAGGTTGGCTCCAACAATCTCTTTAATGCACCAATGTGTAGAGTCACAGTCTCAAGCACACTTAGTAATATCCATGTAAACCCAAAGGCCCTTGCATAGTAATACACTCGCAAATGTACATACTGTTAGACATGCTTTTATACAATGGCTCATTTGAGGAGGAGTGTTTACATTGCCCAATACGAGATCCTACGCTAACATTTACACTTCCAATGACCAGTTTTGTTTCCTAGTGACACTAAATCATGTTTAAAGTGTGACTCATGTTTTCCTTAAAGTCACTAGTTTGCCTTTCTGTCCTCATGCTCACCTCTAAAAAGGACAGATGACAAATATAAGATTTTCTGCAGTGAATGTTTTAAGAAAAGCAGTTGAATGCAAAAAGAGCTAAACTTGAGTAATTAAGCTTTTTTTGAAATCTTTAAAAAAAAAGCACGGGTTATTTATTTGTAGCCAAAAATACAATTTATTGTTAAAAATTCTCTTTTTTTATGCCAAAAATCTTTAGGATGTTAAGTAAAGGTCATATTCCATGAAGATATTTTGGAAATTTTCTACCAGAAATATATAAAAAAAACTTATTTTTTCTGCACCCTCAGATTCCAGATTTTCAAATAGTTATATCTCAGCCAAATACATAAATCAATGAAAAGACCCTTGTTACTGGTTTTGTGGTCCAGGGTCACACATGTCTGTTTTAGTATATTTACAAATGTAATTTATTCCAGTGGTGGCAAAGCTGAATTTTCAGTATTATTACTACAGTCTTCAGTGATCCTTCAGAAATCATTCTGATATACTGATGTGGTGCTTAATTATTATAAATTATCATTGGTACTTATTGATAATGGTTATTATTATTAATGTTAAACAGTTCTTGCTGTTTATTTTTTCTGTGAAAGTCATTATGCATTATGCAGTCGTTATAAAATTCAAAAGCACATTTATCATTTATTTGAAATAGAATTATTTTGGTAGCATTGTAATTATTTTTACTGCCATTTTTGGTGAATTTACAGTTTCCATACTGAATAATAGTAATATTGAGTTATTTTCAATATTTGTTAAATTTTATTATGGCATTGTGTTACAATATAGTGTTTTAGACACTATTGACTTATATTGTATGGACAAAATAACTTATTTTTCTTTTGGAGTAACCTGCCCCAAAGACGTCCATTGTGTCTTTTTCCTAGAATGACATCAACATGACCAGTACCAGTTTATATAATCTTCTCTTTATTTGTCCAAATGAATGATCTCCCATCATCTTAGGCCTTCATCACTTGATGCATCATATGCGGTTCTATAAGCTCAAGTCCCCTGCTAAGCCTTATTAATAAAGAAACGGTCATGTGAATGGGGCCTCCTATCTGACTAATGTGTAAATAGACACATGATGTCTCTCCTTTATTTCACCACCTGAGACACTGCTGTATTGGCGCAGTTTTGCACCACAGGCATCAGGCACGTTGTTGGTCATATTTAAGTGAAGGATCAGTTAACATGCGTGTGTGTGTGTGTGTTATTGAGCAAAATGCATGCAAGCGCACGTAGATGCACACAAGGCTCTTTACTGCTCGGATTTGAAT
>JAUMHR010000047.1:8101107-8115314 GCA_032361145.1 Enteromius fasciolatus | reverse complement strand
AAAAAAAAATGTGTTAACAGAATGTCATTAAATAGACCATAAACCTTTCAAAACAAGTGTATAATAAGCTATTACACAATAGCGCAGGACTTGTTAGTTTGACCAGATGGAACTGTTTTACATTATAGGCCTTAGGGGGTGCTCCCAGTATACAGGGCCAGGCTTCTGCTAATTTGAGACATGGTTTGAAACGTTTTGAGCGGAAAATTTTGGGAGTAAGTGCAGCCTCTCATAAAAAACCTCCCAACTACTGTATCAGCCTCGCGGCCCGCTGGAGAGAAAGCAGACCGTTTCTAGCCAAAATATCAAAAAGGATTTTCTAGACAAGTAAAAAATATTGTCATGTTTCCAGAAAAGGAAGTCAAAAGTAAGTGACTTTTCGCTTAGAACCAGCCAAATAATGTGCCAAAAGAGTAAGCAATCTTATATAATCTTATTAAAATCTTATTTTAAACAGAAAACAAGTTTACGTTGGCAGATGATTTTGCTTGTTTCAAGTATAAACGCACTTAATTTTACATTTATTTTCTAAAAACAAGAAAATATATTTTTTCTTGTCTTGAAAATCCTTCTTGATTAAAGAACTTCTACACATTTTGGCTGGAAACAAGACGAAAAATTGGCTAGAATAGCATTTTTTGCTGTGAATGAACAACAAAAGGAGAATTTTTACATGTAGAAATGGAAAGTTGTTTTGTTTTGTCATGCACTGTGCAGTGCTTTTGCATATTTACTAAAATAAGTAGTAGGCAAACTATTATTTACATGTTCGGTCTTTACAGAAATAGTTTACCCAAAAAACTCCAGCTATCCGAGATATAAATGAGTTAATTTCTTCATCAGAACAAAATTGGAGAATGGCCGTAAGAATGACCGAACAGCTGATAAAACATCACAATAATCCACAAATAAATCCACATGACTCCAGGTCATCAGTTAACATCGTGTGAAGTCAAAAGCTTAGTGTTTGTAAGAAACTAATCCATTATTAAGGCATTTTAACTTCAAACTGCTAAAATGTGAGTCATCTATAATTATTCATAATCCATAATAATGAAAGTGTTATCATGGATTTCAGACTCATTTGGCCAGAAGCAACGGTTTAAGGTTAAAATGCCTTCATGATGAATTTGTTAATGCTAGATTTAATGCTGAGTTGTGTGCATTACTAATGATGTTTTTATGGCTTGTTTGGTCTCTATTTCTGACGGCACCCATTCACTGCAGTGGATCGATTGGTGAGTAAGTGATGGAATTTCTCCAAATTAGTCCTGAAGAAGAAACATACTCTTGGTACATGTTCAGAAAATGTACATTTTTGAGTGAACTGTACCTTCAAGGATGTTAATTTAATATCAATTTAGTTAATTTAGAATATACAATGAACTAAAAACATGTAATTATACAATATGTAATTATGTAATTATATATTAGTAAATTATTATTAGTAGTAAATTATTGCTTTAGAACTTAAAAGTGTGGTGCAAGGTACTGAAAAACAGAGTGATGTGCTGCATATAGAATAACATTTAAAATAAAAATAGTGTAGAAGAAACACAAGATCTTGTTTGCCTTCGCCATATTGACAAACACAATTGCAAAATGGATTGCTGTGGGCTGTAGGCTTGTGATAGGCTTATGATCAATTATATTGAACTTAAACAACACGTTAAACAGTATATTGACTTGAATAGACACTTTTGAAAATGTCTATTAATGCTTTCACCTGCAAACAGCAATATAATATGGTAAATTAGCTTTATGTGGGAGCTTGAAACTGACAGGAGCTGAATAATGACACTATTGTCTTTTTGGAGCTGCTTTACAACAGAATTTGGATCTGTCTTATATTTGATGATGTTGGCATTGCTGATTATGTTACCTGTTTAATGCTGTAAAGCTGCTTTGAAACATTTTTTCTTGTATTAAGCGAAGCAAAACATATATGATTTATTGATTTTTTTTATATGACATTCGCTCCATTCCAAATGCGTCACACATGCATTGATTGCTCATATCTGTGTGGTTTCTTATTAATGAAATGTCATTGTGTTTTATAGCTGAAATCTAAAGTAGAATCTGACATGTAGCTTTTCCTGCCTCCAGCGCTGACGCTGTCTATTCTCTTTTTCCTTCAGACGCACAAACACACACACACACACACACACACACATACACCTCTTTCTTTTTGTCTCAGAGTGCTCTGTCCGCCTGTCTCATTGCCTCAGGATTCAATACCTTTCAGCCCTCCCTTTGGATCATTCACGCACACACACCTTCCTCTTTTCAGCAGCACTTTTCTACAGGAATGTTACATCAACAACGCCACGGCAACGGCTGGCTGAGCAGGAGTCCTGTGAATTGAACACAGTGATGATATCAGGCATCCACTGTTCCCAGGTCAGTTAGGGACATGCCACTCACCTGTACAGCTGAAGTCAGTGTACTGCACCGCCAGACAGAAAAGTTCAGCACGGTATATGTTGGAGATTCACCAATAGTAAATTCTGGCAAATAAATGTTATGTCTGATTATTAAAATGTTATACTATTTTGTCTTGAAAAATTACAGCAACCAAGAGCTTTCTGACTCTGCACAGACAGCAATGCAACTGACACATTCAAGACCAAGAAAGGTATTAAGGACATCGTTAAAATAGTCCATCAGTGGTTCGACCGTAATGTTATGAAGTTATAAGAATACTTTTTGTGTACTTTGTGCACACTGTACGTGTTTTCGTAAACATGTCTAAAGATTTTGAAAGAGGATGAATTGCAGTTGTTTTTGTTCGATTTTACTTATTCAAACCAGATTACACAGACGATGAACTAAGAGAAATTTATGTTTTACATCAGAATGTTTTTTATCTGGTGAACGCACAATGAAGACTGACACAGAAGAGAAGTTGTTTTTGAATAAAATTATATTTGTTTTCTGCATGCACAAAAAATATTTACATAGCTTTATAACATTATGGTTTAACCCCTGATGTCACATGGGCTACTTTAGCAATGTCCTTACTTCCTTTCTGGGCCTTGGGAATTGTAGGTGCATTGCTGTCTAGGGGGTCAAAAAGCTCTCGGAATATATTAAAATATAAATGTAAAGCAATTATTTCAAATTGCAATAATATTTCACAAAACGGATTCAGTCCAGTGTCTTTTGGCACAGCGGGTCAATACCGGCATGGATCCAGATGTGGATTCTTTTATAGTGATTTGGCCCAAATGTAGGTACAGCACCATGCCGGATCTGGGCCAGCTCACTTTGTGTGTATATATATATATATATATATATATTGGCCCACATTCACCCACAACGCACACAACCAACCAATAAAAACATAAGTAGTATACATATCTAGAATTGAAATACAATTTGTTTATTTGTACAGTGCATTTGTTTGTTTCATTTAGTATTAGAAGCAAGAAAGGCAGCGTTTAAGCTTTACACATTAGAGTCACAGTTTCTTTAAGTGCTCCATTGTGAAAAGAGTGGCTGTGATATTTGTGTCATCACACTTGAATCATTGCTAGAGAACTATGATAGTCCTAACAGGTATGTTGTTTAGGATGTTGAGTGTGAAATTATTTGAAGGAGCATTTCTCCAAAAAGCTGCAAGCCACACACTTTTGCATTTCAAGTTTGATGTTTCTTCTTTGAAACAACGTTTTTGTTTATTAGGGTTTTATTGTTACATGTAATGTTGTTAAATTAATTTTATTTCTTGCAGTTTGTGTCTCACCATGATGGTGTTTAGTGCTTTTGTGAAAGAGCACCTTCCATGTATGTTCATATTTAAAAGCTGCTTGTGATAGGCCTTGGTTCATCTTGTGACTTTCTCGTCACCACCTGCATTTGGTGGTTATCAGTGTAATTCAAAGCTACAAAACAATTTTTAGAACTTTAATAGGTTGGTATATTAACATTATATCAGTTAATGAAATTGTGGTATTTAACTGTAAAGGTAACTAAAAACCGTAAAACCTAAAATGTTGTTACCATATTTTTTATGCTCGAATTCTGTTTTTTTTTTACCATAAATTTTACAGATTTCTTTTTTTTTTACAGTGTAGAATTCATATCTTGCATGTGACTTTAGAGAAATATAGTATTTTTACTTCACAATGCATTAACTGATGGACTGGAGTTGACCGAATTACTTGTGTATTATGGTGATGTTTTTATCCGCTGTTTGGATTCCCATTCTGACGGCACCCATTCACTGCATATAGCCTGCATAGCCTCAAAGTGAGTACATTTTCAGCAAATTTCCATTTGTGGGTGAACTATTCCTTTAATGCAGCACAGAATGCTGTATAAGCAACTTGTCTGGTTTTGCTTTATGCAGATGACAGTTATTAACTCAACTGTGTCTTTTAGACACTAGTGTTAGTTATAATCAGCTCTAACTGTTTGTCATTTGTGTGTTGGTTTTCTGGGTGTGCCCTGTGTGTGTGTGTCTATGTGTCTATTTTGGGAGGGTCAATACACACACATTTTCACGTAGACTGCCAATCAGTCATTTACATATCACCAATAATCATGTTCGTCATTTCAAACGCTCACACACAGCTCTTCTCTTTCTTCACAGCAGGTGCACACATGTACACTCACATGCACACAGGTGGTATATGTCGCCCGTGTGTACCATGCTGTGTTTGAGATGAATGTTGCCATTCATGCTCTGCATTGACTCCTCTCACCCTGGGGTTTGGTTTTTATTAATATCTCTGACGCCGTATGTTTTCAGTTTGAGGGCTTGTTTAATTTTAATGAGCCTCAGGCATGCGTCTCTTAGTTATTTATAAAATGTTTTTTGCTCACGGGCATCTCAAACAGCACCGAATCCCATATCGCTTTTCCTTTTTTCTCTCTCTCCCTCCTTCATCTGCTTTTAAAGAGGCAGAGATGGAGCATCCTAGCTTGTAGTTTTTGTATATTGTTGATGAGGAGGTTATGAAAGATTAAAAGTCAGCTAACATTCCCAGAGATCATAGACAACCAAAGCCAAACAAGTGTATATCAAGCCAATTTGCCAAACTATTTTCTTAATGAGTAATTTTTTCGATATTTAAATGCTTTTAAAAGGTTAAAAGATATTTAAAAAGAACCATGACAGCAACACACACTAAATTAATTCTGAAAGAATTCTCTTACAGCTCACCAAGGCAGCATCTATTTGATCAAAAATACATTGAAACACATACGTTTAAAAACATAGTTTTCAGCAAGCATATTATTCTTTCTTTCTGTATTTATTAATGTCAATGGATGGTAAAATAGCTGCACAAGTGAATGAAATTGGGATAACGGGTAGAGAGAAAGGGTAAGAAGAGAAGTAGGTCATTCCAAAGATGTGGCAATCATTTTAAGGATTATGGACTCATGGCAAAAGTAACTGGACGGTGAACCTTGGGATTTGATTAGAACATTCCATTCTGCTCTGTTTTACGTTTCCCGGTGACTGTTGATCATGTACTAAAGTGATGAATTATGTGTGATATTAAAATAATGCCTGTGCTTAAAGTAGGTTCCATCTCGCTGTCTGCAGGTCTGTGTGGAGGAGACTGCACTGTAATAGAATCAAATTCCATTTAGCTCTTGATGGTTGAATGATGGTGTCTGACCCTTCAGCTGTCAGATACTTCAGATTTAACACTCATGTCTGTTGGAAGCACTGTGTATTTTCTGTTAATGGCATATTCTATATATATATATATATATATGTATGTGTATGTGGTTGTGTGTGTGTGTGTGTGTGTGTGTATGAATAGGCATAAATAGTGATTGATATGTATAAGCCCAATATGATGAAAGATAATTCAGCTGTCTTCTCTGTTAAAGGTCATAAATCAAAAATCAAATTATGTTTCCCTGGGGGCATAACGATAAATATTATAACAGTGGTTTTCAGTTTGTTTGCTTTAAACATTTTACATTGAAAAATATCCTTTAAATCAAACATATGATAAATACAACATATGTTAAATATGATCCTCAAATGCGTATACCCAATAATATGCTTAATTATTAACATATACTTTGAGTGTTGGGTTTTTAAATGTTTTGGCCAACATAATTGAAAGTTATTCATTTTAATATTGTCCCATGAAATACATATGCCAAACAAAATGCAAATTGGTTTCCATGTAGTTTGAGTGTTTGATTTTGAAATGTTTTAGCTACCATAATTAATTTTTTTTTTCTTCATTTTAATATTTATTTCAATAGCTCACAATAAAATGTTTGTGCTCAACAATGTTCAAAGTTATTATAATTTTAATAGCACCAAAGTTATTACAGTTAACTAAAACCATAAAACAATTACATTAACTGAATAAAATATTTGTTTTATTATTTAAAAAAATATGAAAAATAATATAAAAAACATAAACATTTAATTTCAGCTATAGTCTGTCCTGATCATAATAAAACTACTATAGACATTTAAAATTTACTTTTAACAAAATTTACATTTAACAAAATTACTAAAACTTAAACAAAAGTACAAAATAAAAATACTGTATTGTTCATTTAAATAAAATAAATTAACTTCTTTGTATACCAAATTAACCCTGAATAGCACAAACTTTCTTTGATACTCCGTTAGCCCCTCTACGTCCATTTCCGCTGCTCTGATATCCCAGAATGCAACTGGAGTTTAATTTTAAATCATTAAGCTCAAGGGCAGTGTCCTGCCAGAGCATCACTTCTCACCAATCACTGTCATGGGTCATATGTACAATCACTGATACCTTGCCCTTGTCATAACCAAACAGATTGATTTGGGATGTGCGTGCCAGCCAGTGGAATCATGGGGAACATTAAGAAATTCATTTTTGTTGTTCATTACCAAGGCCCAGCCCTATCGCACAGCGAGTGGTAAGGGTCATGTGATGCATAAGGTGACAGCAGCTGCCGTCTCGTTTTAGCATGACAGCTGAGAAATTTTGCTTTGGAATTAAATTTGGGAAGATAAAAAGGAGCCTAATTCCCTGAGTTGAGGTTTGATGGATGGGGCAGAGGTGGGCAATCTCTTAACACTAAATGGATCTCCAGGATCAATTTCCCTTGGGTGACACAGTTAACTCATCAGTGTATGCAAGTCTTGATTGCATTTCGTGACTGAGATTTGCCACAGGGGAAGCACAGGATAGGAACACGTTCGCTGCGGGACCCCGAGCGAGGGCCATTATTGCAGTACTTGTCAGTTCAAGAACAACAAGTCTGCATGTTGCGTCTATGACGCTCTACTGAGGGATCAGTTACTATATATGGCACAATAAAGAGGAAAGGCACACATGCAGCACAACCGCCCCACAGTGCAGACATGCCACTGAGTTGAGCAGACAGGATGCATCCTCCTCTGACCTTTCTCTTAATCTCCCCCCTCCATCTTCGTCTCTCTCTATCGTACCACCCCTATCTCCTCTCCCAGCTGATCCACTGCGCTGCCGCGTTTGAAGTCGGATATCAGAAGCCTTGAAAGCTTTTCTCATCCTGTATTGTTCATTTATTCATTCTTTTGTTTTTCATTATGCATTCACTCCTGCGTGTCACCGTAGTGTCCAAACTGCTTTGCGCAAACACATACACACTCTCGGTCATGCAGGGGAAAAACTGAGAAGCAACTAACTCACTGAACTTTTTCTTTAACAAGCTGCTTTACCAGCATGTTGAGTAGATAAATCGCACATACACGTATACATAATACATGGATGTGCGCTGTATATATTTATTTTGTATATATAAAACTCTCTCTCATACAAACGATTAATTGTGATTAATTGCATCCAAAATGGATGTTTTTGTTTGCATATGTACAGTACGTGTGCTGTGTATATATGTTATGTTATGTATATATATATATAGACACACATGTAAGTATATATTTAAGAAAAATGTTGTATATATATTTATAATATAAATTAAATGAATATAAATTAGACACTTAAATACATGTAAATATTCTCTACATTTATACTATGTGTGTATTTATATGTACATAATAAATACACACAGATTCAACTCTGATTCATTCTAGTGAGTTGGTTTAACTTTAATGGCCTTCTGACTTTCATATGCAGTTCTGGAAAGTTTCGAACACTCCTTTTCTTTTATATTTGGTGATGGAAATTCTGCTTCATACCACAGTTTATCCTTAATAGCTTTTTCTCTCATATGCAGTTTTAAAATGTCAGATTCATTCTAGTGAATCAGCTCATACTAAACTGTTCTTTTCTTTCATATTTGAAATTGATTCTCTTTAATGAATTGTTTCAGCTTAAATGGTGGCAATGGAAATTCTAGTTCATTCTAGTAAATCAGTTTATGTCTGAATCATTGTAGTGAACTGGTTCATTTTAAACAATCCTTCATCTCAATCGAGTGCAGAGGAGAGTCAGCATGTGATAGTCTGATTCATTCTAGTGAATGAGTTCATCCTAAATGGTCTTTTCTCTCATGCCGTATGTACATCAAAGTCTGATTCATTCAGATGAATCAGTTCATCTAAAGTGGCCCTATCTCATACTGTTTGTAACATTTAGAATGTCTGATTCATTCTAGTTTCAATCATTCATTTAAACAAACAGATTCACAAACATGATTCACAAGTTAAAGTCCTTATACAATATATTATGTTATATTATGGGGCTTTGTTATATTTTGTTATATTTGGTGCTGTCCCCAGTTTTAAAGGTATGGCTCCAGTAAAAAAACCCAACAACTATTCTATCCCAAAAGGTACAATGCTTTCACATTTTCTCTCACACTGTAGTTCTGAGACTGCACTGATTCTGTCTCTGCCATCTGGCCAGTTTCTATCCATGCAAAGGATGTTTGCAGGAGTCATAATTCCAGACGCCAATATTGTATAATCCCTATAAAACAAGACAGATGATGGACCATTTATTTCGTCCCTGCACTACTGACTTGAATACTTCAAGGCCTCCTCACCATAGCTACGCCCAGGACTCGCTGGCTGAAATCAATGGGTGTTTTTTGAGGTGTGAAGGTTTTAATTAATTAGATTGAGCCGGTGAAGGGGACGGGCAGCCATACCTGCTGGGCTGCGAGGGTCTTGCCACGTAGGTCCACAGCATTCCAAACACCTGTGTCTCTGAAGATAAAATTCAGCAGAAACACTTACAGTAAGTGTTTTTCCATTGTTTAAATGGAACACCCGAGACACTGTAAACATCCTCTCCTGCTCTCTAGACAGATGTACAACACTCCTTTCTGTGTTATCAACATTAGGAAGAGTATCTGGCTACCGGTGCAAATCAAGAGTGGTCATTGAATTATGGAGATTTGGTCTTGCACTAGTAAGTTTGCAGAGAATTCATCCACACACATCAAGGCCACTCAAGAGTCTGTTAACTTGAGTGTTCTTCTTCCACTACTCCTTGCCAGGCCCCCAGAAAGATGATACAAATATCTTCTTTTCGAAATTAGGGTGGTCATTTCCTTCACTTAATAAATTACAGCTGCCTCCATTTCCTGTTTTTAGACTCTTGGACATTAGGTTCATTTTTTGTATTGTCTTCCTAGTTTTTTTGAATTTGAGAGGAGATGAGGTCGTGGAGTTTTTCTATCCCACCTCATCCTCAGGTTACTCACCATTCTCATTCATTATTTGTGGACTGTTTTATAATGAATGACCAGGTACAATACGCACGGCTGCTGAAGCCACCATCAGCCCTGCCTCACATATCTCTGACCCACATAGAGACGCATACAGACGGACTCTTCATCACAAGTGAAGATGACCATGACAGAAATTAAATTTCCAAGTGGGTTGACCTCTGTAATTTAGGGTGGATGTTTACTCTGTGTCCACTATGTAATGGCTATGGGAATTTATACTGAATTCCTTATCCTTTATGAGACAATGTTTTTACATTATGCACATTTTTGTTGCTACACAATTAACTATACAATAACTGCACACTTTTTATGTCTATTAAATGAAAGTCGCTGTTCAGGACTGTTTTTGGTGAGCTGTTCTTTTACATTTAAAAGTGAACTTTCATTTAGTTGAACCAGTAAAAATGGTTCAAGCAACAAATTAGCACCGTAAAAGAAAAAGTTGTAAAATGAAAATGGAAAGTTGCTCACCCTCAGGCCGACGAGTTGCTTCATCACATGATCACCAACTAATTATCTGCAGTGAATGGGTGCCGTCAGGACAGCTGATAAAAACATCAAAATAATCCACACCACTCCATCAATTAACGTCTAGTGAAGCGAAAGTTTATGTGTTTGTAATAAAATCATCAAAATGTTTTTTATGAAATGTGAATATATGAAATGCGTTAATAACTGGCCAGCTGCCAGCTGTTAACCTTTAGATTGTGTAATTTCAGGTTTGCTGGATGTACGTGAAAGCATCCTATTCTTCTTTTCACATTACTTCTCAGAAATTTAGACCTGGTCTTTTTGAAGACGTTTTGCATAAAACGTTTTGCCCTTAGTACATTTTTTGTAGTGTATTTTAGTATGCTTGATACATGGGTACTAGGAATATGACACAATATTGGCTCGATGTGACATTATTTAGAACACAGACTTGTCGTTTCCCAACATGTTACATTGCCTTGCAGACTTCAGATTTATATTGACACTTGGCCATTTAAAACATTAGCAGAAAACATTTGGTCAGTTGCCATGATCACCTGGTCCGGCCCAGTTAAAATGGAGAACAGGGCTATCAGCATATCTCTATGTAGAGTTGTTTGAGTGTAGTCCAATTACACAAATTGGGATCTAATTAATGCCAACAAAAAGACGTATGTTTTATGAGTACTGGCATGTGTATCTTTTCCTGAGCAACGATCCCCTCTCTCCACCACAAACACACCCACACCCCACCTCTTGGTACGAAGCGTTTGTGTTTTGTATGATCTTCAGTCACACTTTCTTGAGGAGCCAGTTCAAACACACTGACAGCTAAAGAGTAAAACACTGTAATCCTGCACAGAAGAAACCACTTCAACATGATGCACTAACCAGGTCAGACTCATGATCTACATTGTATAATACTAATATACTTATTGTCAATACTATATTTAACTTGTAAATGCTCCACAATCTTTTGCAGGTTAGATCAACTGAGATGCACACAAAAAGAGTGTTTTATGGGAGGAGGACAGAAATGGTGGAGCTCAATCTAAGATAAAGAAGATGTGGATGCATGCAGGATCTACAGTGAGGACTGGAGTCTGCTGAGACACATCATTTCGCATCAAAAAGTGTTATTTACTGTTTTTGTTTTTTACTTGTTTTCTATTTATTATTTCCCAAAATAAAGATAAACAATCTTGGTTATATTGGTTAAACTTCTTTGGGTGGGGAGTGGAGGGTGTGGGGGGGTCTACCAATCAAATCACTCATCTGCAAGGGTTTTAGGAGGGATATATTTTAAATGCAACCAATCAAGTCACTTTACTAGCTGTAAGTCTTTTGTGTGGGATAAGGTTTAAGTTTAAGTACCCATTTAATATGTTGTGGTCTTCACTTACTTTACAGCAGATTTTAAAGGATAAGAAAAACAGTTTACTCACCCCCATGTCATCCAAGATGTTCAAGTCTTTCTTTCTTCAGTTGCAAAGAAAGTACGTTTTTTGAGTAAAATATTCCGGGACTTTTCTCCATATAATGGACTTGTATGGTGGCCAACAATTTAAACGTCAAACGGCAATTTCAGTGCAGCTTCAAAGGACTGAGCAAGGAAAAAGGGCCTTATCTAGCAAAACAATCAGTCATTTTCTGGATTTTTATATATGTATAGAATTTTTAACCACAATTGGCATGCGCATATGTGTCGTTACGTGTGACTTTTACAAAGTAAACATGCAAAAAAAAAAGTCAAATGTCCTTTACCAAAAGGTTAGAACAATGATTTCAGGTGATTTTAAAGGAGAAAATTAGTTTTAAAACAGTACAAAGATGAAGAACTGACTGCACATGACCTTTCCAAAAGGATTACATTATGCGTGACCATGTGCATTGCAGAGCTAGAGCAAGTGCATTTGTGGTTAAAAAGTGTATAATTAATGTTTTTGGTTTCAGAAAATGGCTGATCATTTTACTAGATAAGACCCTTATTCCTCCGAGTCCTTTGAATCTGTATTTTGACATTCAAATCATTGACTGCATGAACATCTTGGATGGCATGGGGATGAATCGGAATCAAATTTTTGTTTTTAAAGTGGTTTATATATTATAGACCCCCTTATTTCAAACTATATTCACAACAGATGGTACGTCTGTTTGTGAATTTTATTTATTAGTATATTCTGGCAATTAAATCTGGGTGGCCTGCCTTCAACCTGGGCGTCCCAGTGCCACCCTGGCCCTTACATGTCCTCAGTAGCTCGTATCTTGCATGCTGTGTTAACTCAGGTGTGACAACACCACGTGGAGAAAGAACAGGTTTGTCGTCTTTACAACAAACACAGAAAGAGCACAGCCATCAAATGCTCCAGATGATTAGCAGCACTCGCCTTCCTTCCAAACATTTGTCAAGAGTTCTGCCCTTATTAGGCCTTTCTTCCAACCGTTTCTTTAGGGAAAGCTCTGGGGAGTGTAGTTTTTGTCGTCCTTCCACGAAGTTTGACAGGCTGGAGGTTCTTGTTTGACAGGAGGATGTAAACGACCGTTGGATTCCAGCTGGCCTGCATCACACAGCCAGACGATCAACAGACCAGACTCAGACGCTGACATCGGGAGCTAGTTTCACCCTCTGCCGTTTACAATCGCCATGACCAAGTGGCAACATTATGACTTCTGGGGGTTAGTGATGGACGAATGTGTCAGTTGGTGCGGTGGAGTAGTTTGTCTTCATCTTCATCATGTACATAGACGCTGCTACTGGGTTGAATGACCTGTTAACATCTGCTTCCAAAATATACATTTCACCGCTAAGGCTAATTTACATCACTCAAAGCTTTTCAGTGTAAAGATGTTTTTTTTACGTGACCTTTCATTCGCACAACAACTAAAATAAGCTTGTTTTGTGACTATTTAGACATGAACGGAAATGAAGTCTCAGGTATTTGCTTTCTGAAAAAGCAAGCAGGTCCAAAAAGGCTGGTTTATTTAAAACGTGTTGATTAATGGGTATTAATAGAACTGACCCGTAGTATCTTTTCATTCTGATGTTAAACTGAAAATCTTTTCTCCACGTTCGCTGAAACGTGTTTAACCTGGTTTAGGGCTTGGCAGAGACTTTCCAAACAGGGATGTGATATTTTTCCTTCACTGTATAGAACAAAGAGTGGCCTGTCTCAATGCTTTTACATCTTCAGGGGGTTTACATTTGGATAAATAGTGAAGCATAGTTGAAAATATTTAAAGTATTTTCAGAAGAATCAACTTGTATTTATATTTTTACATTGTGAGAACACTTATTAAGAACTCCTATGACAATATTATATTTTATTTTGCCAAAGGATAATAGACATACATGTTTAATTATATTAAATGTAATTAATTATATTAAATTATGCAGTTTTTTTGCACTTTATTTGACAAAAATTTTAATCAAAAAGAGATTCAGTTTTAGGAACTTTATGACATAACTCTTTTCCTATGTACTAGTCAAAATGGCATGTAAAGGACAGTGATTTCTCACTCCCTACATGATGGCCATGCAAAACAAAAGGGCATTAACAGCAAAACCAGTGTTTCAGGTTTACCAGTCACCACTGGCAGCCTCTGTCTGGTTCAGGCCATCAGGAAATCGCAGGGCTGTTCAAACTTAGTCCTGGAGGGCTGGTGTCCTGCAGAGTTTAGCTCCAACTTGCCTCAACACACCTGCCTGGAATTTTCTAACATGCCTCGTAATTTGCATTGATTAGCTGCATCAGGTGTGTTTGATTAAGGTTGGAGCTAAACTCTGCAGGACACCAGCCCTCCAGGACTAAGTTTGAACAGCCCTGGGTTACTGTAATGAACCTCCCAGTTAAAAAGGTAGCAAAAAGAGGGCATTAACACCCCCTTAATTTTTCCCCCTCATTAATGTACACACAGCCCCCCATATTAACAGAAAAACAGAGAATTGTTGACATTTTTGCAGATTTATTAAAAAAGAGAAACTGAAATCACATGATCCTAAGTATTCAGACCCTTTGCTGTGACGCTCATATATTTAACTCAGATGCTGTCCATATCTTCTGACCATCCTTGATTTGAGTCCAGCT
>JAUMHR010000047.1:8080736-8092970 GCA_032361145.1 Enteromius fasciolatus | reverse complement strand
GGCAAGTTCTACTACATTCAGTTGATATGTATTAGTATAGTAGTAGCACTGGTAGTATTTTTGGCATTTAAGTTTGTAATATTGTCAATTAATTGCAATTTAGTCTACATACACACAGACTGGCATTTTGGTATTTATATGTAATATGTGTTGTTTGAATAAATCCCCAATTTAATTGCTGTAAATGTCAGTAGAAAATATCAAAGAAATGAAGATTGTGATGTGGCTTCCTCTGAGGCCTTAATGGGGAAACCCACAACACAGTTCCACTTTTGACGTCATCTTTCAAGTGCACTACGGTCAACAAATAACAACAATGGTTACTATGACAAAAAAATTAAGCTGTGAAGAAACCATAACCAATACTAGGGGACTTCTTAAGAGTGTGAAAGAGGGTAACGTGACTTTATGAATAATTGGTTTCTTAACACATTTGAAGAACTTAGCTGGTGTGGTGTATGTTTTTCTTATTCATAGCCTGAATCCTTACACATGCAGTCCAATTTTAGTAAGAATTTTGTATTAGGCCTATTATTATTTTACGGTCAGTATTATTTCATTACATTTATAATAGTTTAGATTAGGTTGCTGCGCTGCAAGGCAGCACTCCACCTCAGGAAGAGGATATGCCATCTTTATCATGATTGAAGGAAGCTGTGGTCTCTCGTGCAAAATTATAAATGCCACAGTAAGATTTTTGTGCATGGTTTCTTTAAAAGGCAAGCCATTTGTATTTAAGTTTTTGTTACCTAACAAAGGATTTTTTTATTCGCCTCTGGTACAGGTAGTCCCTGACATGAGGACTTAGTATATAACAAAGGTTCACGAACAGAAATGCTCTGGGCTTGTACTGCTGCAATTTCTAAAGGAAGATGACAGACTGGCTGCTAAACTAAGTGCTTCAGTGGACATGAGTTTGATGTAAATGCAGAGAGAAAAATGCTGGTGATGCAAGTTCACTCCACAAGCATGAGGAAAAACAGAACAGAGGATTGCACAATATATCTGTCTGGTTATCTATTTCAGTGAATGAATGAGCCCCAACCTGTTTCAAATAACCAATATTAATATGTTAACCAACTCACAAATGTTTAATTCAAATTCTTGGGAAAGAGCTGCAGAATGCAGTAATCCGGTTCAGATCAGCGGTCGTAATGAGTTTCTACACACTGCGATTCAAACACACCAGAATCGACTAGAGAGCGGGCGACGTCATGGAAAAAATGACGTCAGGTTTAATTAGCCGCCGGGGAAGACTCGTCTGTGACTGTGGGCGGGGCTTACAATGCAGGCTCGCGCTGAAGCGTGTCGTTTATTAAGTTAACATAAACCACGACGCCGCACAAGTCATTTTACACTTTACAGCGTCTCAGAAACATCTTTATAAATTGTGTTAATGCGCGCGGACAAGGGGCAGAGGGCGCGCCTAATGTGATTGACATCCGGTCTCAGCCAATGAGGATCCTCCTGCATCTCGGCGGCCGTCCTCCTGACGCGCATCACATGTCTCGAGCGACGCGAGTCTGTGGGAGGGATTTTTTTGCAGATTGGAGTAGCTAGATAGACAGCAGAGTGAGTCTGAGGGAGACCGAGAGAGTGAGGGGCTCTGAGGCACCGTTCGGAGAGCATTGTGAGTGTAATTTCACAGTTTCTTGCATGCATGCTTGTGTTATTGCCACGTTTCAAATGCAGCATTTTTTGGCTTCCTCTCCGCTGATTGTCTACATTCACCGCGCTGTCCGTTAGCTTGCGTTATTATCAGCTAGCCAAATTGGCTAGGCAACTCCTGCTAGTTGGTAGCAGGCAGAGAAAGGGACAAGAAGGCAACCGGGCTGCTGTGCATTTTTAACCCACACCTGCCTATTGTCACTGCAGGGGAGGGGGTGTGTGGAAAATCAATGGGGTTTTAATGTATTGCACCGTGTTGAGATGCAGGGATGATGTGTAGAGCACGCTGGAAAGTTGCTTTTAACGGACGAAGCTTGAGAAATGTGTGCGTGCCGCGTTTCTAACGTTACATCTAACGCTACGATTACGCGACACAGTCAATATTTTAGAAATACTACTAATAAAATAACGTTATTTTATAACAAACTACTGATATAATAAAATAATGAATGTGCGCTGGAGGTTAAACATTATGGAAAATTTACAAAAGGAGCTTTTTGTCATTTTATCCTAGAGAGGGTGACCCTAATGTTATTTTAACGACCGTTTTTTTTTTGAAAGCCGCAGAATAAAAGGCTCGCGCTGTGACTGTTCGAGATCGGTTGGCTGTCGTTCGTTTGCGATAAGAGCGTTAACTCCAGTGAAAATAAAGCACCGTCTCCTGGACTTTTTTTTTTTTTTTTAGGACGGATACAGTTTATTCTCTTACGCGAACGTTTTCGCGTTTATTGACCGTTCTCTCTTATGCAATGCTGTCAAACGAGCTAACGTTAACTTGTTCCGCTAAGCGACCGTCTCTTGTCAGTTTAACTCTCCGTGACTTATGACATTAACTTAGCCGGGTATTTTAGGGGTTAACTTAAAAACGATTATTTGAGTCTCGTTGAAAAGTTGGAGACCGCTTCAGTTTCGGGTGAGGTAAGATGTTGATCTGGTGTCATTATCAAAAATAAACCGTACACCCCCTTTTGACAGGATGACTTGAGTTGAAACCGCTAGCAGGCTAAAGCCAAATGTGAGGACGCTTCAGCTGTCAGCTTGCTTTTCAACCCCATTACCTGCTTGTTCAGTTATCTAATTTCGAAGCGTTTTTTTACAACAACCGCTTAGACAATGTTCAGAAAGCTTAAAATGTCACTTCGGTCATCGTTTATTCATCACTATGTGATAACCCGCGTGACTTTCCTGTTAAGAGATGTTAGTTAAGAGTGACAGCCGCAACCGCCATTCACTTTCATTGGACGTTACAGACTGCCCACCGTAACGGCGATGTTTTGCGAAGAATGTAAGGTGTGTAAGAGGTTAGGGTGAGTAAATTATTTTTTTCGGGTGAACTGCCCCTTTAAGCTTGGCGCGTTCGTGTCAACAGTTGTAGTATACAGTCCTAATTCCTCCTGTCATGTGTGACTCGGCATGAGGACTGGAACAAGCGCTGTGCGACACGTCAGATTTGCTAGGATCCTATTTGAAGGAGCAGATGTGCAAAACACAATGTACCCAACATAATCGGCTGACTTATTTTATCTACTGTCTGCCTAATGTGTTGAGATTGAATTTGGCACCTAGATTTTCTAGATGGACCCCGGTGTGCGTTTAAATAGCGTGTCAGGTCTGTTGCTCCTTGGCGTACATCATTCTCTGCCCTGTTGCTTCTTTTGCTCGAGCTTTTATAGCTCTTGATAATACCTCGCTGTATGACAGCAATGTTGAATTTGACCTTGAGTATATTCAGCTTAATTTAAATCGATTCACTTTTCTGATCTTCACACAATGCTTTAAGTATACACTGACCTTTGGCAGATGTAGACTTAGGGGGTTTATTGAGATTTAAATGAGTTTGTAAAGAATTTGTTGGGGAAATATAACATTTCTCCTAGACAAATTTGGTATAAATATGGTTTTGTTTTTTTATTGTTGTTTTTTTAAGTAATACAGTACAAAATCATTGATCATTGTAACTGCTGAATGTAAAACTGTCTGTTAAAAGAAAGTGTTTTCTTATTTATTGCAGCACAGAAATGTGATTTTTACTTCTTTTTAATTTTATTTAATGATTTACCCCATCATTAAATAAACAAACCTTTGACTCAAGTTAGCTTCAGAGGCCTTTGGACTTTTATAAGCACAACTAGGCATGTATATCTACTGATTTAATAAACAAAAATGTAAATGAGATAAAAATGTACCTAGATATTAATATGCAATAAAATATTCAGTTTCTAGAGCTGTGAGGAGAAACTTGCATTCAGATAATGATTACGATTAGTTTTGTCATGCTTATAATTTAGTATTATTATTGTTGTATTATAGTGTTATATATACATTTATTTGTGTGGTTTTTTTTTTAGTGTCATTGAGGTGTTTATTAATATTTTGAATTACGTTTTTATAATTCCCCCTTTTCATTATAAAGTTGTTTTTTTATTTTGTTTATTTTAAAGTCTTTAATTTTTCTATATAGTTTTGAATATTTATTTTTGTAATTTTGATACGAGTTAAACTAAATGAAAAATATAAATTTTCTGTTTTTATATTAAAGTTTGTTGGTTTATATGGTTTTGCATTTAGTTAACTGTATTGACCTTTTATTAATGTAATTGATGCATTATTATTTTGTAAGATGCATATACATAAGTGATATTGGTCTTTAGCATATGTTTTGTTTAAATTTAACATTGTAAACATTGTAAATTAAAAAGTATTTAGTTATGGACCATGGCTGTACCTCCAGAATTGTTATAACTACGTTTTGGTCAAACAAAGTCTATATGCTTTTGTGCAGCGCATGTAGTACAATCTGCAATGTTATATTATTTTAATTAAGTAAATGTGAATGTTTTCCATGCTGACTGGAATGGAAAGATGGTAACTTAGCCCCTCTCTCTAGTATTGTTTATGTAAGAGGCCACTGCTTTGGTGTCACATTAATCTGAGGTGACATTCAACCCCTCATAAGCTATTATAAACAGCTAAAAATAGAGTGATTTGCTATTAAGTACATTTGAATAATGTTGCAATTTAATTACTGTGTAGCATCAAGATTTTATGCCTTAATCAGTAGTCGATAACAGAGATAAAATAAGCATCTTAGGGGCCAAATGCATTTTCTGTTAACAATCTAAATGAGGTCTGTAAATAAGAACAGTGTGCACACAGTTATTTTCTCAGACCTCAAATGACTAGGGTAAATTACGACCTCAAAGTAGATGAAAAGTAGATTCTGTTCAGGCTCTGTTCTCATTAAAATTTGATTTGCAATCAGGTTTATTATTTGTTTTGTTGCAATCTATTTGATGCTCTGTAAAAACAGTTATTGAAATCTGGTTTTGCCGCAAAGGAATGTGTGAGCAGTACTGTTTGACTGCTGCTTACAGGTGCTGTCTTTAAAAAGTATGTATCTAAATATAAAGCAGATTGTGTTTGGACAGAAACGGAGCCTTTAGTCATGTCAGTCATGCACACTCGCATCCATTCACAAAGTGACATTCAATGAGTTAAGCAAATATAAAATTTGAAGCCTCATCGTGCCCATTATCCCATCATGTCTAATGGTTCGAGTCATCCCTCATTTACTGTGCAGTGTCAGACATGGAGGCAGGGGTCGGAGCAAATGGCTGGCTTGTGTCCTGTGAATGGCAACCATAACAATCAACTTAAAGGTTCCCGTTTTTGAAAATCACTTCTTTAGATATGCTGTTTTAGGTCCTGGTGAGAACATGAAAGCTTTGAGCTTTTAAGTACGTAGCCGTTTAAATGTAAAACTGTGTTCATCTAACAAAGCAGAAGGGATAATTAGGGCCCTATGAAATGGTTTTTATTTCCCAAGTTTCTAGTTTTAACTTTTCTAAAATGTTTTATTTGTTTAATACATTTTAATCATCATATATCATGTACATATCTCATCCATTAATTGATAAAAAGAACTATCTGAGGTTTAATATATAGGAGGTGTCACTCAGGTTCTTCTTGAGAAGTCGTGCTTTGTCTGCTTGAGTGGGCTGCTGGATGGCTGCTGTGAGTTGGCAGGATCAGTGTCTAAGGGTATAGTAGAAGTGCCCAGTCGGTGGTGTGAAGTGGCCTTAAGTGCACTGAGCCATGTAGCATGAGTAAGGCAGGGCGTCTCTGCATTGTACCCTCCACATAGAAATGGCCTGACCCATTTCAGCAACAGCCAGCGAGGGGGATGGGGAGTGGGCAGTCTGAGGCTGCTAAAAATACCCCATTACCGACAGCTCCACTGCAGAGGGATCCCTGGAATTGCTGTCCTTGACTAGCATGAAGTTGGCTTGTACAGTGTAGGGTCTCCAATTGCCGACCGAAAGGGTTTCCTTGAGGTTTTCTTGCAGCTGCACTTCTGCTTTCCAGTGCATTGCCTTTAGTCATAGAGGAACTCTCAGACCACATGTGAACCTGCCTATTTATTTGCAGGTGCATATATAAATGTATTGTTTCTAGGGCGGATTATGTGGTCACAAAATGCTTGAAATTGCACACTACGATAAATACCCTTTTCTTTGTATAAAAGATCATATAAGTATATGATGTTATGGTTAAATTATTAGTCTGAAGGCAGGTGGGTGCAATCCACAGGCACTGATCCAAAATGGACCTCTAGCTTTGCATGGCAAGGGTTAACTGTTTCTCAACCATACTGTGGTAGCTGTTTGAAGATCCAATCACAATGATTTTCCACTGTTGTGACATGTGACCTGCTCAGCAACCTGAAACTGTCACGGCACAGCAAAGATTTGACACTTCCCTCATCGTGGTCGAACAGTCACCTATAGATGATAACTTGGAGAAAATAAGCTCATCTGTGCAGGACAGAGGTTATCTTGCTTGGAAACCTGCATGTGTTCTGTTATTTACAGTCTCATTTTTTTCTGATCTGTCAAAATGAACCATAATGATGAAATGCCTAACACGGCTGCTGGAGAGTACAGTCATTTCAGGAAGTTCTGTTTCGACCTGACGCATTTTTGGACCAGTTTTTTCTTCAAAAAGGAGGAGCACAGTTAGCTTCTGCAGTGTGAAACTGTTGGGTGTTTCCCTTTTCACTTCCAGTTTTAATAAAAGAGAAAATCGTGCTTGTTGACGTACTTAAGACTTTATTTGGCAATGCTAAAGATGTCTTTTATGGTATTTATTTTTGGTTGTTTGTCTGAGCTTCATAAAAGGCCAATTCCAGAATTTCTGCACCTTTTCTGGAGAAGTTTTAACTGAAGGATTTTCTTTTAATTTGTCTGCAATGTTTATGACATTGACTGTGGGAGAAGTTGATTGCCCAGCTGGTAGCCTGTTACAGAGCAACATGCTGTTTCACGCTCCGTATGTACTGCTGCAAGTAAATCAGTCCTGGAGGGCTACTACACGTTTTACTACTTCTTAGAGAGAGAAAGCGTTGTTAACAACACCATCTTCTCATTTTCCCAGTTTGAATTTTCACAAACTCGTGCTTTTGACCTCTCTTCTCCTCTTTAAACCTCTTCAGATTATCCTTTATCCTGTTCTGGTCGGCACATTCCTTGATTATATTATAATGAAATCATGCTAATAAAGGCAAGGAAAGTGAACATATTGTCAGCCCTTGTAGCTACTGAAATGGTCTCAAAGAAACTGTTCATTGACAGTCCATAGTATGTTATTTGGTTTGAGGGCATGATATTGATATGGAATTTTCTTTTCTGTTTGTGTACATGAAAATATGGAACATGATAGATGAACTTTGTCCAAGCAGTCCAAGGTCTGGTGGGGCGTATTTACACTGTCATTTACAGTGTCACTTCAAGTGTAGACATTTAATTTGTACATTTTTGCGAATACCTTTATCCAAACCCATTTGAAATTCATTCAAATTCACTGCTGATCACTTTATACATTCCGTGGGGAATCCAACTTATGACACTTTTTTTTTTTCTTAATGCGATGACTGGAAACGTTAATTCAGGTTTACTTGCCCAGTAAACCTGAATGAACCTTATATTTGAGAGAATGTTGCTGCAATTAATAATAATAGTAATAATGCAATTTTGAAAGCGTAAGCTATAAACGCTTACTATATTCCTTTCAGTTGTGTTCTATTAAATAAGTTTCCAGATTTAAAGCATTTTAATGTTACTTGAAAAAGCCACGTATAATGTTGGGAAATAGGCTTTTTAGTCTCTCACATAGTTAAGATGGCAGGTCAGTTCCCACGCTACTTCTTAAAAAAGCCCACATAGTTCTGCCTGTAAAAGTGGGTAGCATGTCACCTTGAAATTCAGCCAGTAAGTTTGTTCTTACTATTTCCAGGCCCAGTGGAGAGTTTCTAAACTTTTCTTAAGCCTTTCTAAACTTGATGTTTTAGTCGACATGCATATCTGTGTACATTTGGGTTTTGCATCTGTAAATACACATTCAGCAATAATAACATTATTATTATAATTAATAAAGAATTTTCTTTCTTTCTTTCTTTCTTTTTTTTTGTAGGTCTCCTTGGGCTGATTGTGTGAGGTTTCAGTCACAATGAAAGCAACGCCACAGGCTGAGGGGAATGGCTTGTGAATTATCCCTGTCCTGCCACCTGCAGTCGGGAATCCTCCTCCTCTTACTCTGAAGGACGTCAGTTGTTTATGGGAACTACTGGCATTGGTCTCCAGAGGATATAGCTCTCCTTTTGGGACGCCATTTTTCCTCCCTTGCTGAGACACGGTGTAGCCAGGAGACATGACTAACAACTCATACAGCGGGGTGAAGAACTCTGTGGCCGAGCCCAATCACGATGGAGAGTTTGGCTGCTCGCTTAAAGAGCTGCGCTCTCTCATGGAACTGCGAGCGGCTGAAGGATTACAAAAAATCCAGCAATCTTATGGGGACGTTAATGGACTTTGCAACAGACTGAAAACATCGCCCGTAGATGGTACATAATCATTATCTTGCACTTGATTTGCTTTCCAGAAATCAAAAAGCAGTTCCAGGAAACAGAGACTCTTTGGATGGTTTTGAACAGCATTGTTGTCTCACTCTAAACATATAGCTGTTAGCAGTAGCGAGCAGGTCAGTTACACTTGAATGGCTTCTTGCTGAATTTTAGCGCATCTGCAGTCTATTTGGAGGTCCCGTTGCTGCTGATCTGGCAACACATAGACAGTGTGTTGATATCTTAGACAATTGAAACGTTGATCTGTTTTCCTTACTAACTGGTTAGACTTCATAGAGGATATCCTAAATATAGCTTGTGTGCTTTGGTCTGTGTTTTTGACAGTTTATATGAAAGTCCTTAATGTCAAACACAAATGTGTTCACCATCCCATATTATAATCTGTGGAATTGCAGTTACAGCAGGGATGTTACAGCTTCTTTTTAGACATCTATTTGTGCTTGCACTTTATCGTCCATATCTTTATTTGTCTCCAGGGCTGCAACTAATGACTGTTTAGATATTTTATATATAAAGTAAATCACAAAAATTCACTCTATGAGCTATTTTAAGCAACACCTGCTGTTAGCATGCACTTAATTAACTTGGAATTTATTACATTTACCAATAAGAATATATCAGCAATATAACAGCATGCACATAATAAACAGCACAAGAAATCTGTTGGAGCACCTGATACTTCACATGCAGCCATATGCTTATGACTATTTTTGAACCATTTCATATAAAATCCCTCCATTCTTGGACAGCTTGGTTCATGAACTTGTTTGAAGTGCAAAGTGGCATCATCATCATATAGATTCTTCAGTTTAAATGATCAATTCTTGTCATTGTTTTTTTTAAATTGTTTGGTTGGTTGTTGCAGCCCTGTTTGTCCCTTTTGTGCTCTCCCACCATCTCGGTTTACTATTTTGCACTTTCTTTTATTGCAAGGGGAGTGTGAGCAAGTATATAGTCTTTAGGGTAAGATATAGAAAAGTGCAGAGTCAGTGTGCAGTCCACAGCTGCAGCTTCATTGGTTTATTACCTCTCTGTAGACATTAGGTTTAATCGCTGGCCTGACCTTGATTGAACTCTTGGGGGAAGGGATTTTCAGTTTGATCCCAGATTAAAACGGCACCATGTCCATAGCAGTTCTCTACAGGCTCTTTGAGATGCAATTCTCTCGTGCGTGAACCCCCAAGGGCTGCAGACCAATATTTCACTGTGTCTGCTGGAGGCTTCTGGCCAGTGTTTCCATGAGAATACTTCACTTATCAATTTAACATGCAGCCTTGATCAGCACTAATGCGTCTTTGGTACTGAAAGTCAAAATGTAGCACACCTTCTTGATTGAGAACTCCTAAGGGAGTTCCTAACCTGCCCTCTCCAGTATTAGTGTCTTCTTGAGCATTAGTTTTGCTTGCTATAGGATGTTCTGGTTGGTTACTATTCCAAGTTTGTGATATTCTGGTAGACAGGGTTCAGGTTGCTCTTCACTCTCAATCCATTTTCTATTATTGCCCATTTTATAGTCTCTTAGAAAAGTAATCACATTCATGCTTGTACCACAAAATATATCCGTTTGAACAATAATAATAGTGATGACTGCGTTAGCGTCCTAGGTCTTAAATGTATCTGACACTTGGCATCATGAACAATGTTTGGCAGAGCACCAAAATCAATCTTTCAGTCTTAATAATGAGGGATTTCAACATGTCTGCTATGTACGGCATGTTTGGATGCTTACATGTAGTGTCACCTGCCCTCACAAGGTCTGACTTTTATTAGCAGGTGATGAAATACGGAGTGATTGAAACCAAAGCTTACTGTGCAGTCTGCAATCCAGAGCTGTACCTTTGTCATAGTGTCAGTGGAAACTATAGCGTCAGTGGAAATGCATATTTCTACTTAACAGCTCAAATAATGGGGTCATACTGATAGCATCGATATGACTCCTAAAAATGTGTGTATTGTTTCCTGAATAGACTGTCTGAAACTTGGCCCATGCTGTGCCAGAGCTTTGTATACCGTGTGAATTGTGCGTTAGTCATAGAAGAATAGTCTAAGAATTTTCCCCCTAGATATTCTATTCAGTGGCCAGACTGATAGAGGGCCCTGTCGCTTAGCCATTCTCGCTACACGGCACACGTCTAACTGAGATCGGAGCCCCACAGCGATCTGCCAGTTTAGCTGCGCCCTGCTCCCTCTGCTTCACAATAGCACTCTGGCAAGCAGCCCTGCTGTTATGACACGTTTTACAGCTTAATCAGATCACTCAGCTTTGCCATAGGAAATTAAGCAGTCATTCAAGATTACAAGAGCTTTGACAATTGAAAAGGGATTTCTAATTAGTAAGTAGGCCATTTCTCAATTTTGTAGCAAAGCCAGCACTAATCTTTCTACTCTCGAATTTAACTAGTTACTTTTTTTTTTTTTTTTTTACAGCTCTTTTGGGTTCACTTAAAATCGTGATGTTCTCCTCATCTAATTCGGGTACAATTGAGTCTGTATTTATGCCGGCCGGTTCCTCGAATCTATTGTATTGCGCAATTTGCACGTGTGGACATGAGGGACGTCTACTGCAAATTAAATGCCACCGCTCAAGATTTGTTTTAACTGATGGGAGTTTTAATTGAAAGAGCTATTAGTGTATATATATGACCAAGCCTTTCGTGGGCAAAAAGGACAAACATTCCTAGGACATTAAGTGTCGAAATTGAGCGGTAAATTCATATTCGCTAAATGATTTAATTGAAATATCTCTAAAGGATATCTCAGAAAAGACTAAACTTCTTAAATCAGGTGGGAGGTGATGTTTGTAAGGTATACAACCAAGCTTCATCCAGTAATTTTACTACGTATGACCTGAGCTCTGACACATAAGTGTGTTAAAGGTGAAGCGTGGGTTTTCTAGTGCCTTCTTCTGCCTCAGATTTCTTTTGTAGGTTTATTTCAATGAAAAGGATGAATTCTCTTGCACTTGCGGAACAGAAGCGCACTACAACATTAGCTCAAATAATATTGAAAGTTTGAAACCGATTTGTATAGAACAGAGGCACAGAATACCATACTTTTAAGTGAAGTGCACGTCAGAAATATCCCTTTGTCTCTTAAGCACTTACTACAGGTATTTATGAATGGGGAAAAAAAGAAAATATTTAAACTAAAATTTAACCAGCATGCTAAATAATGGGAGCTAGGTGTGTTTGTGAGATTGCAAATTAGCAGCAATGGCTTTGTGTATGTTGTAGTCTGTATATTTAATGAATTGATGAGCATAGTTATTTATTATTTAATGTTTTCTCTTGCCTTTCTAGCTTGTTAAATATTTAATAGGTGCTCTGTTAGTAATGTGCCCCATTTCTTTTATGGATTAACGCATTAGAGATTAGTAAAAAACAATTTATTATTACTTTCCATGTTTTTGAGACTTTCAATGTCTCGGTGAATGTAGAAATTGTCAGATGATTTGGATTCTTTTGGGAAACTGCAAAAACCTTGGAGTCTTTGCTGAAACTGGTGCTAACACTAGTAGTGTGAGGTAAATGGAAAGGAAAAGATGTGACCAGGTATGGTTTTCCATACTAGGAATTTGTGCTCTGCAACCCATCCAAGTGCACATACGCACAGCAGTGAGAAGTGAACACACACACACACACACACAC
>JAUMHR010000047.1:8061508-8076147 GCA_032361145.1 Enteromius fasciolatus | reverse complement strand
TGACTTGAGACATGGCATTGGACCATATGTTAGTTATTGTTTCATTAGCTTGTTTTATTGATTTATTTTGTCTTTATCTAATGTGATTCAATGTATTCAATATTGTTCAGAGTAGATCTTTTTCAGATACTTTATTGACAGATACCCAATGTAATTACACATTGGGTATCTGGCTATTTGGGTGTCCCCCAAACTCGGACACTGTCACCTTTTGTCTCTGATGAGTTTGTAGGTCTGGTACATTATTGTGATGGGATACTTTCTCCATCAGGTGACCTCCTGCCTGCTGATGGCGTTCTCATCCAGGGCTACGACATCAAAATAGACGAGAGCTCTTTAACTGGGGAGTCTGACCTCGTGAAGAAATCGGCGGATAAAGATCCTATACTGCTGTCAGGTGGGACATGAAATTGCAATCTGCAGAAACTGCAATATTTAACTGCACATTTTAGAATTTTCTGTGTCTTGTCTTAGCTCTATCTAAAAGTTCAGCCAAACCGAATAAATGTCCAACTTGGGAGTTCAGATGTTTGCTATGTAGGACCTGCTCCCTCTCAAAGAGGCTATTGCACATCTTCAGCTAATCCCATTTTATGAAAGCCAGTTGATCCTCTGATAGAATGACATTGCTGTGTGCCATCCCAGAGGAGATGAAGGGGATTTGTGAGCCTGAGTGGGCACTTCTCCAGCAGAGCCTGCGTTAGCATGCTGAGTCTACCCCAGCAGAAAACCTCCCTGAAATTTTTTTTTATAGACCCCCTTCTCAAGCTTAAACAATTATTGAAAGCTGTATTAAAGAAAATTGGCTACTTTTTTCTGGACAATTAATTACGTGTCATAAACTAAGCTGTGTGTGAATGTTTTACATCCAGTCGTAAATATATTGGCAGTAATATGGACCGCTTTGTTCTTCATCTGGCCCTTATTCATCTTGTCTTCTTCTCTGTAGGCACTCATGTCATGGAGGGCTCTGGAAAAATGGTCGTCACTGCTGTCGGAGTCAATTCCCAAACTGGAATCATCTTCACGTTACTGGGGGCAGCAGCAGAAGATGATGATGATGATGAGGAGAAGGAGAAAAAGGAGAAAGAGAAAAAGAAAGAGAAGAAAAGTAAGTTGTCTGTATTATTCTTTCTTTTTTTTAGTCTGCCTCAGAAACTAAAATAGACCAACCAGTGGCCTTTTCAGACTGTAGCTACTGTGCCTGCAGAGAAATGAATAGGCTGTACAAGTGTGTGTGTGCTCCAGCATTCATGAAAGTGTGCTTTTGTCAAACGAGAGATTTTCTTTTTTTTTTATTATTACTATTTAAAAGTATTTTTTTGTTTGGTAAAAAATGTCTGAAGTAATGAGTCATAGAAAAATGTAACGATTTCTTGTGGGCTCCATTAACTGCCATTTAATGCATTTCTGCAGCCCGTGGCTCACGTGTTGGGTCTCTAAATGAGTGCCTGCAGATACATGAATATTTCAGTACTTGCAGAGGTTGGGCCCCAAGTTGCTGTTCAGTGACTGTGCACCTCAATGCAATTTTGTGCATTTGTGGTCTAGCCACGGCAGTTGGCTTAAAAAAAAACAACCCTAATGAGGTTGTGGCACACATCTGGCGTAAATATTCAGGGGCCATTTCTCATTCTGCTAAATCAAAGAGAAGATTTGCATAATTGAAAATATGTTTAAATGTGCGCTGTACAACCGTTACTTGCATAATGGTGAATTATGAATAAATTTGTGAGTGTTTGTTATATGGCTTATCTTTCTCTCTCTTTCTCTAGATAAAAAGCAGGACGGCTCTGTGGAGAATAGAAAGAAAGGTGAGTAATCCTATTGACTTAATGACATAATGAACACCATATTGGCTTAGAAGGCCAGCCTCTTACTTGCTGCAGCCTGCATTAAAAACATCGCCTTAACCCATTAGTGCTATTGGATCTTCATTAAAGCTTATCCACACAAGTGTGAGGTGTAAAAAAGTGTGCATGTGTAAAGATTTGAGAAGTTAGCCTAGTTTTTGGACTTTGAATATTATGCAACGTTCAAAATTTTGAAAGATTTGAAAGAAATACTTTTCAGCTAGGATGCACGGATTTGATCAAAAGTGACAAAACTGCAAATGAGAATGATTTCTGAAGCATCATGTGACACCGAAGACTGGAGCTTCTGAAAATTCAGCTATGCCAACACAGGAATTATGTACGTTTTAAAATGTATTAAAATAGAAAACCGTTCTTATTGAATTACAGTAACAGTAATAATATTTTACTGTACTGTTTTGGTCAAATATATGGATACATGGTGTCTTTCTGAATACGGATTTACTATTTGGGCAAAAAGTGTCACATAATTTAGTTTTTTGTCACGTTATGTTCAGAAACCAACTGTGTAGCATTTACTCTAAAGGTAGCGCACGCCTGTGTTTACTGAAGCCCCAAGCTACAGACCGACCTGCCAGAAATGAGCTCTAATCCACCAGACTAGCATTGCAGCTCTGTGAGTAGAGCGTGGCAACACGGCACAGTAGAATAGCAGAATAGCAGTCCCACATCGCTCCTTACCCCCCGCTAATTCAAACGCAGTCGCATTACCTCACATCACACACCGGTTAAATCCTGCACACAGGCTGACTGCATCATGCTACAGCAGCGATAGGCAGAGATGCCATGCTGCGTGCTTGTCTGTATGATTGCACGCATGCTGAGTTCTTTGTTTGTGTGATGTCACCTCACTGGCAGGCTGTACTTTCAGCACGCAGAGCGATGGCCTTGAGATCAGGATAAGTGTGTGCATGTCGTCTTTTATAAGCGATAGTGATAAGTGATGGACTAGACATCTGAGTGTGGCGACGAGGTTTTATGTCTCCTAGGATGCTTGGTCACATGGGTTTGCATGTGGCTCATAAATTTGAGGATGATCTTGAGCTGTTTTCACGGACTGCAACAAAAATATAATTAATTTATAATCACTATTATAATTAATTTATCTGTGGTTCCCCTCTCATGACAAATAATTAAGTGAGCAATTTAATTAGAAAATGCTTCCTGTGTGGCAAGTCTGGAGAAAATCATAATCACTGCATATTCACAGCGTTCTTTTATTCTATTTGTAGCTAAAGCCCAGGATGGTGCTGCAATGGAGATGCAACCTCTAAACAGTGATGAAGGGGCTGAGGGTGAAGAGAAGAAGAAAGCCAACTTGCCAAAGAAAGAAAAATCCGTTTTGCAAGGAAAACTGACCAAATTAGCGGTCCAAATCGGAAAAGCAGGTAAGCATGATTGCTTTGAGATCATCTATTGTGTTTAAGACTTCAAATGCTTCCGCCTCTTAAAGTGTTAATTATTTTAAGTGTATACTTCTCTGGGAAAACTGGCCAAATATATTGATGACTCCTTTTGCATTACTCAGTATTGCATTGCGTTGGATTATTGTCTAATCAAATGCTCTCTAAAATGGAAATCCCACCCAAGTACCTTCTGCAACTAGCAGTAGGTTCATGACATGGCTAAAGTCTGTTAGCTATTTCAGAAAGGATGTCTTGCCAAACTTCTGTTTTCAATAGGAAATATGTCAACACAAGACAGAAAACTGCATTTGTCAAGCATCTTTCTGAGCATAACAGGCAATTTCACAGTGGTAATGGTTTTTGCTGGGACCTCAGATTTGCGCAGCATGGGTTTCAGAGGTCTTAATATATGTGTTCCTGTGCAGGTCTGGTGATGTCAGCCATCACAGTGATCATCTTGGTGGTGCTGTTTGTGGTGGACACTTTCTGGGTACAGGGACTTCCTTGGGAAAAAGAGTGCACTCCCATTTACATCCAGTTCTTTGTCAAGTTCTTTATCATCGGTGTGACTGTGCTGGTGGTGGCCGTCCCTGAGGGTCTTCCGCTAGCTGTAACCATCTCGCTGGCTTACTCTGTCAAAGTATGACCTTTCATTTTCTGTTTAAATAATCATGGTCTGTACTGACCATCTTGTATTATTAGCCCTCTGTCTAGACCTTGTTAGTCAACAAAGTACATGTTGATCAAATAATCTTATGAATTGCCATGTCTTTTTGCATCTATTAACTGCTGTTATAGTAATATTACTTCTCTGGATTTCTGCCATTTAATTGGGGATTAGTGGACTTTAATGTTTAATCTTGCGCTCAATCTGTTTATTGTTGATCTGTCTGTGTATCACCTTCCTCCCAAATTCCATATACATTTTTTCATTGTTTTACAGAAAATGATGAAAGACAATAATTTGGTGAGGCATCTTGATGCCTGTGAAACTATGGGCAATGCCACAGCCATCTGTTCAGATAAAACGGGGACTTTGACTATGAACCGGATGACAGTTGTTCAAGTTTTTATCGCTGAAAAGCACTACAGAAAAGTCCCTGAACCTGATCTCATTCCTTCCGATACCATGTGCATTCTCATAATGGGCATCAGTGTCAACTCTGCTTACACCACCAAAATCATGGTGAGTCCTTAGGCTCGCATAATACCCATATTTTTTAAAGGTACTTTAATTTAAAAGAAACTTTTTATTAAGCGTTTTTAACTACACGGGTAAATCTCTCCAGTGATGCTATTCTTAACTAAATCTATTATTAAAATTGTTTGGTAAATAAATGTAAGCTAAAATCTAATATAAATATTACATGAAAATTAAATAACAAAATAACACTAAATCTCTTGTTTAACTTCTTTTTCAGTCCCCTGAGAAAGAGGGAGGCTTGAATCGTCAGGTGGGCAACAAAACTGAATGTGCCTTGCTGGGCTTTGCCTTGGACTTGAAAAAAGACTATCAAGCAATCCGCAACGAAATCCCTGAAGAGAAGTTTTACAAAGTCTACCCATTCAACTCCGTCAGGAAATCCATGAGCACCGTGCTAAAGAATGCTGACGGAAGCTACCGAATGTTCACCAAAGGAGCCTCCGAGATTCTCCTGAGGAAGTATGCCATCCTTAATCATAACTGTTTGGTCATTGTTAATGCCTGACACAAGTTCACGTCTTTAACATCTTCTATTACAAGTATTCTAGTGCTTTCCTTAAAGAAGCATGTGAGAGGTGTGTCAGCAAACTTGATTGGCAGATCAAATGCTTTACCTCACCCTCCAAAGCCCCGAGGCTGTGTTACTGATAGATTTCCCTGGAGAAATTACTTGGATGGCTCAGTTGCTGTGAGCTGTTGGATATCTGCAATATCTTACCTACTCTCCCCTCACCCAGGTGTTATAAAATCCTGACAGCAACGGGCGAGGCAAAGGTTTTTCGGCCCAGGGACAGAGATGACATGGTGAAAAGAGTGATTGAACCAATGGCCTCCGAGGGCTTGAGGACCATCTGCCTGGCTTACAGGGACTTTCCTGCCTCTGAAGGTGAACCAGAATGGGATAACGAGAGCGAAACCCTGACCAGGCTCACTTTTGTGTGTATCGTGGGCATTGAAGACCCAGTTAGACCAGAGGTACAAGCCTTAGCTGTTTAAACAGAATTATTTAAACTTTTTATCTACGTTCTTTAGACTCTATTGCGCTAGCATGTAATGTCAAATAATAAGCTCTCTCAGTCATGCTCCCTTATTCTTTCCTGCTCAGGTCCCTGATGCCATTAGAAAGTGCCAGCGTGCTGGAATCACAGTGCGCATGGTCACTGGGGACAATCTAAACACTGCTCGTGCTATAGCAACTAAATGTGGAATCCTGCAGCCAGGAGATGACTTTCTTTGCTTGGAGGGCAAAGAGTTCAATCGCCGGATCCGTAATGAGAAGGGAGATGTGAGAAGCACAATTTATTAGCAGCAATACTTAGAGAAACTCACAAGCTCATAATATAACCCCTTTTTTTCTAGATTGAACAAGAGCGGATTGACAAAATATGGCCTAAACTCCGGGTGCTGGCAAGATCTTCACCAACAGACAAGCATACACTAGTCAAAGGTGCTTAGAGTCTCGCTCCTCCAGCATAAAGAAAAAGTGGTATAATTCTGCTCTCTAACGTCATGCTGTTTGTTTTGATGCTTGTCTTTTTCTTCAGGTATAATTGATAGCACCGTTTTGGAGAGGAGGCAGGTTGTGGCGGTAACGGGAGATGGCACCAATGATGGCCCTGCCTTAAAAAAGGCCGATGTTGGGTTTGCCATGGTATGTAGGTCTGCCTGACGTAGCTACAGCAAAAAATGATTCCTCCAAGCATTCTGTGCACTAGATTTAGTTTTGAATGGCTTTTATATAGTGTTTCTTATTTTCAGGGCATTGCCGGCACAGACGTGGCTAAAGAAGCCTCTGATATTATTCTCACTGATGACAACTTCAGCAGCATCGTGAAGGCCGTCATGTGGGGGCGGAACGTGTATGACAGCATTTCAAAATTCCTCCAGTTCCAGCTCACCGTCAATGTGGTGGCTGTGATCGTGGCCTTCACTGGAGCTTGCATCACACAGGTAGCCATAAATGACGGGAGTTGCTGTTAAGCTAAATGGTACATCTCTACGTGAAGGATTGCGTGTTAACAGCTGATGGAAGCAGCTGATTGTACCCATCCTGTGTGAAGTGATTGGAAATTGTTAGTCTGAGGCAGGAAGACTTGCAGGCAGTCAGCATGGGGCCTGGCACTGCTGTTTACAGGCAAAGCACCAGTCCGAAATGAGCCAGCTCTCCTGTTAAATGGAATGATAGCCGGCTGATTGCAGTTGAGGTCCTGTATTAATTCATAATGAATGGGAGGATTACATTTGCGCTTTGCTTTGCTGTCAGTAGCAAAGGCTGGACGTAGCCTCAAGCCTCAGGTGCTGTGCTTGTTCTTTGTGTAATTTGCCCTAGAAATTGCTCTTGAGCAAGCAGACTCTGACAGGTGCTGAGTTTTTTGTGGCGTCTGACACATTCACTGCTATCTTGCTTATTAATTGTCTTATCTGTTTATTTTCTCTCAGTATTCGCATCTTTAAATTCGTAATGCAGAATTTTATAGAAATTGCAAAAAAACTGATTCAGTACTCGTGCAAATGCTCAGCTAAGGGGCTGTTTTTGAATGTTACGAAGGTGGCAGCAGTGAATGAGGTCAGCATGGTCATCTCCTGTTCTCTCTCACTCTCACAGGACTCTCCTTTGAAAGCTGTACAGATGTTATGGGTAAATCTGATTATGGACACATTTGCCTCTTTGGCCTTGGCCACTGAACCCCCCATTGAATCACTTCTGCTGAGGAAGCCTTACGGCCGCAATAAACCCCTCATCTCCCGGACAATGATGAAGAACATATTGGGTCATGCAGTCTACCAGCTCACCATCATCTTCACTTTACTTTTTGCTGGTAAGAACTAACAGCACATGTGACCGAGCCAAGCTTTGTGCATTATAATAACATAAATCAAACGTGCGCTGATTTGCTTTCTGCTTATTCTCAGGTGAAAAGATGTTCGATATTGACAGTGGACGTAACGCCCCTCTTCACGCACCTCCCTCTGAGCACTACACCATAGTATTCAACACCTTTGTGATGATGCAGCTGTTCAATGAAATCAATGCACGGAAGATCCACGGAGAACGAAATGTTTTTGAAGGCATTTTTAACAACATGATCTTTTGTACCATCGTCTTTGGGACTTTTGTTATTCAGGTTTGTTTTATTATTCATGTATCAATGCCCAAAATCAGAGCATATACAGATACTGATGTCACAAACTTTTCTCTCTTAGATCGTGATAGTGCAATTTGGAGGAAAGCCATTCAGCTGTGTGGGTCTGAGCATCGAGCATTGGCTATGGTGCGTTTTCTTGGGCTTTGGCGGTCTACTATGGGGACAGGTGAGCTTCATCTAACTTTTCCTACCTATTTTTATACAAAGGAGCTTCTTGTAACTTGCTCACAAAACACCAATCCAAACTCCTCAATAGTAATAGAGCAGTGCCCCCTAAAGGCAGTGACGTGAATTACTGGACTCAGCATTTAGTTTTTGTTTTCTGTATGAATCGTCTACTCTTTCGTTCAGGTCATCTCAACCATCCCAACAAGCCGGCTGAAGTTCCTGAAGACTGCTGGTCATGGAACGCAGAAAGAAGAAATCCCAGACGAGGAATTGGAGGAGCTGGAGGACCTGGAGGAAATCGATCATGCTGAGCGCGAGCTCCGCAGGGGGCAGATCCTCTGGTTCCGAGGCCTGAACCGCATTCAGACTCAGGTAACCTCTCGAAAACCGCACAACTCTGCAGCCCAAGCTCAGGAACCCAACGCTCGCCTTGCTTAATCAATTTTGATTTTCATTTCCCTTTCTCTGATTATGGTTTGAGTTAGTACTCCTTCCAATCGATCCGCCACTTATGGTGACCTTATACTGGTGGAAAAGGGTTTATTAATGCAGTTTGTCAGTGGAATAAGCCGATCAATGCTAAAGGCAAATGTCAGGTCAGGTTCTTTTAATTCAGTGCCTTTTTTTTTCTCTCTGTCTCTCTCAGCTGCTCTCTGTCCCTGTCTTCTTTTATATGGGTGCCCTTCTTTCTCTATCCCTCTTCTTCTCACTTCTTCCTCTCACTCTCTGTCTTTCTCTTTCCTGTGCGTTCTCTGGGCCTATCACACTCTCTGATTCCTTCCAGATGGATGTTGTGAGTGCGTTCCAGAGCGGAATTTCCTTTCAGGCGGCCGTCAGGCGCCAGCCCTCCAGCACCAGCCAACAGCACGATGTAACCAATGTTTCTAGCCCTACACATGTAGCCTTATCTCCTGCTACTGCCTTCAACACCGCTTCTGCCACTGTCGGGTGTGAGTGCGTGTTTATTAGTGCATGACAATTAACATTTCCTCCTCTCGCCTAACGGTCTTCATTCTTCTCCTAATGTCCTTCCTTCTCTCTCTTTCCTCGCTCTCTTGTTCGAAACGAAATGTATCTCGAAACATCTTCCACATCGCTTCTCAATGTTAACGGCTGTGTATCTTAAGTGTTAAGGTTGAGGTTTCTGTGTATGTGTTTGATGGCTTTGGCTGGGTTCTCATCGACGAAGATTCGTTGTCTAATCCCGTCTGGTGTGTCTGCAGCCCTGTGCGTGCTCGCCAGGCTCCTAGTCTACTGCCAGTAAATTTTTTGAGTATACGCCCATGGTCACAAACGATAACCCGACCAATCACATTTTTAAGGCGGCGTTCTGGTAAGTATCTGTAGGATCAAACAAGATGATTAATGAGATGTTGTGTTTAGACAAATGAACTTCCCCGCCTTTTTCTGTAGTTTGTCACCTCTCCTATGGCATCAGTTCACTTATTCTGAGACGTTGGCGTTACTGTCTGTACTCGACACGGTTTCCTCTTTCTCACGCTGTCTCATATTCTATTCGGTGCCAGTTTTACCATCCTCTTTCTCTCTGTCTGTCCTTATTGATGTAATTTTGTTATTTTACAGGGAAGGTCTGCAACTGGATGAGAAAGCTGGTGGAATCATGTCGTTTCTGTTTGTCTTTCAGCACGATTTTCTAACCACATCAATATTTCCATCTTTCATCAGGTCCTGGCTGTCCACAAAGCCTTTTTTATCTGTTCAGGGCACACTGTATTCTGTTTTGATACTGTCTCTTGTTCTTGCTAATGAAAAGCGCACTGGGAAACAGGGATACGATACTGACTGCCGCATATTCCTTCTTAGATTCTGTGAAATGTGTCATGGGCTATACTCAAAGGTTTACCTCTGTTGAAACACAAGGTAGCGCTGCTCTGCATGGGTCCAGTCTCTAGACTGTTTGTGGATTTACTTGTGCTGGTTAGCTTAAACTTGCTTGGCTGCTTTAAAGTTCTGCGTCTCGACTTCACAACATAATCAGTGATCGATCCCTCCCCTCCAATACAAGCATGCCCGATAATATTAACCTCATGTGTTGAGCTGTGTCCTCTGGGGTTACCTTGGCCTCCCTCTCTTCTGTTCTCTCTCTCTCTTTAAAAAATTGGCTTTAAGTGATTTACAACTGAGAAGACGCCCACGTTCTTTCCAGTTTATTTCTCAATCCTGAGAAAAGAGGATATTCTGTCCCTCGGTCAGAGGATAAGCTCACCGTAACACAAGCATCAGGTTTTCAAGAGTTTGTCCACTCTCTCTGTCAGTTGCACGACATCTGACCGCTCACACACTCTCTCTCAAACGGTTTTGGTGCGCTAACCTCACTGCTCTCCACTCATCAATTAAAACCAGCCCATTTGGCCTTTGGTATAACCTGTACTTAAAACAAATAATAAAAAAAGTGGTGTTTCACCTTGTATGCCTGTCGTGTATGTGTGTGCAGTCGAGCGGTTGATCTCTGTAAGAGGCGAAACTTGACTTTGCATCCCGTTCTCCCGCAGATCCGAGTGGTGAATGCATTCCGCAGCTCGCTGTCGCCCTATGAGGGCCTGGAAAAGCCAGAGTCTCGCACCTCCATCCACAACTTCATGACCCATCCGGAGTTCCGAATAGAGGACTCTGAGCCCCACATCCCCCTCATCGATGACACTGACGCGGAGGACGACGCCCCCACTAAGAGAAACGCCACACCCACGCCTCCTCCCCCACCCTCTCCCAATCAGAACAATAACGCCGTAGACAGCGGCATCCACCTCTTCCTGGATCCCAGCAAGCCAGCTACACCCTCAGCTCCCGGGAGCCCCATGCACAGCCTAGAGACGTCCCTTTGATCAGCTCCGCCCCTCGGTACGACACAACACCTGCTCATCTCCAAAGAGACTAAAGTCTGGAGAACTCATTGGATGAGAGGGGCGGAGCCAAGGAGCTCTCGGGAGCTTAGCTCTTAGTTTTTGCTTCTCTTTATCTGGATGGTGTTGTACATTTGTTCATTTTGCCCTTTGCTTATTTAAACACTGATTTCTGCATCATTTGGCTGTTCATATTTTGAATTATTATTTATGTTTTGTTTTTTGTTGTTTTTTAATTTTTTGGAAGACACAGGTCTGTTTACAAAGTTTGTAGATACTTATTTTTCTTCTGTTCGTTGGTGGAAGAGCTTCCTGATGCAGAGAAATGGGGACAAATGAAATAAAGAGATATTTCAGATACTGCTGTATTTTCAGGAAAAAAAGGGTGTTTCTATGGAAACCAAACTATTTTTGCCTGCAAGTTTTGTTTGTTATATATTTGTAGATACATAGAACCTTCAAGCCAAATAGATAACACTAAGGCTTGTATAGCAGTGAGCAGAGGTATTGAGGTCCATGGGAGGTTTTTTTTTTTGTTGTTGTTTTGTTTGTTTTCATTTTTTTCTTCATTGGACGGGTGAGGGGAGGGAGCCATAGATGAGGATCTCTGTCCATAAATCTCCTCTCATACTTAATGCTTCACCCCTTAAAGCCACCGTTGGGTTTATTTTGAATTTCCAAGAGTTCTGAGTTCTGTCTCATTCTCGTTTGGAAGTTGAGGAGTATCTGAAATGGCCGGAGCTGGAGTCTTCACACTTTTAAAGGTGTGATTTTGAAGTGGAGGTCCAAGTCCGCCTTTAAAGAATGAATGCATCTGTTATTTAACTAATTGAAATGGTCCACAGTCAGTTCTTTGACATCAAGACATTAAGTTCCTGCCAATGTATCATAAGTTTGTTTACTCAGGCTGAAAAAAAACAACAAAAACTAGCAGATTGAATTGAAAAGGATGCAATGATTAAAAGAGTTTTAACTTAAGATTGTCTTTTAGGTAGTAAATTGCTGTCTCCGTTTAAAAGGAAAAATAAAAGGAGGAAAATGAGTAAATTGTTTTCAAAATTTGTTTCATGTTGCTCTTTTTCTTTTTCTTTTTGATTCTTTGAAGAAAAAAAATTCCTCAAGTGTTTTGTTTGTTGATCATATGAGAAGTTTCTACTTTATATTTTCCTTCATATTCCATAAAGATTGCTGTCCGTTAAAAAACAAAATATCGCTGCAGTTGTTTATAGAATATATTTAAGACCTGAAATACTGGAAATGCAAAGGAATCACCATGAAGAATTTTCAAGACAACACTGGTATCGCAGCACAGGGTACTTTATTTCAGATTCCCAAGGAACGTTTTGATACAGACCATATAAATAAATTGTATTTTTATGTGGAAATGACAACATCTCAACCTGCTGAACCAGACCTACAGGGATTTTACATTAATTATATTAATGTGTGGGTGGGGGGGGGGCACTCTTTAAACAAGGGTCGTGATTGGTTCTCCAAGTAATATATTACTCAGGGTGGCTTATAGCATGAAACTTATGGTCAAAATACTAACATGTTTTGTGTTTTTTGTAATGTTTAGGACTAGATTTCTTTTTTTGGCAGCAGGGTTCCAGTTCAGACTGTTGCTTCTCTCCACTCGTTGGTTCATTAAGGGTGTGATAAAGGAGAAGAAAGGAAGAAAAACAAGAGAAAGGGATTTGCATTTTTTCAGTCATTGCAACTGCACATTTTTTGTTCTGTTTTTTTTTTTTTAAGTTATTTCGTTTTTCATGTTGATTAAATAAAAACTGCTTAAGTTTGCAATTTAGAGCAGATATATTAAAAGAATTCATAACTTTTTTCTATAGCGTCTTCCTATAATGGGAATGAATGTTTATCCATCTGTTTTAAGGTTTTTTTTTTTTTATCTTAAAGTTTGGAAATAAAAACATGTCTGTTTATCTTGCGCAATGTAAATGGATATCGTGATTTAACTTACATTTTAAACTTGTCGAGTATCGTGTATGGTTTTTAAGAATAAAAATTGATATTTAGCGTAACCCGAGGGCCATGTTTTCCTTCATGTTCAGCACACTTTGGATTTAATAATTTATGAAAAATTGTTCTTATACAGAAGCATACAAAAAAGAGTCTGTGCAGCTATTACAATTCTTAAGAAGCCAAACAATTTGTGTGATTAAAGAAGTGGTTCAAAAAGAACCAACTGAACAGAACAACTCGAGCGTAATCCATTTATCAGGTTTCTGAGTCGACTGGTTCTTTTCAAAAGTGTGGTTTCTTTTATTTGCATTATTCCAAGACAAATATCATGCGAAGAACGTGCAGACATTAGTTAAAACAGAAATTGCATTTAGTAACAATGCAAAACCTTGAAATTTATGTTTATTTTCAGCATATGCTATTTTGTCTCTTAATATAATTCTAATGCCGATCACTTACATTGTGACTCTTCAAAAAGAAAAGTAAAAAAAAAGATGGTAATCTACTCATTTACAAGCCAACAGTCTTATGAGACGTCCATCATTAAAGTCCATGTCTGTCCACATGCCACTGTTGGCTGGGTCCAATCTCATCTTCAATTCTGTAAAGAATTATAAAGAATTAAACTGAAAAAACTTACAGAGGAGTCATGTGACATATGACTCCTGCACTTTGTCAGTGTGGAGGAAAAAAAGGTTTATTTGTGTATAGTTGGAATAAGTGCTGTTGAGTGATATGATTGTGTCGCCGAGCTGTCATCAGCAGGATTTGTAAAACAGTCTGCACGTGTTGTAATGATTTTTTCTCATCTTGAAGCATCACGTTGTCGAGGTGTCAGACCCGATTACCCCGCCTAGTGGAGCGTATGGGGAAATGCACCTCAGTTTCATATTTTAGTGCCAAACGACGCACATACGGAGCAACACATCTTCCAACTCCCTTCACAGTCGAGTTTTACCGTTTTTATTTATTTTTCAGGCGCTGCATAAATATCATTTTTTTATTAAATGTATGAGGGAGATGACAAACAGCCCCCTCTTGTGGCTAATAAGTTTGACAGAGAATTAATAAAGTTTTTAGTTACCGTCATCGTGATTGACTGTACATTTGATACAACACTTCAGCACCAAGCAGGCTTATGCTGGGCTTGGATACTGTAAAGCAGTGGTTCCCAACACTGCACGTCCTTTGATTGGCACACCCATTTTAGGTCTTGGAGTCAATACTAATGAGCTGATGATCTGAATCAGGTGTGTTTGATTAAGGAAACGTGGAAAACAGGCAGTGTTGGTTGGGGGGCCTCCAGGAAAGTGGTTGGGAACCACTGCTGTTAAGGGTTCTAACTATTTTTTCAAGTCTAACCCACATAACATGCTCTGAGGTTCAGAAGATAATTACTTACCTTTTTAAACATCAAAAAATCCTCCTATTGCTTGTTAAATTTTAGTCACTGAATTAAACAAAGCTTTCTAAATGGGTAGCATCATTGTGGAATCCACAAAGCTGTAGTGGATAAACACATGTTGTTTGAGTAATAGTTATGTTTATGATGTGGTTCAAATCCCACACTTGTTAAGGCTTTTCATTATTTTAAACAAAGCTCTCAATAAACCCCCCTCCAAAGCACTACAGACTCAGTGGCCCAGAAGATGAAATGTAGCATCTTGAGACCTGGGTTCAACTTTAAATTGTTGTCATTAAATCAAATGAAGCTCTCTAAATGGATACAACTTTCTAGAAACCAAAGTTAAACACGTTTCATGTGAGGTAAGGGAGTGATTGAATCATAGAGTCTTGAGTTCATTTCCTGCTCCTGCTTACATTCAGCGGTTGCATACTATATCCACCATCTGAAATGTATTTGTTGTTTTTATTGATTTCATTTCCAGTCACATGACCAAAGCTCTCAATAAGACCCATCCTAAACAGCCTCTTCCTCAGCTGGTTTGGTGGATCAGGATGTAGAGCGTTGCGTCGGGATCATGGAGTCCTGGGTTCAA
>JAUMHR010000047.1:8026161-8049059 GCA_032361145.1 Enteromius fasciolatus | reverse complement strand
TTAATAATTATATTAATATATAATATAATGTATTATATATATATATATATTAAACGTAAATATTTAAAACTATAGGCTATATATGTGTGTACATACATTCAATTTACAATATTTAATATCTACTAATGAGCTAAGTATTTGATTCAAGGGGTGTTTTATTAAGGAGACGTGGAAACGTGGATTAAGGAGACGTGATTTGGGAGACGTTTATGAAATTTTGTTCAGTCTTCACCAAAATGTAGACTAGATTCTCTCTGAAAAATAATTTGCAAATATTTATTATTCATAAATATTAGCTAACAGCATAATTCTGTATAATTATTGAACTTTGTTGTATGTAGTCTAGAATGTATAGTTGTGTAAAGTGAAAGGAGTCATGTGTTATAGATTCTTATGCCTCTTAAAATGCGTAATAAAACGAAATTCAACCTCGAAATAATTACCTTCAAATGGAAGCTTTGTTTACATTTGCATTTATTTATTTATTAAACGATAAAATAATTATTTTCAGTACAAAAATATTCAACTGTCGGTTTTACCAACCCAGATTTTTAAGACATTTACAGATCTGTAACCATCAAGTCATGTAGCCTATCTAATAGCGCAGTCTTTTTTATACTAATCAGGTCAACTTTCATCTGAGATAAACAGACGAACTGTATTAATGAAAAGGTTAATGTTAAAAATATGTCGGCTACTTCCCCCCCGAGACATACACCAATCATCATGTCTTTAACGCTTAAAGTTTAGAAATGAACCAAACAATTCTGTTTACAATTGCCATGAGGCTCACTAGTTAATGGGCCAATTTTAAATAATTTCATGTAAAACAGCATTCAATTTGACAAACGTGATATGACCAAACAAGTATGCGTTTAGTGGGTAATAAATCAACACCCAGATATCATCTGTTAATAGGCTACGTTCCATCAATTTCCAGCATTGCTTGTTATGCAAACTTTTATTACATTATTAAATTAGAGATAACATGCCTCAGTTGGTGACAAAAAAAAAATTGTTAAAGTCAAATTAGTGAAATAAATTGGAGTTCATTTTCTCTTTCCAATCTGCGCCAGCAAGCGCGCGTTGTCGTCCGCCTTTGCGCGCAGGTTCTTGGCTTTGGCAATGTTGAAGAGGATGTTCATAATGTTGGTGGGGACGTCGAGGGAAAGAGTGACCTGGCTGCGTCGGTCGCTCTTCGCACTGTTACGGTACAGTTTACTCCTGAGCTGCGTCTGACTCAAGTATCTGTATTTGGACGCGGGTATTGTCCTCCTTTCGCGCGGCTCCTCGGAGGAAAGCGAGTGCGCCGATTTGTACAGGAGGTTTAGACTGTCCAGCAGGGAATTTGCTGGTTGCCCGTTATCATTCGCCTCGGAGAACACTTCATCGTTACAAAGAAAGTTGGACACGGGGTCGTACGTTGGTAAGCAGAGGCTGGAAACCGGTGCGCAAAGAAGTGCCAGAGCGAGGAGGGTCCGCGCGAGCCACATCGTTTTGCCCTGTTGAACAGAGGCGCGTGAGAATACATAAGGCAAGTAAGACTACTTTAATAAGGCTTTTAGATTAACATTTTCTGCGTAATAAACTTCATTTAAAAAGTTTGTATAAAAGCTGTCCTATGCACATATAATATTATATACCAACTCTCACGTTGTTCCAAAGTTTTTATTCTGCAACACAAAACGTGCTGATAGCCTGTCGTAATTTAATTTGTATAGCCTACATAATGCAACGGGGAAAGAAGCTATCAGTCTCTAATAGCCTACTCTTCGTGTTTCATAAATAAAGTCACAAATTTGGAACAACCTCTGGGTAAATTTGTACAATTGCTATTTTTCCCTAAACTATTCCCGTGAATCTAATGCAAAAGTACATTACCTGCACTGCTTCAATTAGGAGAGTCTTCTGAAGCGAAGCACTGGTAGGTCAAGCAGAACTTTTGGATCGTGAACCCAAAGTGTAGGCAGGCAAGTCAACAACTCAGTGTCAACTTAATGGCGCATTGAATCATAAGAGTGATTTAGTGGGTTTGATATCTCCCTGGCTGCTCATAATATCCGCTTGGACTGTTTGCCTATTGGATGTGCATTCATTTAGCATAAGCCCAATTACGCTGCAGTCTTACGCCAGCAATAACGTCATTTATTGGGTTCCTCCCAGTAAAATAAGGCGGTGATTGACGCGCTCGTGCAGCTAAGGCGCGTTTACCGTCACGATATAGTCTAAGCTTAATACGTGAAGCCAGCCTGTTATTATATGAAAAAAAAGTTTGATCATCTGATTATGTCCATTATATTTTATTATGATAAGATATAAACAAACACACAAATACATATAGGCTACATTATTTATTTGAGTTGTAAATTTCATCTTATTATTGTAGCTGTGGATTAAATAACTCGATCTCATGAGAAAACTTAACTTTGCGAGGTTTTCGTGTGAAAAAGATTTTTCGTTAAGCTCAACAGTCAGTGTGGCATAAGCAAAGCAGATTGTAGTCATGGGACAATTCATGAATGGGCTTTATGAATGTGCACTGTAAAATGAGAAGCCAAGGTGTCCAATATAATTGCTAAAATAAATATATTTGTTAGAAAATGGTTTACAATTTGGCAGGGAGGTTGAGAATTTACAGATTCACCCAAAGGCATTCAGTACCATGGACAGCGCAGCACTTTATTTACTTTGCATCAGAATAAAACCATTCATAAGGGTCTGTTTTATTGTTTTCTCAGTTTTCAGGGTCAATGACCATATCTAATGTTTGTGTCCCATTTTGGACCTCCCTGTGAGTTAATTGCTCTGCAGTTCATGCTTATAAGTTTAATGAGTTTTCTTCCCACTTTCTTTTAATGATTGACTGCTTTGCTATTACGGGCTCAGAAGTTCAGAGACTTCATTAACGATCACCTTTATACATTGTAAACATTGTGCATCGGGCTGGACGATAACAAATTTCTTCCACATGACGTTAAAGGAAGCTCATTAAACCTTTAAAACTACAGGCTGCATTTTAAAGCAGGTGTAAAGAGCATCTGTTCTCTGTAGTGTACACAATGAAGTTCACTCAGGGATCCCCTTAGACACAGTGTAAAGGGCGTCCTGCCTTGTAACTTGTACCACGGTCTCGAAAATTGGACTACGGCCTGTTACACGGGCCCCCTGCTGCTGGGACATATGTAAAGAGCAAGAAACCTCAGGATGCAACAGGGAGCAGCTTGGTTGGGGGATTATATAAGACAGAACAGAGTGAATGTCAAAGCCGTTAAGACTGGAAGATATGGAGGGATAAAAAATAATGAGGAAGGAAATGCAAACATTCACAATTGTGCACAAATAAGCCACCCACAAATGCAGCTGGTATATTTGCTTCAAATACACACACACACCTTCTCCGCCTGCCCCCAGGAGACACCGTCCAGACACGACTCGACAAACATTTTTGAAGAAAAGCCAATATGGCAGCATTTATACACACCACAGGGCCAAGCTCAGATGACACTGTCCAAAATCAGAGGTCACGATGCGAAAATGTTCTCACGCACACACCCACCAACCCACAGGGAGCGATAAAGCTCATTCAAAAATATATTCATTTCATTGTTTTAATTGTCTCACAAAAAAAGAACATTTCACAAACAGAACCATTAGTGCAAAATGATGGACAGGTTATAAACACATATTCGGTTATATTAATAGTGCATTTACTCCTAGAATCATAATCTTGATTTATAAGCATTAAACATTTTTTTTTTAAATAAAAACATGGCATATTTATAAGAAATAACTACAACAGTGCAACAATGTGTGGTGCTGTTAAATTAAAACGCACACATGATGTAGCGTAAGTTTCTGCCATATAGAACTAAACTAATATACATATAGAATGGCAATGCATAAAATCAGAAAAAAAGCACATTTCTTCTCCTCAGGATCCAAAATCTGTAAACGGATGAGAAAATATAATTAATTTAGATAAAAAAATGTCTTTAGCATCTTTTGAACAATCACCTTATTTATATTGGAACATAAAGTCTGAATTCTGATTGGCTCTTATACCTCTCCTCCCCAGAATACATTGACTCTCACAGCCCTTTTTGGAACTGAAGCGGTTCCTATTTCCTCCACAACCACCATACACAAAGGGACGGCATTCTCCTGAGACGGCGTAGTAGTACCAGAGCAGGACGTATTCAGTGCAGTGGCCCTCAGACATGGGTTCAAGACACAGATCAGTGGCTAGGTCTGCATTTAATGAAGGCAGCCTTAATCAATAGGTTTCAAGGGAGTATAAATGCATTCAAACTCATGTCCTAATGAAATGAATGTTTCACAAATTAATTAAAGCAATAAAATAATGAATAACTAAAATTATAATAACATATTCTAACAATGGTTCCACTTTTTAATCAAAAATTATCTTGAACTTCACTGCCAGTCAAACGTTCTGTCTCTGCCTTATCTCTTTTCCTCTTTCTCACACACATGCACTTGTATACACGCAAGCTAAGCGATGATTTTGAATGTTATTTTTATCAGTGGATTAATTCTGCTCTTATCTGTCTGTTTCCATTCCTTGTGTCTCATATTATACTATGGATGTGACAGAAATAAAAAAGTAAGAAGTGCATACAATAATCTTGGCCATGTCTAATGCGTTGCGCTTTTGGTGCCAGGACCATTACTGTGTACTTTTTGGACTACTTTCCCGGACATAAAACCAAAATTCCCATTGCAAACCACTTTTATTCAAGGACCAGGTTTAATTAGTGCAAAAAATCTGACTGCATCGCTTATGTGATTGGTTTGTGTAGCTGCATTAACGTGTTAAAAGCACTTGGAGCAGCAGTCAGCAGAGGACGATGTTCTCCTCTTTTACTCCACACATACCTGAGTGGAGTTTGAGTGCACGTCTCTTTTCTCTCAGCTCTCCATCTCCCTCAGTACTGGCTCCTGAGTGCGACAGAAAAGCTTATATTACATCCAGATGTTTTATTTAAAGGAATAATTCGCCCAAATTTGCTAGAAATATACTCATCCTCAAGCTAACATGTAGATGAGTTAGTTCAGGTTTGGCAAATTTAGCATTACGTCTCTTGCTCACCAACGGATCCTCTGCAGTGAATGGGTGCCGTCAGATCCGCAATGTTGCTTCTGGCCAATATATGAGCCCATAAATCATGATAACACCTCCTCTAGAGAAAAAGTCTATTTTATGTTGTCTTCTCACATCAAAATCTACTGATATATTTGTTTTTTAATGTTTTGGAGTTGATAAATGGTGCTTGGTTTCCAAAATATTATGTACAGAGGTCTCGAATTTTAGCCAGTTTGAGGAAATGCATGCAGTTTTTCACTTCACAAGACATTAATCAATATACTGTAGTCGTGTGGATTACTTGTGATGTATTTATCAGCTGTTTGGACTCTCATTCTGATGGCACCCATTCATTGCAGAGGATCCATTGGTGAGCAAGTGATACAATGCAATATTTTTTCTTAAGAAGATATAAAGTCATCTACTTATTACATGGCCTGAGTATGGGTACATCTTTATTTTGGGGTGATCTTTCCCTTTAACACCAAGTACAATATTATTGCACAAACATAATCAAATTGTTGTGTTACAAGATAACGGTTAGAAGTAATCCAGATGGGGTTTATTTAATAATTATGGTATATTTTTTCTGATATGACATGACTATTCACTGAATAAATTAAATAAATGGACATTAAGTCCTGATTTTAGTTGACATGATTTTATTAAATGAGAAGATGACGCCTGATTAATCTTTGCAGATCTCCAAGCAACACACAAACACACAAGTTGCCCTAAATGAATTATTGTTTTGGAATAAATTGGTTAAATTAATGATTCAGTGACCATCTTTGGCAATGTATAATTGAGGAAGAGCCTCTGAAAATCCTCACAAACTGACAGTCTGCACCATGCAAACACAGACAGATACAAGAAATGGAGTCTAGAAATCAATTGTTTGTGTAACAACAGGAACACTATCAGTCATCAGAGGATTTGAACATCCTTTAGTATTTTTCCTTTATTCATTGTATGACGCACTGATGAGAACCAGCGTTGCTAGGATAAAAAGTCTATTCATTAATTATGTTTCACCCATCAGAAGTGATCATCATATATTAATGTAGCCAATCAGATAAACCTGCACTTGGTACTTATTTTGATGTTCATATGGTTGGTACCAACCATATTTTTTTGAAGTGTGACTCAGTTGCTTAAAATAACACAAAGTAGACCATGCAGAACCTTTGCGTATGACTTTTGCGTATGATTTCCTGTTTTCCATCAAGGGGAGAAAAATTGAATGGTGTATATGGATGACTGAGCTCATGCATAAAGATGCCAGATCAGGACTAATGTTCATAAGACACAGCAGAAGTCTGAACATAAAACAGATTATATTAAGTTCCCCCATCCAAACACATCCATGCCCCCGGGGAGGCAAACTATAGGGATGATATCATAAGAGAGAAACCATGTTATAACATATTGCTTCAAAGCAGGAATATACCTACTTGTAACGTTGCCATATGCTAACGTTGGCTCAGACTCTGAAACAGCAGGATGAACTGTAGTGGTCTCGTCCTCTGACTCTTCATCCCACACTTTGGGGTGGGTGAGCAAGAACGGAGCGGCAGAATCTGTTCTTCTCTCTTCCCTTAGGATACTCCCATCATCTGGATCATTGGTGTTCACCATCAGGAGTATTTCCTTTTCTTTAGTTAAAAATATAACCATGCTTTAGGCAAATGTCAGTAGGCTAACATCAAGTCACTTCATTTAATTTAAATAGACAGTAATTTAATCATTTGATTTTGTTTTAAAATAAGATAAGTCCTTACTTTAATAAAATGATAAGAACAATTACATTTTTTGTCAATTTTTAGTTTTCGTATTCATGAATGACTTCCTAACATGGAGTTCTTCACAGTTTTTCTTCAGTAAGCGAGACCATAAAAACACAACAGATGGTGGAACCCATGGGGTCCTGAGGCCTCCACAACAGGGGCCTCCAAGCACATATACCGAGAGACACAAACTCACACAAATACACACACTTCTAACCACCCACGTACACGTGTTAATGAAGCTCTGTTATTCAGTCATAATTTCACTTCAATGGACCGCAGTACAGTTGACAACTGAATAGTTAGTAGGTAGTAGGTAGTAGAAGCCATATTTAATTGAACATGAACAGCCGAACAATCTATTAAGTGGGTTGTATTATTGTATATATTGGCATTGCACATTTCTGTCTTGTTCCTAGTAGAGATATCAAAAAATTCTCAAATGTCAGAAGCTAAATAACTTTTAATAAGACTTTAAAATATCAGAATAAAGTTTATTCGGTCACAGATTTTTTTTAAGGTTCAATTCTTTCTATTAAAAAACCATTAACTATGACTTTCCCTCAATAAACTAATTTGCTGCTTATTAATAGTTAGAAAGATAGTTGTTAAGATGATATATTGGTAGGGTTAGAGATACCAGTATATGATAGAATATGGTCATGCAGTATACATGCTTAGTAAGGACTAATAAACAGCCAATATGTTAAGCAACTAGTTAATAGTGAGAATAGGTTTCTATTTACTATTTTTTACTATTCTATTTTTTACTATTTTTTTTTAATAACATTCTCACCGACAGATATCTTTCTTGTTATAGGAATTGACTTTTTTTGCCAAAAAATATAATTTTACTTTGGAAGTAAATGTCACTTAATTGAAGTATTTTGAGATATTTCAACAGGATCCTCTTTTGTTTGGTTTCCGTTGGCAGTAAATTCAACATGAAGTACTTGCTAAGGTCAACTGTGTGTTTAATATTTGCATACACACAAACTCACCACACTTTTCAACCACCTCCTTTGTCACAAGATCCTTCACTTCCTCCACCTGAATAAATGGCAAAATGATCACAGTAATTATCAAATCATCTGTAATCCATAAGGATAAACATGTAATAGAATGAGGCATTGTCAACATACACTGAGTCCTGGCTCCCCTTTTTCTCCTTTCATGCCTGAGTTTCCCAATTCCCCCTGCGTAGAGGACATGTATAACTTTAGACTGAGCATGTTTGTCAATCAGTTAAGTGCTGACTGAATGGAGGATACAGTTTTTGTGTGTAGATGCCTTATTACATCCAGGCCTCTGAGGCCAGGTATTCCAGGGGGTCCCCGCTGACAGGCCTTCCCTCTGCCTCTCCTTCCCTTCTCTCCCTGGGGTAGTTAAAAAAATCAAATCAAAGGCTGAACATCACCACAAAGCAATCACTAACCTTGGAACAATCAGCTTTGAGCTTGAGGCTACACGTAATCAAATCAGTGTTTTACTTACTTTAAATAAAAAATATATATTGGCTGTTTTCGTACAGAAAAGCACCAGAGCGATACTGTACAATAATGTTTTATTTAGAAACTGTACTCACAGAAAACGCCTCGTGTTTAATGATAGTCTGTGCTGAAGTACAGCTCACCTTTACTAAAGAGACTCTGTGAGTGCAGCTTGCTGAACCCTCTCCATTCCTATCAACATCAAGAGATGCCTAATTGTGGCTAAAGGCGGCCTTAGCGCAGTGTTTAGTTTGATAGCTCAAATCTTCCTCCCAGCAGAAATAGCTCCTACCCTCCCGTCTCTCTATCTCTCTCTCATCCTGTCTTTCTTGGGGTTAATTAGGGCCTTGTCCTCCTCCACGGTTCCTCCACATGAGATTGAGTGAGATATGAACATGGCCCTAATTACACTGGCTTGACTATTTATCCTTCTATCTGTGAGGTCTGATGAATAACACAGACACAGACATAATAATTTCAGCTCTATTATTGTATTACTAGTGCAGGCAGGTGGGTCGTACCTTTAGTCCCACTTCACCTTTAGGTCCAACCGGACCAGGCCGACCCGAAACCCCATTAGTTCCTGGTACACCAGTAGATCCCTTAAACCCAGTGAAACCTGGGAAACCAGTCACACCCTATAGATGAATGGGTTAAATAAAGAATTTTAAAACTAAAATATTTGACACGGAAATGATTATTTAGAATAACAGTTCATCCAAAAATGAATCATGCCCTGACATGATGATGTATGGTTTTCTAATGTCTATTGTGACACGACAACAGTGTTATTAATACACTATTTATTCATATATATTATTAATATTTTTTATTTGGATTTTTTTTGTTCTAATTTTAATTCTAGTTCATATTATTTCACACGTTTGTATTGCAGGTTTTATTTCCAGTTAGTATTTTTTTCAGATAAAAAATATATAGTTTCATTTGAATTCAGTTTATTTTTTGTTAATTTAAAACATTTTTAATTAACACTGGCCTTGCCATTTTTACCTTCTCTCCTTTCTGTCCAGGAGATCCATCAACACCATTCAGACCACTATCACCTTTTTCTCCCTAAACATTAATAATAACAATTAATCTTATACCTAAACTTGAAACGATGATGATGAGGTCATCAGTATCTGTTAGTGCAGTGACTCACCTTTCGTCCCGGGAGACCGTTTAGTCCTGGAATACCAGGCCTGCCAGGGTCCCCAGAATCACCCTTGTGATTTACAGTCAAAAGAAATGTTCTTAGTGGTTTATGTAATCCAGTTTTCAATTTAAGATGAATGGATCAAAAATACCTGTTCTCCATCCAGTCCTGGGCTTCCTATCCGACCAGGGAAACCTCTGAAGCCCTACAAGGGAATAAGTATTGTGCTTCAGTGGTAACAGACAGGTGAGAACATAAAAACTAAAAACAAGCTTGACATTTCATACTTTCTCTCCTTTAATTCCTGTATCTCCAGGTAAACCGGGGTCTCCTTTCTCACCCTAAACACACAGACCAAAGAGTCTATGTTCATGAACGAAGTGTGTTACTTAAAAAACAATGTACAGGAAAGCCTACTTAATTATTTAATCATTCATCTAAATAATATAGTTAGTAAGAAAGGTTAAGGAACGGTGTTCTCCCTCTCAGGCACCACTGTTGAACCGAGAAAATTCTTATCAATTAATATTTAATTTAGATGCTTCACCTGATCTCCCTTTCGGCCCTGCAGGCCCATGTCTCCCTTATCACCTTTCTCACCATCCAAACCATGTTCTCCATTACGACCCTGTGAAAAATCTCAGCCAATCAGTGGTATTTACCAAAACCTATAGAAGCAAAAACATTTGTTATGAAGCTATCACAGTAACTGTAGGAAATAATAGGCTACCTTTTCCCCATTGGCGCCTGGCTCTCCTGGATCTCCCTGAGAAAATATTTGCACCTTAAATCCCAAAATGCACTTTCCACAGAAAACATATAACATGCAATATAAAACAACACAATCGATACTAAAGAAAAAAGAGTTTCAAGCAATATAGTGCCTAATCTACAAAGAAATGCTAATTTTGACCTTTTGTCCTACTGGACCACGCACACCGAAAGGCCCCATGCCTCCTTTAGTACCAGCCTCTCCCTTCAGCCCCTGAAATTTCATTGAAATTCACTTTTTGTGATCCAAGTACACGTATATCTGCAGGTATCTGAGTGTATAATTCTCTCAGAAAAGTGTATAAAATACCTTTGCACCAGGTGGACCATCTTCACCCTTCTCTCCTTTATCTCCATCAAACCCTGGAAGCCCACGTTCACCCTGCCGTGTGTAAAATTCAGACACACCCATATATGTGCCTGCATCTGTCATTTATTCTTAAAAACAGCTTAATTAGCTCACAAGTAGTGGTGAGTTTGTACAGTATGGTCTTTGTAGGAAACATTATAGTAAAAATGAAAGGTACAAAATATCTCACTGTGTCTCCTTTTAGGCCCTTATATCCTCTGGGTCCTGGCATGGAAAGAGGACTACCCTACAAAACCAGGAAACCAAATGGTACGGTGAAAGAATCAAAATAAACAGTAAGCAGGTATTCGATTTGCCCTTACCTTGTCTCCTCTGTGACCAGGCACACCTTTGTCACCCTGTCAGTCAAAAAGTTTTGTCGTCAAAAAGTTTTGTATTTAATAAATTTTTCTTGGATTTATTCTGAACAATTTCGATAAGTCAAATTGGCTGTTAAAAGTTTCTATGGTATTGATGGTAAGAAATTTTCATTTTACTTTACATGTAAATCTCTCATACTGTGCTGAAGAAAATAAAACCAATTTCATTCACAACTGACGCAGACTGTGACGTTAGTGCAAGTGTATGTGCGTCAAAATAAAGTGCTGTTCACAGCACTTTCAGCAATCGAAAGATTGGCTTTAGCAGTGAAAGACTTGACGAGAAGGCACTGGCAAGTCAATACAGAGAGAAGAGATCTTTGTAAGCACAGCAGTGCTGTCAAAGCTGCCTATAAGTCTTTGAGCTACAGAAAATGACCCTGGCAGAGTTGGCTTGGCTATAAATATTTAAAGATGTTCTACCTTCTGAACTTGTTTCAAATTTCGAATTTCGAACTGAGATGGGTTATAAATAGACACTCACCTTTTCTCCTTTCATACCTGTCATGCCTTTAAGACCCTTAATTAAAGAGAAAGGTCAAAAAAACATTAACACATTGTACAGGATATCTAACAGTCTATATTGACCTGTTCAATACTGATCACTGCATGAAAGCTTTTTTTAATCCATCTAGATTTATACTTTATTCAAAGTAACTTAAAATGTAAAGAAAAAAGTTGAGCTAAGAAAATAAAGAGAACAAATTAATACTGCAAGACAAAATTAATAAATAAAGAAATAAATAAAGAATGAAAGAAATGAAAGAAAAAAAATTAAATTAAATTAAATTAAATTAAATTAAATTAAATTAAATTAAATTAAATTAAATTAAATTAAATTATTTTTTCTTTCATTCTATAGTGACATTTGAGGGATTTGATTAAGTGTCTGCTCATGAGATGGAATCAACCTTGACTTACCAAGAGACCTGGAGTCCCATTGGCACCGACAGTGCCTTTGGCTCCCTTGTAATGTTGAGAAAGAGTTATTAAAAGCATTTCCTCAAAAATAAACATGCCACCAGTACAAACTTGTAGTGTTTAAAACTACTGTCAGGAATTACTAAAGGCATGCAGGGAAAGAGTAGTGATTAAAAGGCATGTTTTTTTGCAGCTGACCTTATTTCATATGAATTTGTAGGAGTTTCCTTTCAGATTCAAGATTTAGCAATTAAGTAAATCATGCAATGTAATTTTGTAAGGTTTGCAGTGGTCAGTTTATTATTTACTATTTAACATCACAAAAACAAACATGTCTTAAATGACCTTGTACTTAACATGGCTGTATATATATATGAAAGAGCGATTAGCATAATATTACCCTGCGACCTGGGAGCCCAGGAATTCCTCTGTCACCTGGTTCTCCTGGGATACTGTTTCCCTAGCAATAGCAGATGAACTGTTTGATGTATGTGTACATTTATGTCCTTCATTTCAACCTAACCTGGTATTATTAAGCAGAAATACTACATGCCGTGACTTACTTTTTCACCCTTAACCCCAGAGGGACCAGGAAGACCCTGTAAAACGAACAACAAGTTCTCAGTTTATTCAAGTTCTTCACTTGAAGTAAAATATAGAGTCAAATTCAGTGGTACCTGCTGTCCAGAGGGACCAATTACACCTGGAGTGCCAGGTGAGCCATTCTTCCCTCGTCTCCCTCTATCACCCTTAAAAAGCATGCAAGCAAATTAATAATTCATTCATTATGTTCTTTTTTTTGCTTTGTTTAATTTCAAGAGAATGGTCTGACATTACCTTTCTACCTGGTTCTCCAGGTTCACCTGGCTGACCTCTGTGACCTGCTGACCCCGGGATGCCAGGGTTGCCACGAATCCCCTGAATGCCCTGTGCTCCAGGTGGTCCTGGTTCTCCAGGCTCACCCTAAGCACATAACATTTAAATGTTAGTTAGTTAGTTAAGCAATCTCCATTATTAACTGTGTTTGGGTTTATGTTGGTATCTTCTGCTTTTTTGGATTGTACTGTATGGGAAGTTAAATTCACAGCATTGATAATGTACACAGCTTAATCAATCACCTTCTGTCCCGCTGGACCGGCCTGACCAATGGGCCCACGGTGACCAGTTCCAGGTTCTCCCTAAAATAAAAGAACACATAAACAGATCACAGGAAGCTGAAGAAATATGGGATAAACAGTAACTGACATCAAGTTGAAAATGACTGTACCTTCTGGCCTTTTTCACCAATGCCCCCCTGCGCAAAAGTGCAAGTGATCAGCCACTAACAAACATAGTTTTTATAAGGAACATATCAAAGTTCTCCATCAGCACTACAGTATTAATAAAGACACCAAATCCATTTCAGGAATGGAGGAGTAAAAAATAAAGCTCTGGGGCATCAAAGCAAGCGAAAAGGGCACTGCTGAAATTCCACCCACCCGGTTTGATTGACAGTAATAATTTCCTAACATTGTGAATGAGGAGGCGGGGATGTCATATGTGTGGGTGAGCTGCAGTCCAATCAGAAAGCAGGAATGATTATCTAACAGACTTTGGTTTGGGAACACACAGAGCTTAGACACTAATAAGAGCTGATGAGAACATTGCTCAAATAACATTCTTTTTCGGGATGGTACTATCATGGTTTATCAGTAGGACAGATCGTTCCGACTCATAATGAAAAAGATTGCCGAACCTTAGGGCCTGGATTTCCATTTTCACCTGGAGGTCCCTGTATAAGAAAGGAAAAAGCATATACAATGCATGACTTATGTAGAGATATACATAATAAGACTCTAAGAAAACTGGGATTGAAAATCTAATTTGAAATGAAAATATACATGGAATATGTTATTTTATATATTAGTTTACATCATAATTAAAGAAAGTTCTCCTATGGTTTAATCAAAATAGATTTTATATAATTGTAATATAATTAAAGTAATTACACTGGGGCCCAAAAGTCTAAACTTAAAATCTGTGATTTACAATTATATGGTAATAAAAATTGTATAATATAATATAACGTAATTAATGTAATGTAATATAATATAATACATGTTCATTTATGTTTTGGAATTATAGAATGTATTCAAATCTAACCAATTATAGATAGCGTTGAATATTTGGAAAACTATATACTTTAAAGCACATACTTACTTTAAGGTAATCACAGTGGGAAATGCGGGGCCCTGTGTCTTCTTCTCGGTCTGTCTCTCCCATCCTCTCTCTCTCCATCTTCTCTCTTTGTCTCTCCCATTCCATTCTTTGTCTCTGTAACTGTCTCTCTCTCTCCTCTTTTTCTTCTTGCTCCAACTCTGTCTCGCTCTCTAGCCCTTTCTCCCTTTCCAGCTCTTCCCCTCTTTCTCGTTCCAGTTCCATCCTTTCTTTTTCCATCTCCTGTCTCTCTCTCTCCCTCTCTAGCTCAAATTCTTCCTCTGTCTCCTCGTCACCATCGCCTGAACTGTATTCCTCAGTCTCGGTCACACCATCCTCTTCCTCCACGTCCCACTGTGCCTCAGTTGTCTTTTCCTCTTCAATACTCCTCTCTTTGTTCACAGTATAGACTTCATCTTCTCTCTCCCCCCGTTCTTCCCTCTCTCTTTCCCTGTACATCTCTGTCACAGTCTCAGGGTCTTCGTTTTCTTGCCTCTTTTTCTACAAGAGTGACAGAAATATAAAGTAAAAGTACTTTTTTTTATTTTGGTTGTATCTTTTTGAGGCATTGTTGAGCTGACTTAAAAAAATCGAATTATTTTTAAGGAATAGCTCACACAAAAAAAGTGTTTAAATTATGGACTGTTTTTAATTTCAAAAGACATTAATTGATGTTTTGGAGTAATGTGGATTACTTCTGAATTATTGTGGTGTTTTTATCAGTTGTTTGGACTTCTGACGGCACCCATTCACTACAAAAGATCCATTGGTGAGCAAGTGGCATAATGCAGAAACAAAATCATCTACATCTTGGATCACCTGAGGGTGAGTACATTTGTATTTTTGGGTGAACTATTCTTTTTTTTTCTAGGTAGATTAAACTCACTCACGTTCAGCTTTTTGCCCTGTGCACCTGAGGTGGACCGCTACAAGAAGATGAGATACATTTTTACTTTGTTCCCTCAATTTCCGTCCATAACATCATGCAGCTCTCTAAGATGAGCTCATTCAATCATAAGCACTAAATATGTCACTGTAACTCAATTTTCATCACCTTAGATCCTTGTTTGTAACGGTTTTGTCCTCCTGGTGTCCCAGGCATGTAGGCCTGCAGAAGACACATGTGATTCATGCCTGATTAAGACGCTAATTCTATGTGCAAATTAAAATCTAGTGTCAAAACATTAGGTGGATGGTTTTTACCATGTACTCAGATGAAGGAGCACTTCTCTTCACTTTAGATCTTGCCACTTCTGGGCTGCTATTGTGGGAAAAGCTCACCTGTTTATACCAAAAGAGTTTCATGTACATTTACATCACTGCTTTCAGTCATTTTAATATTTTTACAATTGAAATTAAGCATCAAAACCTTAGTATGATCAAAAAAAATCTATTTTATCTTTTTGAGAATTGCTATAGATTGCATTAAACAGTAAAATAATTGACAATTTTTTTATTAACTGGTAAGACTTTACAATACGTTCTCTCATAAATCATTTAATAGCAATATATTAATACAGCATTTATTAATTAATGTTAGTGGACAAAATTTTAGTTGATTAATTTGATGTATAAATCAAATTAATTAGTAAATTAACATCAACTAAGAATAATAATTGCTTTATTGTAAGCTCATGTTATTTAATATAGTTAACTTATGTTAACAAATGAATCCTTACGTGACTTAAAAATAGTAGAAAATGAGCAAAAATAATTACTAAAGCAAAGTTAAATATTTAAAATTGTTCAATAACTGATATGGTACAAATTTATATTATCAATATAATTGATAAAATATTATGAAGAGTCATGAATTAAACACACATAACACAATAAAGACTCAGAAACAGGTTAAGAACGAACACATTTACTGACAAACATGCACAAACAGATAAAATATGAAAGAAAAGCAATATGCCATTGAATTTCACCAGTGAAAACAGGCAGCGCATTATGCTACCACACATGTAAAAAACAAAGTAAATATGCAGACACAAAATACAATCTTTTTTCAGTCTTATCAATAAATAAGCATCTGATGAACACATTGTTTACTGAGCTGATTTAATTCTCTATTAAAAATAATGTCAAGAACCATTCATGAGTGTCTAGTGTTGTCACTTTTATATGGATTATAGATGATTTAGCTTGTATTTGATCAGTAAGTGTAAAACAGCACATTATAAGATCTGTTCTTTATGTTTATACTGGGCTGGTCTCTCCTCAGAGAGTGCTGGAGGTTCTTCTCAAGCTATCAAAGGCACTGCAGCATACTGAACGCTAGTCGTGGTGGAGGCAGCATGGATGAATGACATCATCATTGTGCGACGGGAAAGGAGGCTCTCCCAAAGTAATGCCGGCCAGTCAGATCCTCCCCCTCTTTAACCCTTCACAGTTTCTACACACTTGAATGTCTCGCTTACAGAGTTTAGGGGAGCTCCTGTGTTAAGAAAATAAATATATTAAAGAAAACCTGTAGCTGATCTGTAAGACACATTTCATGTGTCAGTCTGCATTGCAAGTGCACAAACCAGAGGAATCATGACTGAAAATCAAGTGCAGTGCATGCTCGGATGCCAGTGTGTTACTTGACTATGATATGTTTTATATTCGTGATACTCACTTTAGATTTATACACTGAAGCTGGCTGTTTAAAATGCATTCGAATATCGTTTGCACTGGTGAAATTCACTGACGAAGCGAAGGCAATTTTTTTGTCATGCAATAAAAGAAAATCTAATTAAAAGGTATTTCAAAACAGATGCCAATCAAATGATTAAAACCGTTGCAATAAGCTAAAACATCCAACAAACATGCTGAAAAAAGTTAGTTCATGCTTAAAGCCACATGCAAGTAAGAAAGCAAACATTTACCTCCTCTCCGGTTTGTGTTGTATTTAGCACCGAGAGTAATGTGGTTTCAGGAGGCTTCTGTAAAACACATACAATTAGTTCATGTTTATCATATGCAGTAACAGCTAAAACGAACATACCTGCTCTGTGACTACTGATGAAAGCAGGGGACTCGCTGTTGTCGTGTGAACCATCTGAAAGCACATTAAGAGGACGTGTTACAGTTAGCAAACTATAAATTGCAAATGCTAAAAAATATTTACTTTCATGATTAAAACAATTATTACAAATGCTATTTTTTACCATTTCATTCAAAGCATCCCATTGTTTTCATAAAATATATTAAGCAGCATTTTAATAAAATGTTACTTGAGGACCAAATCAGCACATAATAATTATTTTATAATAATCATGTGACATTGAAGACTGGAGTAATTACCACAATCTGTAACTATGAAGCATATTTAAAGTGCACAACCAGAGAAATCTGAAAATCAAGTACGGTGCGTTCTTGGATGCTTTCACGATGACGTTTCATTAGTTCTTGAAACTACTGTTGCGTTTGAAGTTGGACAAAATTACAGAGCTAAAAAATTAAGCTCTGAACAAATAACATTTAAAATATAGTAAAATAGAAATCTAATTTGACAATATTATTGGTTTTATTGTATTTTTAGTCAAATGTAGGTTTGTTAAGCATAACCTTTTTTTTTTTTCAAAAACATCGAGCGTTAGTAATGTATATTCTTACCAGTGTAATCTCCTCTGGAGACTGTGTCATCGGAAAAGTTGTATCACCCTGTGCAAATGTTAACATTTAACATCTGAATAGCATTTGTATAGCACATTTTTTCAATAGCATCCTATTAAACATAACCACTTTAGAAGACACTCTTACCTCATTTTCTTGTGTGTATATAGCTGTTGTTGCTGAGTATTTTAGCTGAGGATAAAAACAAGAGTTCCAACAGAAAAAAACAACTTTTTTACATATACTGATGAAACATTATTCCATTGTAACCTCTATTCATCTACAATGTGACTGGATTATTTGTGTGATTTGATTTGGTTTTAATAATACTCACCTCCTCTCGAGAGGGAAAGGGCTCTTCTGTGGGCAGCTCGTCCTGACATGATACAAACAAAAATCAATGTGAAAAGTTGTGTGTAAAAAATCCTTTTGACTGAATATACAAACTGAAAGCAAGAGATGAGAGATTATGAGAAGAATTACTCAACATTAATTAGCTTCTTCTTTTGGCTGTGGAGTGGGAGTAATATATTAAGGCCCTGTTCAGTGTGACGTGAACGGTGTGGGTGTGAGGGAGGGAGATGTGAGGTAAACTCAGGTGATTAGCGTAGGTTGACCTGTCAGTTCCCTTTCAATTAATTATAAATGTGTCGACACATTATACACTAAATCTGATTATGAAACACATCTGTGTATTTGTCATTATACATTCAATTATAGAGTATGATCATGTGACAGACTTACCTCATATTCATATTCCTCATCGTCATATGATGCTTCCTCAACCTCCTCTTCCATGTTGTCCTGATCTTCCTGTAAGTTACAGAGGTAGGAACAATTATTTCTGCCTTCTAATGATCAAGTATTATTAGAAAGAAGGGTTTGTTTTGACGCTAATGTTTAGTGTCAGTGAGAATAGATTGGAAACACATTAGAGACATGATTTACAGACATATTACAGACTGAAATTAGTAAACATGATTTATGTGAAAATTTAAAGTGGTTATAACCTTTATACACCTTTAGTGTGAGTATAATGACTGTGATTAATAAAATTTGCAGCATATTAGTTAGATTTATTATACATAATTTATGGGTGAAAACAGGTGCATTTAATGTTTATTTATAAATGTATATTTATGAATCATTTAGGGTTTAAGCGTTGTATGCAGTATCTTTAGACAAGTCTATATTAACTCTAATATCGCAATATTTAAGTAATCAGAAAAATAAAGGTCAATTTTAATAGTCAAAAAGTAAAAGCTCCTTTAGATGTGAATGATGTGTGAATGTCAGATTAGGTGCGATGATAAAACATTTACCAAACGTTTCCTTTGTCGTTTTTGACGTCCTTTATTTCCTTTGCCCTGGTTGAGAGTTTAGCAGTTGAGAATCATCATAATTTATGAGAAGGCTTTAAATAACAATCATTAGAAATATTTAGAGACATTAAGGAGGTTAGTTGCCATGACATTTAATATGTAATTTTAATGTTTCGTTCTAATTATGCCTGGTTAGGTTTTTATTATTATTTAACAGATTTAAATGTTCACCATTAAAAAGACATCTGTCTATTTAATAGCCAAAACCTGCTTATGGCTGAATTGACTAGTTATTAATCGATGTACTGTTAATTTACAGTAAGTGCAACACAGAACTGAGACTGAAACTCGTCTACATAACCTACAATACCTTTCCCTTCTCTCTGCCTTTCTTCTTTTCTCCAGATGTTTTCTTCCCTGTGTCTTCGTGGCTGTGGAAAACTGTCTCCATACTTACCTCAATCTTTCCAGAGCCCAACTGTAGAAAAAAAAATATATATATATATATTTTTTTAAGTAGCCAATAAATTAAATTATGTTCAAATAAATCTAAATAAAGATGCCAAGTGATGAGGTGAAGGCATTTTTCTATATAAACCACACTAAAAACACATGAGCTTAAATACAATAAATAATATATCACTAGTAAGCATACCCTCTCAGAGGAAGTGTTAGTTTGGAGAAATTTCAAAGGTGTTACGTCACTGAAGTTGGTCTCCACCAGTTTCTTTTCTTCAACATCTACCAGCTTGTCTTTGGTTTTACTCTGGTTGGCCTTTTTGTGAATAGTAGAGATGTTCGAAAGGATAGGACCCACTTTTTCTACAACAGGCATCTTAAAATCCAAGACAAGGCACCAAAGCCACATTAAACAACAACTGTATTGCTTGCATTAAATGTATATCAGAACAAATCAGCCAAGTATAATTGAAAAAGTATGTTGATATTTGGTTAGAAATGGATTATGAATAATAGTGCTGTAAGTACTGATACAGGAACGGATGTATGCTTACAGGACTGGGCTCAGGGATCTGCCCCTCTTCAAGATCAGTTTCTTCTTCAGTCAAATCTGTATCAGGTAATGACTCTTGTGGGTGACTGAACTTTACTGAACTCTGTGGATTAAAATCAGAGTTTTTGTTTTTTTATTATTGTTATAGTATTTACCCGAGATGTTTTGTAGGTTCAGGAAGCTACTCACGGTGTATTCTGTGATGACGTTTGAGTCCGGCTCTTGTCTGTCTCCTTTACCTCTTTTGCTGGTGCTGATCTCATGAAGAAGTTCCTCCATTCCATCCTGAAGCAGCTTGTCAATAAGGGCCTTCAGCAGCGAGAGCTGTGAAAGTGGGCTTTTATTGTAAATGTGCTAATATGTTTTATTGTAGTGTAACATCAATGCAATTTAAATTTGCTACAAATCATATGAATGTATTATTCATATGAGATTACAATAAAAAAAATTAACAATGTAGCAAAGACTTTTATAAACAAGTAAAAAGGTTTTGTGCACACTACATCCTGATGGTCAATTAAAAATTCTAGTATGATTTTCATTTGTTAGTGAGTGAACTTTCATTTCAAAACAAAAAAAAATCCATTTAAATTGTTTCATGGATGTTGCCTTAACTGGGAATTTTGAAGTTATCATTTATATTCCAAAATTCTATTTCTGTTTTATTTAGAAAGTTTGTTTTAGTATAAATATTAAATATTAACATTTCATATTAATTAAAAATAGTGCATATAATGAACATTGAAGCTCAATATCTCAGCCAAAATGAAGTGAAGGTTAAACTGGATCCAATTTTTTTCATTCAATATTCTGATACTGGTAAAAATATACAGCTCTGGAAAAAAAATAAGAGACCACTGCAGAAAAATCAGTTTCTTTTGGGTTTTATTCCTGAAACTGTTAATCTCACCAATACACCACCAATGCAAATCAATGCACGTTTGTTTCATTTTTTGTGAACTGCCGTCTTTGAAATATTATGGATAGAAGCATTTTGACGCTCAATGAATCCTTATGTCAGTAAAGCTAGGATTGAGGCCTTTTTTTCTTGATTTAAAACCTTTCTTTTCACTGTTTTTGGCTTGTTTAGTGTTTATTTTTACATTTCTAATTACGTTTGAAAGACTTTTTTACCATCCAACTGGTCACACATCAGGAGGATAGTGTTGATTACAGCAGTGCTTTTTATACTTTTTCTGTTAAATACAATTGGATTCAGGTGCTCACCAAATAAGTACCTCAATAAACAGAATGAAGTATGTTTGTGTAGAAATTATTGGCTTGAAATGCTTGTCGTACTCAGAGAGATACTGGTTCAGGAGTAAATTGCAGTAGTCTCTTATTTTTTTCCAGAGCTGTATAGCCATTCAATTTGAAATAAATAAAACATTTGATTCAAATCAATCCACTGTATAGTGTTGCCCGACGGTTACAAAGTAACCCTGCTCCCATAACTAATCATATAAATTCTAAGTAAGAAAATTAAGCTTTGAGCCTTTAGACCTTCTGCTGGGTTAAAAGCGAACTTTAAAAAAATACAGCACACTTACTTTAATACCATATGAATCAAAAAAGTCTTCAATGTCCTGAAATAGAACATTACAATATGTTTACACCACCAAAGTTCAGTTTTGTAATGAAGTAAATTATGTGTAGGCATTGAGTAACCACGCAAACCTTCATTTCAACAGCTGTTCCTGGTGGGCCAGCATCACCCTGTTAAATAATACAGTGCCAGATATCATTGCTTCTGCAGCACTGATTTATGGAGATAACTTGAGCAATCAATGAAATGTAGAAACTTTGATACCTTCTCTCCTTTCAAACCCATGCCTCCTTTCTCTCCCTGAAAACCAAAACGAGAAAAATTACATATCGTCTGAGAAGCGTTTCAGTGCTTCAAGGATTTTTGGCGAGCTATACTTTACCTTTATCCCTGGAGGACCCTACAAACAAAAAACAACACACACACACGTAAGAATTGAAAGTCGGTGAAATATACATTTTTTGTTATGTTATGTGAATTTTATGTTAATTATTTGATAAAGGAGCTTGTATTAAAAATGCTATCAATGAGACACTCACCACTGCACCCGGGGGTCCCATTGGTATGGGAAATGCCTTTTTAATGTCCTCAATGGACATTCCCTGAGAACAAACACAAATGTAATTTAACAACAGTCATGGTTGCAAGCAAAGCTTATCTAAGCTCAAACAACAAAGAAAAAATATTTACATCTTGGAGGATAACAGGAGGACCTGGCAAGCCTGGAGATCCTGGCTCCCCTTTTTGACCTTCATTTCCCTAAGCAGTTAAAATAATGGGCATAATGGCTATCAACAAAACATTTAATTGTACCAAAGTTAAAAATGCATTTAAAGAAAATATTGTTGCATTGTGATGTGTTTGATTTTGGATTAACTTACATTTGCACCATGTTCAATAAGAAACTATGTTAGGCAAGTACATCTCAGCTAAAAGGAATAGATTGCCCAAAGAAATCCTGAAAATTCACTCATCTTTAGGCCATCCATGTATTTGTTTTTTTTTTAAAGAAGAAACTAAATTTATTTACATTTTGGATTGCCTAAGGGTGAGTAAATTCTCATCATATTTGTGGGTGAACTAATCCTTTAAATATAATGGATTAATAGTTCAAAAAAGTCTGTCGTCCCACCTTCGTCCCTTCATCTCCCTTTGGTCCTTGATCTCCCTGAAGAGAAAAAAGAAGTGGATTGGTTTTATAAAAAAGTTCGGTAACACTTTATTTTATGGTTACATCTATTAGTAGCTTATTAGCATGCATATT
>JAUMHR010000047.1:7992129-8025951 GCA_032361145.1 Enteromius fasciolatus | reverse complement strand
GCAAATTAAGAATTTATTAAGGGAAATGTCATAGTTAACAGTTAACAAGTGTTACCTATTCTAAAGTGTTACCAAAAGTTCAAAAGCATTTAGAACTATAATAATATGTTAAACATACATCTTTTCCAGCTACTCCACGTTTCCCATCAACACCAGGTTTACCCTACAAGAAAAGAAAACAGAAAAAATAAGAAATTCTAGAGATTTTTTTGGTTAATATGCGCTATGAATGTTACTATACTCACAGGTGTCCCAGGTAAACCAGGCATACCAGTAATCCCAGCACGTCCAGGATCTCCTTTCTCACCTTTCTGTTAAACACATACACACACAAATTCACATAAAACCCTGAAAAGTACATCATTATCTCCAACCACTCTAATCATGATAATAATCTGTCCTTCAACAACTAAAGCTAACCTTTAGGAAAGCGCATATAATTGTTGGATTTTTTTAAAACAGACTTTTGCTAAATTCTTTATTTCACTTGACATTAAGCAAAATGGTAAATCAAACGAGTTCTACAAATTCATTAGAAGACAGCCATTTATTAAGTCTGCTTACTGGTCCTGGGTCTCCTTTATGTCCTGGTTCACCCTGTGTACATACAAAAACACTGAAATTATAACGATAAAACAATTATGACAGCACATATGTAGAGAACAATTAGCTGTCATAATATTTTAGAAAAGTCTACAAATGAAAATTGAAACAAAGAAGTCAAACCTTAGATCCAGGCCTTCCTGGTAAACCATCCACACCATCTCTTCCGTTACTAGAGCCGGGCTAGAAGAGAAAGAATATTGAGCTACATTATACATTGTGTTTAAGTTGCTCATCTTCCAATTATTAAAAGTAATTTAATCAGAAACATTGGCAAAAATATGCTGAAAAAAGTTAATAAGCACAATCAAATTCATAAAGGTGGACGTAACTTTAGAGTGGCTTACCAGTGAATTTCCAGGAGGTCCTGGTTTACCTTCAGGCCCCTAAGGGAGGAAAAAGCAACTTATATTCTGTTTTTCATATGTATATAGTACATTAAATGAGGAAGCCTAACTTACAGGTGGTCCAGGATGTCCTGTCTCCCCTCGGAGTCCTTGGACCCCCGGCTCACCAGGTTCACCCTTTGAAGACACCAAATACAGAGTGTATACATGTGTGTGTTTTGGTATAAGTAAATTGGCAAGAATTTAAAATGTCTGAATATCATCTTTTACCTTAATGGCCCTAGTGAGAACGGTGTTGTCTGACGTGGTGAACTAGAGAAGGGGAATTATGAGAATTTGAAGTTATGTACATTATATAATAACAAGGTAAACCATGAAACAGTCAACCAAATAAATGAGAGAAAATGAGCTATACAAACTTGACAGCTTTTGACATGTGTAAAAAACCAACCAACTGAAAATAACATGATTGCATTAATATTAATTTATGTTAAATAGCTTGATTATAATACCCAGTAAAAAGAGTAAAACTCACTTGAGTGTCTCCTGGTGGTCCCGGCCTTCCCTACAGAGAATGAAATATTAAAACAGTGACTCCTGCTCTTTAATTTATTACTGGAGAGCATGACAAGAAAACTGAGATTCTGTTATCTGAGAACAAAGCATGACCGACCCTTGAAATATTGACAAAAAATATAACCATAACCATATTTCAAGGATGCTTTTTAATAGCAGTACGTACCGGCTCGCCTTTCTCTCCTTTGTTTCCCTCTGAACCCTGAAATATATGTGCAGTCATTATCAAATGGAATTGAATATTCTTTGCTATTATGGTTCATAATTCATTGGCTCTTTGGAAGTGCTTTAGAGAAATATTGATCAAATACTATATACACAATGTAAAATAATAGGAAGCTGCTCACTGGTAACCCTAATTTCCCAGGCTCGCCTTTATCTCCAGGGTCACCAGGTCGTCCTGGAAGACCGAGAGGCCCCTGACATTGGAGATGAGGAGAAGTGACTTTATGCTCTTATAATTAAGTGTTAGGTAGGAAAAGTTCAAATGTTTTAATTGGAAGGGTTTAAAAGAGAGAATACCTTAACACCTCTCTCTCCAGGTTCTCCTGGTGAACCAGACTCTCCCTGCAAAAACCCCCCCAAAAAACAACCTTAAAATCCTCTGCATTATAAAGATAAAACAGCTTAATAATAAACATACAAAATAATGTCTAAATAAAAATGTCAAGTTTTTGTGAGGTTAAATTAACAATAGTTCAGTATATAAAAAATTAAAGTAAATAATAAAAATATTGTGAAAAGGTACGGGTCTCTCTGTGTTATTGTTGATTCTCACCCTCAATCCCATCTCTCCTTTCGGTCCTGACAGGCCCTAAAATCCATTAAAGCATAAAATGTATTTTAATATGAATGAAGCATTAATTAAAAAGCAAACAATGGGTATTTTATGGCAAAGTAACCCCCTCTAATATCCTTAGTGCAGTGATGCATGGCACACACACACACGCTCACACATACACACACTCCCATCCTTCGTGTATCAGTCACTCTGGGCTCTCGATTTACTTACATCTTTACCTCTTAGTCCTGGAGAACCAGGGTTGCCTGAAAAGCCCACCTCCCCTTTCTCTCCTTTGAACCCATCGTTGCCCTGGACACAATCAAATAAAGTGTTAATGTAAATGATTTTATGGATTATGTTTTCTAATTATATTATCTTTTATGCACTCTCCTTGATTCACTCACAAAGTTAACTTCACAGGTATTAAAATACAAACATGTGAATTGCACAGGTATTAAAATACAAGTATTAGTATAATAAACTTACTTTAGGCCCAGGTTTCCCTGATAATCCAACATTGCCCTGCATTTAAAGAAAGAAGTGGGACAGAATGGTCTAAACAGGGGTTTTTCTTTTCTTTTGGGTATTGTAAAACTTTTTTTTACTAATGCGTGAATTGATGAACAAATGTAGATTTTTACTTGTATTTACTCCGAATATATATATATACTATATACTATATAGGCCTATACTGCTTTAGTGTACTTTAGATTGAATACATGCAACCTTGTTGAGCATAAGAGAATTCTTTCTAAAACAGCTCTGACTAAACATAACCTAAAACAGTAGTGCAATTCCACATATGGTTTATAAAACTAAAGTTTGGACTTTTTTCTGGTTTCTTTATTGTGTTCTTACAGGCCAAAAAGCTTTATAAACACTCACTCTTTCTCCACTCTCTCCTTTAGGACCAGGCTGACCGGGGATTCCAAATCCAGGATTGCCCTTCAAAAACCCAAAAGACAACACATCAGTACATTCACATTGGGAACTAATTAATATATACTTTCATATCCAAAACGGCAAACAAACACCAACCTTTTCACCTTTATCACCTTGATCTCCTTTGATTCCTTGTGGTCCTGGTGGCCCAACTTGTCCAACATCCCCCTTTACACACAGTCCAAATGGAAAAAGATAACCAAGCTTAAACATCTCTGCTTATGTCCACTAGAAATAATACAAAACCTACCAACAACCAATATAGCAGGTGTGCTCAAGCTCAGTTTGGTTTATTCATGGACATTACTTAAAAACTTTTAATCAATATAGATTTTAACCATGGAGTGTTTTGGGACTTGCATCAAAACACTGAGATCTATAAGTATTTTTTTTCCTCATTGACAAGCAGACCTGAGGGAGCTCTTAGATTCATATCTGTGCTCATGGCAGTAATTAACCACGTTTAAGTTGCCCAAGTGCTGGATGCACTGCTTGTTTTCATCAATGCAGCTGAAGAAAACCCAAGGGGAAATAACTGTCAGATTTCATTCATGAGCTGGGATGTAAAACCCAAGGGTGACTTTTGTTCACATTAAAACTTTTTTTATATTTTGAAACCAGTTCTTGATGTACTGTATCTTACCCTGGCACCCTTTTTCCCCTGAGGACCAAGTATCTGTGAAATGTGAGAGGAAATATTAGCAACAGTCTATTCTTTGGCAAAAACGTGTTAGATGAGACACTGAGGCATTCTGGGATATCAGTTTTACCCCTTTAGCTGGGTCACCGGGAGGGCCGCGCTGCCCCTGTGAATCAAACACAGAAATAAAAATCCCACATTGTTTATTTATAGACAGTTGTGAGTGTTAATGTGATAAACTGCATAAAATGTACATGCATTAAATGACTACATATAATCGACACTTAATGTGAGATCAAATAATAAAAGGGACGCTGAAAAGATGGCTGATTGCATTGCTGCATGCTTGACTGCACACAGTTAATAGCTATCAGGTGAAGTGAAAATAAGATAAACTCATTATTTAAATGGGTAAATCCAGAAAAAGTGGGCAGTGTAGTTTATTAGAAGCACAAGATTTGGTCAAATGAAGAAAATAGTTTAGATTCACCTCATCACCCTTTCGTCCAGCAGCTCCGGGGAAGCCCTAAAGTTTTAAAAGAGAAAGTAAACTTTCCCTCTAATCATTGCAAGAATTATGAAATTAGTATTCAGCAAATATGAATGACCTCAGGTGCTTTGAGAGATGTTAGATGTCTAGTGTGGGCTCTCTGAGAGCATCTGCGGTAGAGCTCCAAACCAAATGTTTTATCATGCCATAGTGTTTTTTTTAAAGAGAACCGAGGGATAATGAGGAGTCGAGTCGTTGGAGAGTGTCCTTGATCTCCTCTCTGAAGCCTTGGGTTTAATAATGACTGTAGAAGTTTAATTTGAAACTCGCTGAAAATCTGAATTGCCAGAGATGGACACACAGTGGCAAGGTTGCATGTGAACGATATAATAATAAAGTATTTCTTAATGTTTCATGTGTGTAATTCTCTTGCCGTCTCATTATTAGGTGCAAACTCCATTCAGATGTTTTTCTTTTTAATCAGGCAGATAAAGGATCCTTAGTTTGACGTGTATTTTGGAGTCCATCACTGGCCGGAGAGAAGAGAGGAGGCGTTTTTCCTTTTTCTTAATCGACTCTTTTAATTTCCCCCGAGACCTACAGCTCATCCTTGCTCTTAATAGAAATTCGACAGCACCGTACAGAGTGGAAAAGTTTGAAGAGCGAACAGACGAATAAGGATTTGACTTTTTAACAAAGCATTTGTGCAGTGCAATGATTTAAATCTATAAGCTGGTTCATAACACATCTGACCTTTTCCTGCAGTTGTTATTTTTATGAACAGGTGAAAGTTATGGACATACTGCAACTCCTGGAGGCCCGATAGGTCCAATTTCTCCACGTTCCCCCTGTCGAACAAATGAAGTTGTTGATTAGTCAAACTGAGGGATTTATTATTAGTAGTTTACGCAACTGTCAGGTGTCAAGAAATACCTAAATGTAAAAAATTTATGCACCATCATTACTGTGAAATAAACATAAGACGCTGGTCAGGGGTCCGGTCTTTGTACGCCGCTTGATACATCCAAGATAAATTGAGACATCTAAGATGAGTGAGATCATCATGCTAATTACGATGTGGCTAATTTGGTTCTTCGAGCAACCCTGTTGTTGATGATTAGTATAGCTGGATTGAGTTGTCTAGGATTATTGCATGTCCGTGCGTTGGTTTAAAAGGTGACATGTATCGATAGTAGAAACACTGATCACAACCCCTTCGATTGGTTGATGAAATGGCAAAAGAGCGAGCTCAATTTTTTCCTTAAGTGGAGCAAGAGCTTTTATTGGAGGTTAAAGGAGAATTTCAAACTTTAATAAAGACTCCGGGAAACACAGCAAATGCTGCAAAAGCCAGGAGAGAGGGCTGGCAAACAGTAGCCAACAAATTTAATGCATTAGTGTTCTGCCTATGTTACATGTTTTTCCTTGAGATAAATATATATATTATATCTCAGATCGTATTTGTAGTAATTGCTCTTTTTGTCATCTTTCATGTCAGCAATGGACCCATGTGACAGATTTGAAAAAAATTACCTCCAATTATATAGACGCAATCGGGAATAGAATGTGACATTATTAGACATACACAGCGACTAACACATGAATAATGACCATCCATGCACACACACACACACACACACACACACATGTATACATATACTGTACTGTATGTATGTGTAAATACAGCCATCCATATATATATATACATATATATGTGTGTGTGTGTGTGTGTGTGAGGCTGTGGTCCTCATTCGTGTGTAAATCGCTGTAGGCACTTTCTTGCAGGATAGACATGGAGAATTACTTTATCTGATTTCTGAATCTGCTAATAAGAAAGCTATGAAAACTGTGGGTATTTGCTTCACACTTAAACTTTTTGTGTATGCTATTCTTAAAAAAATAGTCCTTTATTGCATTTTTATTCTTTTTGACAGTTTACCAGATATTGATTCAAGTCAAGATTATATTATTTAGAGGAAAATTGTTGAAAATTGATGTTGATGTAGGATGTGTAAAACATCATTCCAGACTATCAATGAGGAAACAGGGTTTTGAACTGATTTTTGAACATGTTGAAAAGTCAAGTAGGATGTATTATGGATAGGTTTTTAAAAACAGCACTAGACAAAAGCACTGACTGTGTCACTGATGTGATTTATTTAATTTATTTATTTTTAGAGAAAGAGCAAATAGGTTGAATAAAACAGAGAGGCAAGAAAGTCATGTGCCTGACTAAATTGTGCAAAATCATACCTTGTCTCCTTGATCTCCTTTAAGACCCTTTTTCCCCTAAACACAGACAAAAACACAACAACGGTGAAACACCCTCTGCCATTATGAAGCACTTAACATTTATTAAACAAAATTGCATGTACGGTTGACATCTGTTAAAGGTTCATAGTAATTCTTTGTGAAAGACAGACATAATTTAACAGGACGGCAGACCAAACACTTTAATGCAGAAAAGGCTGTGTATAGTTTGACAAACCCGAGGGCCTGCGATTCCCTGGACTCCTTGGATTCCTACTTCGCCCTTTGGATAAATATGAAAACTGCAAATTACACAATGCACAAGACAACTGTCTTTTTCTTTGCTTCATTGATTTTAAATGCAACACGCTTACCTTTGTGCCTTGTAGTCCTGTATTACCCTGAAAAATTGATTAGTGCTGACTTAATAATTACCCTTAAGATTTTTCATCGTGGAACAAGCATATGTTTAATGAAATACTAATATGACTCATCAGAAACACATACCTTTTCTCCTTTAGGCCCAGATGGACCTTGAACACCCTGAATTCCGATACCTTCCTCTCCCTTTATGGTGAACACAAAGAAATTCAATCAAACAACCAGCTGCTCTAATTTTAGCTTCATGCACTCCTGGTAGAGCGGAAGGGCAATTTTTTTTTCAGCTCGCCGAACAATGAGACTCTCAAAAAGATAAGCAGGCAGATGAGCAGAGAGATTTAATTTATGCATTTTAACTGTCTTGGGCAAGCTGTAGGAAGTCATTGCTTAAAATAGCTTTTATACCACTGCTGAAAGTACAAAATGACATTATTCTCAAACCTTCTCCCCCTTCTGCCCATGAAGTCCTGGAAGTCCATCCACTCCCACTGGTCCTGGTAAACCCGGTAGACCCTAGAAAACACATCAATAAGATTTAGTGATATATTTAATTTGATACTATTTAAAACACAACCTACTAAATGGCTTAAATTCAAGAACTTGGCAAATTGCAAGTAATAAACAGGAATACAAATAAAACAGTGTTTTTTTTATCTACAACACTGAAAAAATCTTTTTTGAGGTATACTTTTAGCTGTTTCTCCATATAGATCTGGGGTTGGTTGCATAAAAGGTTAAGACTAGTCTTAAAAGTTAGTCAGCTAAAGACTGGTCACAGTTTTTTAAAATTCAGTTACATAAGTATGTATATTAGTCTAAGGTAAATACAAAAAATAAAACAGAATACTCATGGTTAACTGCTAGCTGGTCAGACTAGCTCTTAAGACACTGTCTTAACATAAGTTTATGCAACTGGCCCCTGGTTTCACAGACAGGGCTAAGACTAAGCCAGGATCATGCCACAGATCAGTTAAGACATTTAAGTAATTTTAGTAAAGTAAGTAAAACAAAAAACATTGCTGGTGTCCATCTTAAGACAAAACAAAGACTCTGATATATTTCAGGATCAGTCAGAACAAGTTTCTTGTTCAGTTGAAACCATTCTCACTTACATTTTAGTCTGGGACTAGGCTTAAGCCTTGTCTGTGAAACCGGGGGCAAATCTGGGTTAGTAAAGTATTTGTATTTTTAGCAAAATATCAAAAAACAATAAATAATACAAGAGTAGCTTTAAAAGCATGCACTAACATCACTTCCATGCTCCCCCTTGTCTCCTTTCAGACCTGGTTTTCCACGTGGACCCTGAAGAATGTGAGAAACAGCATAATCATACATTTAGGCAAATGTTGCATGTATATTTGAAATGAAAGTTAGATGGTAAATTGTTCATTGAGCAGTAGATGACTTACTTTAGGACCAGATTCTCCAGTCTCACCCTTAGAGAAAGAAAAATACCATAAAATACCACATACGTTGCATGTGAGTATAGACTTATATTATAACATCTTGCTATTGTAACAACATTTGATTTTTTAAAACATAGACTTGTGCACAATCCTCATATTTCATACTAACCTTAACAGAGAGTCCAAGAGAGCCCGGAGGCCCAGGCAAACCAGGGAGCCCTGGAGGACCTGATACCCCTGGGACCCCTGGAGCACCTGAAGGGCCCTTTTAATCAAGGGGAAAATAATCCAAATGCAGTTATAATTTTTAGTAGATTATTTGCACAATATACAATGTAAACAATTTATTACAGCTGTTTAGTATGATACAAACACTTACAGAGGATCCAGGTTCTCCTTTACGTCCTGGAAGAACCTCCATACCCCCCATAACATATCCTGGTTCACCCTACATAAAAAAAAATAAATAAATAAAAAACACTATAAAACATATCAAATGCTTGTCAGTTACTAAACTTACTCTCTCTCCTCTCTGTCCTTTAGGTCCAGTATTACCAGGAGGCCCCTGAGAGTTTGAAGAAGACAAATAGGAAGAGGTCACAGTCACTTTCACAATTACACAGAGAAGTATCAAACAGTTTAAAACGTGAGACATTTAATAAAAAGGGGTGAACCTTTAGGAGAAAGTGGGGGCAAATACTCTACACTGACTAGCCATAATCATTCCTCATTACTCCCTCTGTGAATCACTCAAAGATAATTGCAGCTTTCTCAATTCTCCTACTAAGATACACAAAAGGCTAGGACATCGTGTACGTGTTTTAAATAACTATACTAACTACCATTTCAAGAATATACGGATTTAAATATCACCACCCACACTGTTTTTTTATATAGTGAGATGAAAAAGAGACACTTACCATGTCACCAGCAATTCCAGGCACCCCCTGAATCAGATTAAGAGATTGTTTATGCACATTCGTGACATATTTAGCTGTATTAGACTGAATTTTGATCCATCCTTTACCCTTTGTCCAGGAGAACCAGGAGGTCCAGTTCTACCCGGTCGTCCTGGTAAACCCGGAATACCATCCGTTCCAGGAAGACCCTGATGAACGCAAAGTGGGAATGATAAAAAATTACTTTATAATATACACAAACACACAGAAATTGTTTGATACTTCTCAAATATAACCAAAGAGCATCTTCGGTGCACATATTATTTTTAAAGCAATATAAATCCACGCATTCACATTGATACACATCACAAAAATAAATAATGAAACATCATAACAATACTGATCTTGTTAGCAAGACCCGTCACATTTCATTTGTTATTCAAAAGAGTCGCTTTGATATGACAAGTGCTTTCATGTGTCGCCTTCTCAAAGAGATAACAGGAAGAAAAAAAAGGAAAGTACAAATAGCACCCTGTACAGAGATAGATCTGTGATATTAATAATTAGATTTAATCCTTTAATCTACTAAAACAACCAACGAGTCACAAAAACAATCTTATCATTAACAGAGCGGTTCGGTTTAAATATTAAACGCTCCAGTAATTAACATAAACATCAATATGTAATTATGAAGACAGAGAGGGGATGTTTATTTAAGTTTTTTTGTTTTGGAACGGCATGAGCGCTTCAGAGGTTGGATGCACAGTACTCACCCGTTCACCCTTCTCCCCTTTGACCTTTAAAGAGAATGAATCATAATGCCCCGGGCCCTGCTTGAGTCGCTATATCAACAGAAAAACAGAAAAAAAATAAATACAATTAAAATAATACTGCAAGAAAGGCACTCGATTTTTATACTTTCTTTAGACATTGTTTGTGTAAAACTAGTGTTGTAACTAATAACCATGGCAACAGCACATAAAGGCCCGGTTTCACAAGCAAGGACTAGGCATTAGTTAAATTAAGATATTTAAGCAACTCTAAACAACAGCACTTTAGTCTGGGACTAGCTTTCTCCTTGTCTGGGGGTATATGAGCAAAATTTAAACTAAAATTAAAATGAAAAATATAAAAATAAAAGCTAACCAAAACATAAAAATAGATAAATAATACTAAAATAACACTGTGTAAAACTAAATAAATAAAAATGGAAAATATATTTAAAAATATAATTCGAAATATTAATAAAAATATAAAAATATATAAATAACATGGTGCAAAAAATTAGCCCAATCTGTCATGCTAATATTGTTAACCCCTACCGTTAAGTAACACTAGCAACAATAATACTAATGTTACCTTGGTAAATATCCCTAACAATAGAGAAAGCCTGGTTTTCAGAGTCCAAACAGAATGTGGACAGCCACTGAGAACAGTGAGAAGGAAATATAGAAATTAAGAAATAGATGTCTGCTGACATACCAGGCCACCGTGACCAAATCCATCCCCCTGCAGTGGAGAAATTAGATGTAATCATATGACTATTTATAATTATTTGATTCGATAACATATGATAACACAATAGCCACTAACCTTCTCTCCTTTCTGACCCTGTGAACAACAACAAACCAGGAATGAGGATTCATATAAAACATTGTATGATAGCTGTAATGAGCATGTAGAGGAAGTGTTTACCTTGCAGCTAAGAGGACAGGGCCCTTCTGGTTTGCTGAGAGCTTCTGGGTCATCTGTAGGTGTGTCCAGTTGAGCAGACTTTGGACAAACACAAATACAAATCTGAATTATGCCATATGTATTGTGAAAATAATACTCTTAATCGGATGTGCATGGCCTACCTCATCGTGTTGTTTGAACTCTAATAGTAAAGCTTCGCTACAGATGCTTCTAATAAACTCTCTCTCGATGGTCGGAAGATCATCAAAATCACTGGCGAAGAAGATGTTCTTGTAAGTGGTGGGAGAGGCGATGGTCCTCAGCTCCTCAATATCTGCGTGAGCGATGCCTATGGCCAACACACTGACACCTAACACACAAATACACATAAAAACATTCATTTGGCCTTTTACTGAAGTGTTACTAAATTACAACGTAAGTAAATGAACACATGATGCCTCTCAGAATTTTTGGGTAAGTACATTTTGTATGTTTTGAGAGAAAATTTGAATAAATACTTATTCATAAAGGACAGATTCCATTATTCAAAAGTGACAATAAAATAATTACACTAATTAAAAAAATACAAATCGACAGTTAACATCAAAATTTTCAGAATTGTGAGAAAAAAATTGTAAAATATATACTCAGAATTATCTTCCTAATTTTATTCTTTTTGAATTATAATTATTTGTAGTGGTCTCAAATGACTAATCACAAGTAATTGCATCCAAAAAAAGTTTTTGTTTACACAATATATGTGTGTATATATGTATATATTTAGGAAAAATGTTGTTTAAATATTAAATATATTTATATAGAATATAGAATATGAATATATACATGTATAAACATAATCTTCTCAAATTATAAACTGCATGTGTGTATTTATATATACACATAATAAATAGACACAGTACACCTGTATAATGTAGTGCTGTCAAAGGATTAATTGAGCTTAATCACATCCAAAATAAAAGTTTTTCTTTACATAATATATATATATATATGTATGTATATATATGTGTGTGTGTGTGTGTATACTGTGTATATTTATTATGTATATATAAATACAAACACATGCATGCAAATATTTAAGAAAAAGATGCTGTTTACTGTATAAATTAAACATTATGGGCCGGTTTCCCAGACAAGTATTAGATTAAGCCAGGACTAGGTCTTTGTTAATTTAGGACATTTAAGTAGTCTTTAGAAACACGTCTTACAAAAAAGCATTACCTGGGAGCATTTTAAGACCAAACAATGGCAGTAATGTATTTTAAGGTACGTCAGTGCAAGCTTTTTCCATTTTAGACAGCTCTAACATTTATTTTAATCTCGGACTAGTCTTAAACCCTGTTCGGGAAACTGCCCCTAAATATATATATATATAACTGTATATATATACACACACACACACACAAAATATAAAATAAAAGAATATGAATGTATAAATGTATAAAAGTAAATATATACAATAAATAAATACAATATACTGTATATACCATATATATATATATATATATTATGTAAACCATAACCATAACTTTTATTTTGGATATGATTAATCATTTGACAGCTGTAAAAATTTTCCAATATTTCAGTTTTTATTGTATTTTTTAGAGACTTATTTCAAAAACTTTAAACAAATCTTACTGACCCTAAACTTTTGAACAGCATTGTATATGTAGTTGTGTTGAATATCTATCTATTCCTGCATTGCCGTTAATATTACTCACCCAGAGCATGTGCTATCCTGGATGGTGGCTCTACGTCATCCTGTGCCCTCCCGTCTGTCAGTAACACTAACACGTGAGGGACTTCCTGTCTCATACCCAAAGACTCCTGAAACATCTCCCTAAGGACATAGCTGATCCCACGACCTACACACATGTTTACAATCATCACATTTTAAACGAGACATCACCCTAATATTTAGCATTAATAATTTGTAATCTTTGAATGTGTTTGTGCACCTGTTTTTGTGTTCCCCCCTCCATAGTGGACTTCACGGAGTGCTCTCAAAACGGAGTTTCGGTCTTTGTGAGTGTTAAAGTTGAACTCGATCCTGGGCTGATCACTGTAGTGAACTACTGCTATCTAAGGCAAGTTAATGACATGGTTTAATCCACACTACTGTTAGAGACTAAGAATCATCCCAAATGCGTTGAAAGGCCTTTAATTTAGTATAGCGTGTTAGCATGTCCTACCTGTGTTCCTTTAGGTCCTATAGAGGGGAAGTAGGTGACAATTCTAAACAGAAAATCCTTCAGTTTGCCAAAGTTATTAGTTCCAATGCTCCAGGATTCATCAACCAGAAACACAATATCTGCCTTTGCCCTGCCACACACTAACAGAGAGAAGCACAAAATTCATTCACATTGTATAGGTTTAAACTAAGACATTGCATTAAAATTTCTACACTTCTTAAAGGCATCATATCATGCGAGATCAATTATTAACAGTTGACATGAGTTATGTAAAGTTGGCATAATGTAATGCCTGTTAGAAAGAGTTTTTCTTTCAATTTTTACATGCATATGTGAGATTCACAATTTCAAAAAGGCAAAACAATGAAAGCAGCCTGGTCATGAAAGGCCATGAAAACAATGAACCTCAAAACACATTTTAAATGGATATCAGGGAAAATATGTAACATTATATACAGTACATAACTTCAGAAGAAGCTTTAACATTTTAAGTTGAACATTTTACTTCAAAACTGAAAGAAAAAACAGAATTAAGAGTCAGTTTAATTGGAATGACCTGGTCCAGGTGGAGGTGTCTCGGCTGAGAGGGTGGTCTGGTCATTTACTGTGGTGATTCTGGTCAGTGTTAAAGTGGTTTGGCTATTGGTGATTTGAGGCCTCACAGCAAGTCTCTGGGTGGTAGAGGGTGTGCTGGGGGCTTTGACCACTGGGGTGCGAGCATTCCTGGTAGTGGTATGGAGGGGCAGCTCATTGATTTTGGTATTAGCAGAGACAGGGGCCGGCGTGGGGCTCTGGACAGGAATCAGACGAGGAGCTCCCACTGCAAGACAATCACAAAAATCCTGAGCTCAAACAAGCCAGTTTTGTTTTTACCATACACCACTGTTCAAAGGTTTGGAGTCTCATATGGCCACCAAGGCTGCATTTATTGAGCCAAAACACAGTATAAACATTATATATATATCTATAAACATAATATTGAGGAATATGCTGATATGTTAATATGTAATTTATTTCTGTGATAGCAAATCCATTACTCTAGTGTTCAGTGTCACATAATCCTTTTATATAGAATCCGAGAAAATATTTTCAGGATTCTTTGGTGAATAGAAAGATATAGAGATCAGTAAATTTGATAAAAGTTTTACTATCTCTTTGAATTAATTTAATGTGTCCTTGCTGAATAAAAGTATTCATTTCTTAAAAAAAAAAAAGAAGCACACTGCTGACCTCAGACATTTGAACAGAAGTGTGCTTTAAAAATAAACTTTCCAAAATAATGAGTTTCAAAACCTTTCCTTCCCTAATCAGCATTCAGCACAAAAACAGAGCCTTTTATGAACAGAGAACATAACTTGCACCAGTTGTGTATAATACATCAATCATGCCTTACAATATAACATTTCAAAATGCTAATGATATTTGCAGAGATAAGGCCTTACAGATCCTTTTAGTGATGGTTGTGACCGGACCCTCCACTTCTCCATAAAGTGGTCTGATTGAAAATATATAGGTTCTGCCATACAGGAGATCTCGGATCTTATATGAAGTGAAGCCAGAGCTCAGCAGATCAGAGGAGATGTCTACCTCTACACAGAACACAGACAAAATACATAATGTCAGCATGAATGTGACAAAACAGATGCAGGACCAGATTTGAGATGCCATAAAACTCAGTTTAAAACACTTCAAGGACACAGCGACTTCCAGAATCTGAGTTCTGGCTCTTATGTGTTATAAGCTAAAATAAAAGTCCAAATTTAAATCCTTCACAACCATCATGTTCATGCAAAGCACACCCTCATTAGAAGACCCTGCTGACGTCATCAAGATAACACAAATGAATCACAGATCTCTTCATGACCTTATCTACGCTGTCTATTCTCTTTTTGCATGTCTTGTATATTCGACAAATCGGCTTTTGTAAGAGGAACTCTTATTATAAGAGCTTATCTGAAACTAGTTTTCCCCTGCTATTTAGCAACACTCATTAACAAATAAAAGGTTCGAAACCATCTGAGCATCACTAGAGCCAGGAATCAGCTAGTGTATCTACTGTAATAAAATAATATATGACATATAAACAATCTATCATTTTATTCATTATTTATTGTTGTATATCTCTTACCATGGACTATATATCATTTATATATTAATATATGTGACCCTGAAGTACAAAACCAGTCAGAAGTAGTACGAATATATATGTAGCAATTGCCAACAATACATTGTATGGGTCAAAATTATAGATTTTTTTCTATCCCAAAACATTTACACCCTCACAATCCAAATAGTTGTATCTCAGCCAAAGTTGTCTTATAAACCATACATTGATGGAAAACCTATTTATTCAGCTTTCAGATTGTCTATAAAATAATCTAAAAAATTCAATTTATATGTTGACCCTTATTTCTGCTTTTATGCATTATGCATGTGAATGAAGATGCAGTCATATGTAAATATGTTTTTGTTTTATGTTTCTGACCTGATATATGTCTCCAGGACAGCAGGTATCCAGATGCTCCAGTTACACTGGTCCAGTTCAGTACAGTGCTGTTGTCTGTGGTGTTCAGAGCACTAAATCCAGTCACCTTGGGCAGATCCACTGTAACACAACAGCAACATTAATTGACTTATCATTGTGCATTTACATAAAAACAAGCAAGTTGCAGTATTAAATATGACTCACATGTGCGGGCGGTCACCATTACTGGACTTCCCTCTTTGCTTCTGACCATGGCAGAAACCTGGATCTTGTATGCAGAACTAGCGGGTAGATCAGTGATGGTGAAGGACGTAGCAGAAGAAGATACAACCTCACTCTTTTTTTCTCCACCTAAGAGATAGCAGAGTAAAAATGATGGATGGATTGTAATCAGGCACTTTATTTTGATAGTCTACTTTAGACATTAAGAGTAAGAACTTTTGCAACTACATGTCAACTTGCAGTCATTAGAGTACTAACAGACTGTCTGCTTAATATCTTCAACATACTTACTATAAGAGTCTTTTCAAGTATGGCAACCTTGATTCTGCTAACCCTAAACGTACCCTAAATGTCTACTCTGATCCTTAATGAGAATTAGTTGACATATAGTTACAAAGGTACTTATAGTTAGTAGAATGTCTAAAATGGACTATCAAAATAAAGTGTAACCGTTAATTATAATGGATTGTAATGAAGGCTGCTGGTACCTACCATGAAACGGACTCCAAGTGATCTTGTACCCAGTGACCCCTGGTGTTTTCTTCCAGGCCAGTTTGAATGAGTTGGAGCCAATGTCCACAACTTTTACCTCCCGGACTGTCTCAATCAGCTCAGAGTCTGTCAAAGAGGCTGCAAATGCACAATAGTAAAACAATTAGTAACACCTGGTTTGATAGAAATAATTCACACATTATAATCTAATATGCATGTTATATTCAACCCAAAGCAGGTTAAATAAATCGTTTGATGGTATTTAATATACATTTGTTAGGGTTAGGTTTTTATACAGTGTTTAAGTGCAATGTATCGGCTTTCTGCTTTTCACTGTGTTGTCTGTGAAACCGTGCTGATAACAGTGAAGCTGACAGCAGTGAAGCACACACTGAGCTTCAGTAAAAATACTGCTCTATACAGCTGTGGTTGCTAAAGATGGGGGCTCAAACACAGGAGCTGTCAATCAATCTCACGATATCCCTCAATCCCATTGGAACAATGGGAGGAACATCTCCATATCAACGGACCCTGACTGTCTGAAGTGCCTAATTAACTGAGCAGAGTTTTCTTATTAAAGCTTTGATAAATGATATGTGCCTGTCGAATAGTTGTCATGGCAAGAAGACACAGAGGTTTGTTGGCACAGCTTTCCTACAAAGTAAAGGAACAGAATAAAACACTGTGGAAGTCAGTACAACACAGACAGCAATAAATGGAGCAGTATGAAGAGGCTGTAACTGTGAAATTAGCGAAAGTAAAGCAAAAATAAGAGCGTTTTATAGGAATAATATTAGTTTATTACCACAGCTGGTGAAACACTTACAATAGAAGTGAATGAGACCAATTTTTGTTGGAAATGGGAATGTAATAATTTTTACAAAAGCAAGTCAATTCCTCTGTAAAACTTGTGTATTCAGATGTTCAGATATTTTTGTAATAAACTCAGTCAATATTAACTTGTAATGGGTTTAGAAACTTGAGTGTCTTGAGACATAGGACAATACAAAGATGGTTAAATTAATACTGTGTTTTTTGGGGAATTTGTAAAATAAGTGATTCCCAATTGTGAACAGTACCTGTTTGCTGTGAGAGAGTGATTTCTGGTCCTTCTGTGTTGGTGTAAAGAGCATGAATACTGACAGAATAAAGGGTTTGTGGCTGAAGACCAGCGATGCTGTGCTGTAAAACGCTGCGGTCAAGATACAGAGTCTGAGGACTCACAAATTCTGGGAGAGAACATCGACATTGTCAAACCTTCATCATTTAATGGTCCTACACAGGATTTATTTCAAATTCAATAATTTATCATGACATTTAGTATAGGGTTCTAGAAAGTAGCACCAGTTTTTACCTGAACTCCAGCTGAGTTTGTACTCTGTGGCCCCTACAATAGGACTCCATTCCACATCGATAGTCGAGCTGGTGTATGTCGTCACTTTAAAATTTGAGACATATCCGAGAGGCGCTGGGGAGGAGAACTTACGACGTGAGACCCAACCAACAAGTACAAATATATAAATAATCACTGTCAGAATGTGTTTATCAGGGAAACATGACAAGGTGTCGGGTCACTCACAGGTCCTGAATGTAGCAGTGATGCCGGGGCCAACCACAGAACCGAAAAGAACGTAAAGGGAAAGCACATACTCGGTGTCATAGACCAGATTCTTCAGAACATACTCAGTAGTGCTGCCATTCAGAGCCAGCTGCCTGGGCCGATCTCTCCCTATGAACTCTTTATAGACACAAACGCACAAATAAATATATATAAATGGCTAAAACTAAACCCAAAAATATATTTAATTGATATATTTTTGAATTTCTTATATATATATTTACATACTTTATTATATTTTCTATTATATATATTTATTTATTTGTTGTTTGCTGAAATACAAAGAAAAAATATTAATAAAATGACTTTATGCATATAGTGCTGGCATTTTTTTACATAATATGTGTGTATACTGTGTATATTTAATATGTATATTATATGCATTATATGTGAAATGTAAATACAAACACATGCATGCATATATTTTAGAAAATATTGAAATATGAAATATATTTATATACAATATATCACATAATGATATAAATATAATATGTATAATAAATAAATTATAAAAATTATCTTGCTTTCAAGTTTCAAGACTTGTTTCAAAAATACTAAACATCTAACTTCTAATTAAGTCCCTCTCGCCCTCCATTTCTTTCCCCTTTCTCCATAAACTCCTGCTCAGACTCATCTATATGTATGTGTCAGAGCGTGTGGTATGAGTCACAGAGCTCTCCTTCATCAGAATGTTCTTCCAGGTCGTTCTTTTAAAGCAGATGCCTGCAGCCCATCACAGTGACAGAAAGGAGTCACTTTCAAAGACTCAGAGATGCTCTGAGGTGCCATCAATTCATTTCTCTCACACAGAACCCCAAACTTACACACACACACACAAATTCTCTTAAACACACAGATAAAGTTGACGGCATGAGTCATGAGGCGGCACAGCGACACCTCATGTTGTCACCAACCTGTCGCTTCCATGAAAAAGAGACTATAAATCAGAGAGAGAGGGAATGAAAAGAGAAACAGACTACAAAGTGAAACTGGAAAATGGAGAACGGCCAAATGCAGGACGAGGGGACGAAAAAGATCCTTATACTGTATAGTTACCTGCAGTAGGGCCCCAGGCCAATCTGTATCCTGTGGCTCCGGGTACAGCATTCCAGGAGGTAACAGCGCTGCTAGTGCTAACCGCAGACGCTCTCAGGGTCTGTACTGCACTGCTTTCCACTAAGACAAAGAGAACATCAGCATCTTCATTTGTGTCATTATTTATTAGCAGTATTATAGTGTATTATATTTACACTCAGTTTGCACTATTTTTAATATCTAGCTGTTTTTAAGACACTGGGTTAAGTAAAATAACATATATCGAAACCCCAGTAACATTGCGTTGGCTCCATCTAGCTGTTTTGGAATGCAAGCAAGTGTCCTGCCTGTTATAGTTGACACGTAGCACTCACATGTCTTAGCTTTGGCAGAGGTAACAGGCCCTTCAATGTCCACAAAGATGGGGTTGATGGTGATGGTGTACTCCGTGCCTGCATGGAGGCCCTGCACCATGTAGAATCTAAAGTTGTCTCCCAGGTTCACATTCTCTATGTGTCCCTCTGAAATATGGAAGTAGAGATGTGCATGTGCCCTTATGTTTTTTTTATAGGTTGTATATAATATTGAAGCAATTCAGTGCTTGTTACCTAATGATGACCAGGTGAGTCTATATCCTGTGGCGCCTCTGACAGACGACCAGCGGGCCTGAACTGTGTCTGTTGTGGCATTCTGCACCAGCAGTTTATCAACTGGTACCAGTTTCACTGCAACACACAGAGAAGCATAAGTGCAGCATTTTTAATAGGATGATATTGCATGATAAACAGTATAATTGTTTTACTAAAGCTGAACAGATAGACAAATAGAAAAATAAATAAATACATAACTTAATTAATTAAAAAACACAAGAGATTGTTTTGAAATTTATGTTAAGGGTTTCTTCATGAAGATGTGATACACTGCCATCTAGTGGTTAAACCAGTAATACACAACAACTCAAAGCCAAACTATTTAATACAAAATTCACTTCTGTTATTTAAAAAAATATATTAATATTTACTATAAATTATTACAATTATTATTACAAACGATCAATAATATTATCATTATTTCTAAACCATGCGGTATTGAAGTACAACATTAAAAAAGAATCGAATCAGTACATTTCTATCTCTCTCTATATATATATTCAGTATATACAGTAGTCAACATTTGAAGTGGATAAAAAAGAAATCATTACATTTGTTCACACATTAATGAAATTATAATACAATATGCTGTTTTATCAATAATGTTTTGTAAAAAAATATACTACAAAAAAACAAAAAGTATAAAGTTTGAAATAGGAAGGTATTTTTTGGACATGCACCACTGTACAAACCTTATTAGAGTAGCAAATTTAAGTACCTAATACCATGATGGTACAGAGGTATGGTGATTATTCAGTGCTGTGGTACATAAAGTTTCTGATGCCAGTCATTGTGGTACTGTATAATTTAGTAAATTTGTACATGCGGCATCAGATGACACTATTATATTAAAGAAACAAAATTACAGAGACTTGACCTTGAAAAAGGCTACTAGTCAAATGTTGGTTATTAAATAGTCAATGGTTAAGTGAGAGTGCTTAAGACTCACAGGTTTTCCCAGTGACAGACACAGTTTCGCTGGGGCCCTCTGAGTATATGGCGTAGATATCGACTCTGTACTCCTTGTCCTCTTCTAAAGTGTCAATCACGTGAGAGGAGGTGTCACCCGACACAGTCTGATCATAAATGAGCCCGGGCCTGTCAGCTGAGGAAAAAAAAATGCAGGAATTTTTAAACAAGACTTCTTTAAAATATCTCATGTTCAGTCTCAGAGTGTGTGTTAATTTCTCACTTCTTGGAACATAAATCTTATATTTATCCACTCTTTCAAGCGAAGGCGTCCATCCCAGGCGTAAGGAGAACAGTCCTTCTTCAATCACACGGAAGTTCGAAACCGTGGGCAAAACAGCTGAAAAGAAAGCAAATGCATGCTGGTACACTGCATGTAGACAACGGGAAATTTAGCTAACAAAGATGTACATTTATCATGCTTAAAGACATTTTTAGTGTGTAAAGCTCAAAACACACTGGTTTCTGTGGTAATAGTGGCAGATTCTCCAATGCGTCCGGGATAGATGGCATACAAAGTGAGGGTGTACTCAGTCTTAGGACTTAACCCGGTTACTGGAGTGCTGCTAATATCTCCCTTCAGATCAATCTGAGAGACGAAAAGAAAAGAATATATTTTAAACAAACCACACTTGAACATTTGCAAATACACGGTAAACATATTAGCTTAATGCCACATGAAGAAAACTGGTCCATGTGCAGCCTTCCATCTGCTGTGCTCTGCTGCATGTGGTGTACATATGCACAGGTGACCGTGCCTCACCTGTCTCTGCTGTGCCGGGAGCAGATGGCCCTTTGGAGACACAGGGGTGAGGAGCAGCCTGTAGCCGGTAACGTCTCCTGTGGCCTGACTCCAGGTCAGCTGCAGAGAGCTGTAACTCAGCTCGCTCACATGCAGATCTTTAGGTCCTACTATCCTCTCCATTACTACAGCAGACAGAACAGCACACAGATTAAGACAGAATACAAGGCATAATTACTGCACTTTTATATTATACATTAACATGTTACCCAAATCTCCCATTTATTTTTATGGTATCTTCTGTAAAGCTTGTCTAAGGGAGCAAAAGTATTAGATGAGGTGAGAGTTTAGTGAAGCTGAACTGTAATAACTCCAATAAAAACCTTTGGTTACAATCAATCAATGAATCAATCAAGATAAGTTTCCTTTTTTATTAGAATAATTCATTGTTTTACCAGGTGGCTTTTGCTTAACAGGTCGGGGAGGTTCTGAAGCAGTGAAGCAGATGCGACGGGACAGTTTGGGAAGAAGGTTCTCAAGAAAGGAGAAATCTGGGCTGAGCAGCAGATGCTCCTCATGAGGTTCTGAGACGATTTTTCTCATCTCAGCCTGATTGGCGTTCCTCACCCCTGATAGACACAACACAGTCAAAATAACAGATTCTACACAGTTTGACATAATCATTTGTTACATATTATAAAATCATGGCATGTTGCTGGTCAAATTCGAGCCTTCATCACCCAAATGAGCACCACAACTATTCATAAACTGCTTTGTCACAACTCCAATGTGACTTTAATTTAACATTGTTAAAATTGCCTGTAAGGCACAGTTAACGCTTAACAGGTGTGTGTGTAGAAATGACCCACATGTGTCCCAGAGTCACTGAAGTGTTATCAGACAGTGTATCAGCTGTAAAGTGATGATGGGAGAACGTCACGGCATGTCACCCTGCTGTACGTGTGTCTCAAAGATGTGTCAAACGGCCTGATATATTCACATCTCTCTGGGAAAACTGATTAGAAAGGCAGGACATGGTGTCAATGTGTGCCTGCGTGTGTGTGATGTAGGGGGGGCAAGGAGGAATGGGCTTGATGAAAAATTACAGCAATTAGTTGGCCACCGGGTAATGAGCCATAATTATTTCAGCACTCTGGGCATCAAAACAGAAAGAGTGTGAGAAAGTCAAGGAAACAAGGCTGACACACACAAACATTCACTTGTTTTATGTCTTGCCTTGTTCACCAATATTAGCATTCACTGTAAATCACTGCACTATAGTTACCCTGAGCCACATGTCAAAACATGACAGAGTGCAAACAGATGCGTCATGCCCATTCAAACTACAACACACTGACATAAATAAAAAGTTTTCAACTCACCCACAGCAAACAGGGAAATCCCACTATCTGTTACAGCTTTAGATGGACCGTCCACCGGATCATCTGACTGGCCATTAGTGATCAGAACGGCAATCTGAGCCCCCCAAAAAGAACACAAAGTGATGCTTTAGTGATCCCAACATATTTAGGACAATCAGCCATTTTTTTCCCACCCCACAAAAAATATTATTATTATTATTCCCATTATTTTCAACAATTATTCTCATTACTGTAATATATTACCATAATGCATTACAGTAATCCGAGAGGTGAAATATGCTTATACTGTATGTCATGAAAAAGTATAATGTAAAAAAAGTACTGAAAACAGCAACAACAATATTGTCTTTATGCAGAGCTTTTTTTCTTTTGATTTTTTCTGCTTTCATGAAATCCACCCAAAAAGTGTGAATTTATATTAAAGGACTCAATCTGCAATTAAGAGCATCACGCTGATACTGATGCCCTTGAAAGCACACTGCATGAATTATAATCTCATTGCGTACGTAATTCCCCAACCGCAGCAGATCCAAACCTGCAAAGTCGCTTACTCTCACAAATGAGTATTCTGAGAAGGAAACACCTCCTGGGTCACCTAAAGTTCACCAGCATTGGTCGCGCTGCGCCTAGGTTCATCTTTATGCACTCTGCACTAGCATGCCATTTCAGTGTATGTATGTGATGAGAGTTTTAATAAAAGGTGAAATCTCTGCAGTTCATTATAAACGCCTGCTCATTTCTCCACAGCAGGTGCTCTTCCAGCAGCTGTGTGCGGTTTGGAATCCTAATCAAGCCCTAAATTAGGATGGGTGGGACACTGCGGAGCAGAGTGTGTGCACTGCAGCGCAGGACATGATGTCCTGACGGAATCAATGGAGTGATTGCAGGTGCAGGTCTTTGAGATATATAATTAGAAGGTTGTTTTTTATATATGCGAGAGGATGTTTTCATTTTTAATAATGCACAGATATCACTAAGATTCAGTATTTCAGTATACAGTATACAGTGACCATGACAAGCATTAGTTTTCATTTATGCATCGTGCACTCTTCATTGGCATCTATGAATCGGAACATTTAACATCCATGAAAGATTTCCATTCCACAAAGGTTCTTTATGGTGGAAGACTACTGAAATGTTCTCCACACCAAGAAAAAAAAAGATTATTTTAGAAACTGTTCACTCACGTGTTCTTTGGGGAACCAAAAATTTTTCTTTTATGGAGTCATTGTAGAAACAATTACATTTTGGAGACTTTATTTTTAAATGTGTGGAGCCCCACCTACAGTATTTCAAAATGTCATTGGTTAATAAACTTAATCCTCATAACTGAATGGTTATGCAGACATCGATTGTGTCATATCGCAGAACCTGATTTTACCTGGATCCTGAATTGAAATCCTGGATTAACCCCAAAACAACATCGTAATTAACCAACCAATCAGATGTGAAGAAGCAGTTTATAGTTTATCAGTATTTGGTGCTTGTACCTCAGTGTCAGTCATCTATCATTTCCTCTGATTTTAGGCATTACTCAAGGGTAAAGTTAGGTTTAGCTGTAGGGATATGGTCAAGATTACATTTTTGAACTAAAATGTGTTAAAATATGTGAACACATCTATCTCTACAAAATCAGAATGGGCATTTCATATCGTGCAGCAGAGTAAATATGAGTAAATAAGCCATTTTAAAATCTCTGCTGTTCCTCTAACATGGGTTTTATTGTGTGTGAACTTGTGTTTTGTATTTATGAAGCACTTATAATGCAGCATCTGTGACAGCTTGGCAGTGTAAAGCTTGCCTTTTCTTTCACAGCTGGGTTAGGCATGAAAAAGGTGTTTTGAAGTGATTGTGATTGAAGTGTCACACCTTTGGGGCATTGTCTCTGATGATAGAAGGACTGAACACAGATTCAACAAGGAATTCTAATGCCAGGCCGGTGCGGCTGTTGCCTCCCTCGTATGGCATCTCCTCCACGGCTCTCAGCACTTCCTCCAGAGTCGAATAATCCGTCAGAGCTATACGCATCCTAAACAAGGACACAGCCAGATGTATACATAGATGAGTATTCAAGAGGTCAATTTGTGCTTACTAAGGTCAGGAATATTCACACATCCAGTGTATTACAGCAGAATCATCTAACCCTCTATGTATACTGACCTGGGCAAGTCAGAATAGACAGTCACTCCAAAGCGAATGCCTTCCTGTCTAACCACACTTCCCTGGAAGCCTCGGATGATGTCCGCTATGAACTCTTTGATCTGCTGGAAGCTGGTCGGACCTACTGACCAGGAATCATCTACCAGGAACACAATATCAGCAGGCATGGCTGTACGACATACTGAAAAAGAAAAAAAAGCAAGTTTTATCTTATTTTATCATGGCTGAAACTGTTATATAAATGAAATTGTTCAAAAAGATGACTAATGTTTCATATTGAGAAAGTAGGGTGTAATTAAGGGGGATTTGACAAACATTTGGGATAATGGGAAAAGTTTCCACTTGTTGACATTAGATAATTACATTAGTTAACATGAAATGAAAATGAAACACTACTTATTAATCTGAGTTAATATTACTACATTAATAAAATTAACAACATTAATAAAATCAAAATTAGTATCTTTTAATATTATTTAATGGATAAGCTAACACGTAGCAATGAAGATTACATATAAATACACTACATATATTAATTACATTTTTATTTTAAAAAATGTACTAATGTTATTCTGTCATTGCACACTTTTATGTGTAATGAGAAAACCAGCTACTCCTCATCGCCTGTCCAATACAGTCCCAACAGTGAAGCATGGTGGTGGCAGCATCATGCTGTGGGGGTGTTTTTCAGCTGCTGGACAATATTCTGGACCAAAACCTTCTCCAGAGTGCTGAGGACCTCAGGCTGGGCCAAAGGTTTACCTTCCAACAAGACAATGACCCTGAGCACACAGCTAAAATAACGAAGAAGTGGTTTCACAACAACTCAGTGACTGTTCTTGAATGGCCCAGCCAGAGCCCTGACTTAAATCTAATTGAGCATCTCTGGAGAGACCTAAAAAATAGCTGTCCACCAACGTTTACCATCCAACCTGAGAGAATTGGAGAGGATCTGCAAGGAGGAATGACAGAGGATCCCCAAATCCAGGTGTGAAAAAGACTCATGGCTGTATTAGAACAAAAGGGTGCTTCTACTAAATACTGAGCAAAGGGTCTGAATACTTAGGACCAAGTGATATTTCAGTTTTTCTTTTTTAATAAATCTAGTTAGAAGTAAAAATAAATGTGTTTTTTCTGTCATTATGGGATGCAGTGTGTACATTAAAGAGGAAATAAATTAACTTGAATGATTTTAGCAAATGGCTGCAAGTTTACTTTCATTACCCACTGTATAACCAAACTGGACCTCATTCATATCAAGGCATTCTTGTTCACACCCAGCAAAAAAGTGTCTGGCCACCATTAGATGGCAGTGTAGACTCAGAGAAAATACAGGTTTTAAGAGCTGGTAAATTTATGCCAAGTGACCTGCATTTTAGAAACCACATTAAACAGTAAGAGCAGCTAAAGGCCCAGAAAAAGTCCTGATCAGAATAAAAGTCCAGTCATCCAGTGCTTGTGTTAAGGTTTCACATGACCTACAGTTTCAGGATGTTTTCTGAGCTTCCATTAGTGTGAATTCAAATATTCATTTATTTCTGTCTTTGATTGCTGCAAATGTGTCCGTGGTCATGAGGTGATTGCACAATCATCATGAAACGTCTGATGGCTGGCACTAAGTGGTCTGCAGATGTCCTCAGAATCAGATAAGTCTACAAAGACGAGCTGTTTTAGGCAGGAGCTATTACTAGATTAGATTTAAATGCAGCGGACAATGTGCAACCAGATCTCACAGATGAGAGAGCATAGTTTAACACACCCACACTTAAAATACAGCAAAACTGAAAAAGACAAGTACATCCCAAGCTTTTCAATGCCTCTACCTCGCTCTCAGAAGAATGCTTTGAAATGTTCCCTTTTTTCCCCCAACAACATGATGACAGACACTATTATAAAATCACAATGTAGCTCTGGAAACAAAAGTATATGCATTAAACGACGCAATGTTATTGATCATCTGGCAGGAACTACACCAAAAGTTCAGTCTCATTTCCGAAAAAAGTTGGGAAAATCTGTGCCACCCACATCAGAAGGGAACAAACACTGCAGGCTTTAGTGATTTATCACTCATATGCAGCATTCTAAGAGACAATACCGCTTTCATACAATAGGGAAGTTCATCAAAAGCAAACTTTAACAGTCCAGTGAGGATACTCTCTGCAGGCAGTGCTGAGGGTCAAGAGGCATTCAACCAGTGGCAGAGAGATGAGGACAGATGGAACGGAAGAATCTGAATTTGGCAGCTGTCCTCTCAGTCCGAGCATCTTAATTCAGAGGAGAACACTGCATTCAGAATGCCCTTGAACCATCTATATATACATGTTACAAAATGACAGGATGCTAAAAGAATGGACAATGGAAACCAAAATCATCGACCCACTAAGGTCCTGATTCACAATCACACTGAAAATAATTGACTATTCAGGCTCCTGATGAGATGGTTGGTGGTACACCCATAAGGAGAGTGCTAAGAAGTAACTGATTACTTAAAATCTGGATTACATAATCAATTACAAAAATTAAATACTTGTAATTAGATTATATTACATTCTAAATTACAGAGAATCAGACTGCTGTTAATTTTTATTGATTGCATGATTACATATTATTCACGTAATAGAAATAAATCATAATTATTGACTACAAGTTTAGTCATGTAATTTGGAATAATTAATAGACTATTGTTAGCATGTAATCTCTTAGCCCTGGCTCCTGGACAGTGCGTTGTGCAACTTGGAGGCTTTGGATGCTCTAGTACAAAATGTCCCAGAGGCTGAAGAATGTGAGGGCAAGTTGATGTCATCAATGGCTTGTTCATCAAGAAACTACCTACACACTTTAGCCAAATGAGGTCGGGCATTGCCAGAGGGAACCCCGGGCCCACCGCACCAGCATAAGATCTGACAATGGCTGTGAGGATTTCATCCTGGTACCTAACAGCAGTAAAGGTACCACTAAGCAAGTGGAGGTCTTTGAGACCCTCTGGCCTTCAGTGGCAAATGCTAACTGTGCTGCACGGTGCTGAAATGAGCACCACAGGACATCATGCCATCCTCTCAGCGCTGTCCAGCTTTTCTTGTGTAACAGACCATCTCCTCAATGCTCTTGTGATTGTGCTGGAAGACGCCTCCTTGCATCAGCATGCATGGAAGTACCATCCTGGAAAGGCTGGACTACCTGTTCCAACTAATTGAGTTGGAGGTATTGCCTCATCCAACAAGCAGTGAGGAAAGACCCTAGCTAAACACAAAACTAGAGACAAAACAATCAGAAAGGACAGCGAGAGATAATCACTGCTTGCAAAACCATTCCCATTTTGGGGGGTTGTCTTGCTGTCGCTTGTCCAGCAATTCCTGCGTCACAGGCTATTTGAGGTCTGAATTTATGGCATATTATGATCAAATGGATCACAATGCAGCACTGCCATGTCAGGACAGACACTTCATAAAGCACAATACACAAATCAACTCCAATTTTACTTTCTAGATGCATCTTATCAGACCGGTTAGTTGTGTGCGTAGAGGATTACATTAAAATCATCTCTGCTAGATTAAAATCATCAGCCTGTGAAGATGATATGGTTTAACATAATACGACTTACTGTAAAAGAGCTACGTTCAGTGCTGACTCAAGTAATAATGTTATTAAGCTACCATTTACTTAATTTTAAAGCAATTGGCAGGCCATTTCCATGACAACAAGGCCTTGACATCAATGAAAAGTGACTGCGTGTGTATTTACAGTTATAAGAGTTGATTACCGGGGTTAGATGACTCACACTTTTACATTTAACAGGATTTCAACATAAAGCAGGTGCGATACTGAAAGAGCACAAGTACGTGACCTCGGAAAGTACATTCTTTCCATTTCATAGTCAAGTGTCTGTCACTGCAAACAGCCATTTTAACAGAGGTGTGGAAAATTACAGTGTTTCAGAGCATTAGAGCCTCAGTCAGTAATTGGTCCTGACAGACTCCTCTAAAACCATCCTGCGTGAATTCAATATGTTTCACATTCTCGCTCTTTCCCACTCCATCTCTCTCTCCCTCACACACACAGTTCAAGGTGAAACATAAACACGCACACACTGATTTCTTTGCAGACGGATCTGTGGTGATGGAAATCAGAGAGGGGTACAGTGATTTATCTGAAAAGGCTTAAACCAGAGGTATCAAGCTGCAGGAGGTGTGCAGATGTCCCGCAGACAGAACCTGCTGACTCAACAGGACACATGTGGAAAGAACTCTGTGTCTACTTTAACTTCACCGGTACAGTCTCTTCAGGTGTGCAGACAAGACACCAGCTGACACACATGGACATGACTGAAGACTTTCCTATTGCTAAAATTCATTGAACTTAGGACATTTGTAAGGGTGTGTTTTTTTTAAACATAAATAGGTCACAGGAGTAAAAAAAATAATAAAATAAAAAGCTAATTAATTATTAATTATTCAACTGTTCAGACAAAATGCTTCGACACTTAAATAACTGATTAATTAATCAAGTAATAAAATAAAATAAAACAAAAAACAAGATAAAGAAATATAAAATGAAAATTAAACAGATGACAAATTAAACACTGACACCGAACTGAGTATTCAGTGAATTATTATAATAAATATAAAATTAATTGTAAATAATGATTGATAAATTAAATAAAACTAAAATAAAAAATTGAATAGACTAAGAGCACCAGCACTGAAATTATTCAGTAAATTATTCAAATAATGAAAGATAAAAAAAATGCTCCAACATTGAAATAACTCATTAATTGTATATATATAATTAATTATATATATATGTATGTGTGTGTGTGTGTATATATATATATATATATACATTTGATAAACAAAAAACTAATTAATGAATAATAAAATGAAGCTAAAATAAAAAGTTCAGTAGACTACCTTATTATTCAGTCAATTAACTAATAAAATAAAAAGTAAATTACAAAATTCTTCATTTATTATAGCTCAATGAAAATAAAAGAAAAAAAATCACACTTTCATAACCTAACTGATTAGTTACGCATCAGCATACAGTATGTGTCAGTCTTGTATGCCCATATTTGGTTGTTCTTGTCCCCGATTAGTTAATTGCGTTAATTTGTTCCCAGCTGTGTTCCCCAGGTGTTTTCAGTTCTCCCTTGATTTCTGTGTGTATATTTACCCTGTGTTCCTGAGTCTCCCTTGTCGGTCTATATATGTCTATATGTCTTCAAGTCTGCGTTGTATCCCATGTTCCTGAGTTTGAGAATTAAAAGACTCTCGTTTGCACACTCCGCGACTCCTGTGTTCTCCTTACGGCACACAGTGTGACAATGTATTTGTGTGGTCCAACTTATAAATTTGAATCTAGCATATCAACTTATATATATATATATATATATATATATAATGGACATTCTGGAGCAAAAGAGAACAAATAAACAAACAAAACTTTTATTCAAAGCTCTCCTTCTGTCACTTTTACCTTGCATCCTAACACAAAAGGTTGTATATCATTGTGTCTACTGGGATTAACTCAATTTTATTTGCTCACCAAATTTTACCCGCATTAAGTGCTTGGCAAGTGTTCATTTTGGACCCTGCCTGCAACCTTTTCTGAGTGTGATTGATTGAAGGACGGTATATTGGCAGTTCACTGGGGACAGAAGAGGCCCTATCGCATGTAGATAAAGCGTGAGTCAGCAGTCTACCTTCAGCCTCTGCAGTGACGCTTTGATAGAAGAGAGACAGGGACAAGAAGAAGATCCACATGCCGCAATATCCCATTCTCTCTCTCTCGTCCTCCGACTCTTTCTTTCGTTCCCTGTCCTCCCCCTCTTATCTCTCTGCCGGCAGATCCTCTTCTTTGGACTGATGTCCTGAGACGGGCTTGTTCTCTGCTTTATTTAGCTGCTACGCTCTCTCCCTTTTATCTGTAAAACAGAGGAAGAGAGATCGGTATCGTCATACATATGCATATACACACATTCAGAATAATCGTTTTGATCTATTCTGTTAGCAGAGTCAGTGTAATCGCTGAATCTTCACTGCAAATCGGCTGTATAATCCGCCACATTTATCCTGTCAGATATGGCTGCGCAGGCCTGCTGAGCGCCGGTTAAGAAATGAATAACACTTAGATAGAGACAGGTATTATTCAAATAAAAGATAATTGTTTAAGGTTAAGAAAGTTCGGTACTGCACAATGAAGTTCTACCTAGAAGTTTATTTCTCTCTGGTGTCATGTATTTAAATTCAGCAGAGGAATCTTCTGTGCAGTAATAAGGAATAGTTAAGCTTAAAATTATAATTGTGTCATTTTTTTACACCATGTTCCACAACTGGATGTTTTTTTTTTGTCTTTTGTGGAACACATACTGTAAAGAATTGCTTAACAGATTGCTTTTTTATTTCATATTATGAAAGTGAATAGGAACCTCAGGTTGTCAAGGTCCCAAAAACTAATTGAAACATGCAAGACTGAAGAGTGGAGTAATGGCTATTGAAAATGTAGCTTTGCCATCACAGGAATATTTAAAAATACAATAAAACAGACATTTCAACTGTAGTAATAATTCACAAAATTACTATTTTCGTTGTATTTAAAACACATAAATGAGGTCTTGGTGAGAATAAGAGAGCATTAAAACTATTTAAAAATCTTACCAATCCCAGATTTTAGAATGGCTGCATAAATTGCACTCTTTTACTCAAACAAGTGGGTTTTATGTTTTAAGAAAACTATATTGTACTGTATGTAGCGAAAAAGTACTTCAAACCATTCATATGCACTCAAAATGTACCTAAAGAGTCCATTTGGGTTCCTTAAAGGTACTTATTAGTACTTAAAGTGTACATATTTGAACCTAATAGGTACAAAAGTGTATCTTTTGAAAAGGTAGGACGTAGGAGGTAGGAGAGTCTGCTTATACTGTGCTGTTTGTGGCCACAATCCACTTTCAATGTTTGAAAAAGAGCAGCCTAAACATTCTGTTTAGTATCTCAATTTGTGTTCTATGGAACAAAGTCAAAAAAGTTTGAAACAAGTAAATAATGGCAGTTGTTTAATTTTTGGGTCAACTATTCTTTTAAGAGGAAATCAGTGATCACTGTTTAATCGGAAAAAAACCTGGAAGGATACAGTGATACATTCATAATTCTTTTAATTTGCTTTAAAACGCATGAGAAATTACGGTACATGAAACAAATGCTGAAATCCTACTGAGTCATCAGACATTCAACTTTCTTTGCTAGCAATACTTCCTTGCTTGACCAGCTTCACCAGCTAGGCTTTGCTGTTAAGTTTGCTTATTGAACTTTACCTGAATTTTCATAAAAAGTAAAACATATCTGAATCCATATGTACAGTAGGTTAAGACCCAGATGTATTATCTCTTTGACCTGTGATCGGATAGCATCTTAATAAAACAAGTTAAATTTTTTATATTTATAGATGCATCTTCACATCGGTGTGGCCACAACATGTGACAACAACAATACGATGACAGTGACTCGGCACTTTCAGCAGGTTACATCACACAACGTAGTTGACATTGAGGTCAGAGTATCACAACAAACCTGACCTTTGTGAAAGACACCAAGTGTGTAGTTAAACGTCTGCTCATTGATATTCGTGTCTGTGCGTGGTCCACAGAGCAAGGTGAGAACTGCAGTGAAAATACCGATCTTGTCACTCAGAACAGTCACTCTCAGTCAAGAATTATAGAACAGAACTGTCTTCAGGACAGAAGGTTCTAGAATTTTTAAAAGATGGTTGAGTTTCCCCTCAAGGACACCAATTCTTTGATGTATCTTGTCCAAAAACCCTTTGTCTAAAATTCTCTTATCTGCAAAGAAAAGCAGGTCTTTGTCAATGTATCAAGAAACTGCGAATTCTGTCTTAATTTGAAAGAAGTCAGCATTTACACAAAAGCATTTTAGATTATTTTTTGAAGAGGACTATATCTCAGGAACTGTAACTATTATGGAACAAAAAATTTCAAAAAGTATTTGAAATAAAAAGCTTGTTGAATTCCACAACATGTTATGTGCACATGTCGGAAAGTGTTGTAAATTGATCTGCTGCTACTGACGCTTTTGATTAATCTGTCGTAATCACCTAAAAACGGATAGAAATTTGAAAGGCTGATGGCTTTTGAATTTGCATGTTTGTTTGTTTTTTAAATGTAACTATTAACAACTATTTTTTATCTTTTGTTAGTTATAGATCAAATACGTTATTTATAATAGTTAAAAAAATTATTTGATTTCTTGGAAACCCTCTTGCAACCACCCCCCCACTTTGGAAACCACTGACCTAAACGGTCAAATGCACGCATAATTAGTGATTATTCATGTAAATCCTTGTTAGTTATGTAATAAATTAACAATAATAAAAGACTAAAAAAAATACATGTGTAACAGTAAATCGGATCCATACGGCTCATAAAGTGAGTGCTTTCTACTGAGTGCTTCATACAAATTCCTTCCTGCTCTGGACCAGTGGATCGCACAAACCTCAGGAAGGGCAGGGGCAAAGTGATGTTGCTAGGGCACCATGTGGTCCGGGGATGGGTCCCCCTCGGTGGAAATCGTGGACCAGGGGCACCTAGACCGGACCAAAAGAGCACTTTAGAGATGTGACAGGGGCTCGAGCCTCAACGCCATTCTTACAGTGAAATTGTACTTTTTAAAAAAAGTTTTTTATTATTAAATATTCATTTTTAATACTTTGATGATATCTTCTTTATATCATTCTTAAATGTTACAATGTTTCTTTATGTTGCAACTGTTTAATTTCTCACAATTTCTTACAATGTAACTTGTCAAACTGTGACTTTATCTCACAACATAACTTTCTAAGTCAGCTTAATGTCTT
>JAUMHR010000047.1:7957428-7992029 GCA_032361145.1 Enteromius fasciolatus | reverse complement strand
AATTGATTAGGAACAGCTGCGATTAATTACGAATTACCGCTCCTCCTGAAACTTTGTTATTGTCAAAACATGCACTTAATAATTATGATTTTATATCTCACAGTGCTGTCATAATTGTGACTACTTCTTGGGATTGTGATTTATGTCACAATAGCAATCATATTTCTTGTGATTAATATTTCACAATGTGACATTATATGCCATAATTCATAGTGTGACTGTGTCGTAATGACAGCATTTCTCACATTGTGACTGTCGTAATTGTGACTATTTCTTGTGAATGTGACTTTATGTCACAATAGAAACTTTATTTCTTGATACCGTGACTGTCACAACTGCAAGATTATTTAATGAGATTAATATCATAAAATCTGACTTAACATGCCATAATTCTGACTTAATATCTTAGAGTGTGACTTTATAGCACATAACTGTGAATGAATACCCCACACTGTCTTATGTAATAATTTTTATCTAATATATCACAATATGGCTTTATATTGTTATTATTAAGTTTAATTAAGTTTATAATTCAATATCTCACAATGTCACTTATGTCACAATTACTTTACTTCCAGTGAATGTGACAAGAAATATCTCACAATGTGACAATAAACAAGCTACTGTATTCTGAAGTCGAGCAGCTGTGAATTCTTGACCTCCAGAATACATAACTGAAAACAAAATCTCCAAATTTCTGAGAAGCTTTAATTATGGCAAAATCTCTTCATCCTTTGAAATCACAACAAATCCCAAGCTGTGAAAGCTCCAGAGCAAAATCCAGAGGTGTCAGAAGGTGAACAGCTTCCTAGCCAAATAAATGCTGTCATTCCAAACACTGCGCTAACTAACTACATACCATACGGAGTCAATGATCAGAACAGAGCTGCTGCGGCTTTGTCAGGTTACATCTGTGGGGGATATTACGACTCAGCCGACAGACAGCACTGTCAAGCTGTGCAGAAACCACAGCCATGCTAATGCAATGCTTTACTGCACAACTGCCACTTCTAATGTGCAAGAACGAGTCTGACAGTCCACAAAATTAATGCAGTTGCAAGGGTTCGATGACTTTAACAAACTTCTCTTGGGTGCACATGGGAGTCCATAAAGCATTTTTACATAGTGCTAAAACTTTTTATTATGATCACAGACGCTCCCGTGCAGGTCAGACACCCTCAGCATACAAAGTTAGTGCAGAAAGACATGCTTTCCTATTAGATGCAGTGGAACACAGCCAGATTTTTCATCAAGAAACTTCAGGGCCACAAGCTTGACACATACCATTCAAACTCAGTCCTGTTTGAGCATGTAACCTCAAGCGCTTCTGTACAGAAGTCAGTTCACATGACTTTACATAGACTCCGGTACTCTGGACGGGGCAGATAAGACTTTTGAATTGCTGTACTTTGGAGTCTGATTGTGCGATTTATGAATTAATCTGATTGAACAAGCGATAATTCACATTAACTTACAGACAGGAAGGGGTACTCAAGGGATATTTTTCTGCTGCCTGCCGCACAGCAACTTGCGTACAGCAAAGTCATGCAGCAAAGAATGTAATCTCATGAGCACAGGCCGACAGGAGAGGTGAGCGTTGTGCACTTTGGAGGATTATAAAGGTACAGGAGCCGACCCAAGCCCCTTTTTGCTCTCTCTACAAACCCTGCTGTTTGTTAGTCATTTTTGAACACGGCCACCTCGCAGAAGATTATGTCTGTAGCTTTAAATTAAGTGTAACACACACACTAGGGCGAAAACATTTCTTAAAGGCATCCAAAAACACACCAGTGCACACACAGAGACTGCAATTGTTGTATTGCATGAATGCACTAAATCAAACACGAACACAAAGTTTAAAGGCAGCCATTCAAGAGATAATCCAAAAATCTTTAAATGTCGCTTCAGTGAAGAAAGTTTTTAAGATACTGGGAGGAACGTCTACAAAAAACATCTATTGTAGTGCAAATATCAAAATGCATGCTCCAAGTTTTCGCTCGCTCACAATAAAAGCTGGAAAGGACGCTTTTTGCGAAAGCTTATCAGCTGCAGGAAGTGGCAGGTCGCCAGCGTGCCGTAATGAAGTGACTATATGCGGTTCGTCTATGACATTACGACTAACGCTGGAGTGCCGCTCGACTTCTAGGGGCGTGTAAAAGCCTGTGCATGGAGGAAAATGCTATCAGATTGGAGACATCACCGACACACTTTACCGTTTTGTTCAAGGCTTTTTAGTTGCATTAGCGAGGCTATTGAAGCTGTCAGATGTGGCAGTAAATGGAGTGGAACGGCATGCGCTGGATGCAGACTCTGATTTTGTTCTACAATTACCAAATCAAACAATACATTAAACAAATAAATGAGCTTGGGTCAAATCATGCTAGTTTTGATCAGTAGATGTTTGAGAAAATGAACAGGAGTAGTGGTTCTCAAGTGAAGGGTCATGATCCCAAAACGGTCTGTTCTGATTGGATTGAGGTGGGTAAACTCTTAAAAATAGAGGTGCTTTACGATGTCATAGAAGAACCTTTTTGTTTAAATGGTTCCATAAAGAACCTTTAACATCGGTTTCACAGAAGGTTCTTCAGATTACAAAAAGGTAAGAAAGAGATGGTTCTTTAAAGAACCTTCTTTGTGGAACTGAAAATGTTTCTTGTATGGCATAGCTTGAAAAAAACTTTGTTTTTAAGTGTAGGGGAAGACCAATGCTAAATACTTATGCTAAAATGCAAATATAAATCATTGCTGTTTACATCAATAGTACAAACTCTTGAGTCAATTCATATGGTCGAAGCCAAATTAGAAAGATGCCAACATGGACAGGTTGCTTGGCATTGCTTCATCCTGAAGACTCTTGGACAAAACTTCACAAGGTAAAAGAAAATATTAAATACTGATTCTAGATTTGGTACTGTGTTAAATCGCAACACTGACATCCAAGAATGAAATAAACTAGTTGAGAACCACTTTGAGAAAATGGCTCACATCCAGAGTGCACCAGAAAAAAAAAAACGAACAAGAGAAACTTGGCAGAGAGCTAGATAGATATACTGCTTTCTGCATTGTGAGGCATTGGGCTGAAAAGTTCGTCTAGAAGCCTTCACTCACCTTTCCAACTGTACAGTGCACCATGGTCCTCCTCTCAAATGCAAGTCTCAAAACCCAATCTGCTGGAGAGCCATCAGGTAATGTAATAATCCAAACAGCTTATGGGACTCCACACGCCGTAGTGTAATGTTCCAGGACAAGAGTGTGAGAATCCTAGACGGCCTTGAAAGGGACGTGTAAGAGGGTGTGTGAGAGAAAGAGAGAGTGAATGAATGAAGCAAATACCTCTGAAGGAGAAAGTTTAGGGGGTGTGGAAGAGCTACAACAGGTTGGCTCACAGTTACAGCAAGAAGATGGATAGGGAGAGAGAGTGAAATGGAGAGGAAAAGTAAACGAGAGCAGCAAATCTACATAGACATCTCTATACACACTCACTGTTATAATACTACATATTTAATATATAAAATTTACATAAATATATTTTTAGGCAAATTATGGAGTCACGTAGGGGATATTGAAATTCAGTGCTTTCCAAACTTTTGAGTTCTGTCAAAAAGTATTGCATTTCCATGACAACTTTTGTTTGCTCGTAAAACATTTGAATACTCTTGCAAACATTTGCAAAACTATTGTTTTTCCAGTATACTGTACTTTGCGTTCTTTTACAAAAGCCCTAATATATGTATATATATTTTTTTTTTCCCCCGGATATCTTATATTTTTTCCTTTGCAAAAATGTTGTGAGCATCTGAGCAAACACAATTTATTGAGGGGAACCCAAATATTTAGTGAAAGAATGCAAAAGCACTGAAATAAATGTTTCTCCCATTTCGGCAGCATGACATAAAATCTAAAATCCAAAAGGAAATAATAACTTCCATCACTGCAATTTTAAAAATTCCTGAACAAAGTACAGACAATCCACAAACCTCCTTGAAGTCAAATCAAAAGCAATTTTGTTTGCATCTGTAAACTCTAGGGACAAAAATCAGACACTTTGAAAAGTCTCTTGAAATTTTAGCTGAGATCTCCCAAAAGTGACTTTTGAAAAGCAGCAGCAGAAGTTGGGGTCAAAGAGGTGGACTAATTCCACAGAGAACATATAGCAGCAGGGTTTTAAGATCTCACAAATAAAACTGCCAGACCTCTGAGCTGGTCACATGCCTTCCTGAGGAACTGTGCTGGAGCAGCAGTGTAAAACATAGTAACTGCCCCGTTTCAATAGAGAAGGCGATATGAAAACCTTTTAATGGTCTTCTGCAGGAATGCAGGGATGGAGTTTATTGGTTCTTGCCAGCTGTCACTCATGACACACTATAACTCAGCAAGCACGACTCATAGCTGAAAAGCTGAAAACCTGTTCTGACCCTGAAGTCAAAGGTCATGCATAGGGCCTTTGTGAAGAGAAAAAGGGGGCTGTAAACAGTGTTGCATACATGGAGAAGAATGTATGCAGTCATGTAGAACATAAAACATATTTATAAAACAAACATCCAAATTAATTACATCCAAAATAAAGGTTTTTGTTTATATTATATATGTATGAGTACAGTGTATATTATGTATATATTAATAGACATACATACTATATTTTGAAAGTATTTATACATTAATGTTTATACATTTATATATTCTTATATTTTATATTATATATATATATATATATATGTGTGTGTAATGCACAAAGAATACATAAGATATTCTTTAATATATACATGTATGTGTTTGTATTTAAAGAATAATTATGTACAATATACACATATTATGTATATATTATGTAAAAAAAACTTTTATTTTGGGTGTGATTAATTGTTTGACAGCACGAACATATACTGTATATTAGTATATATTATTTTTTATAAATATTGTATGTGTGTGTGGAAAATTATCACACTAAAATAACATGATAAATGATAGCACATGTAATAATATTAACACTGACATGAGATCTACTGAAATCTCATATTAGCCAAGGATGATGCGATAAATTTATGGTGTTAAAGCCCATTCACAATGGATGATAACAATAAATATAAAGTTTTTATAATAATTCTATTTTATGAGTCTACAACTATAATGATAACAACACAGAGGAACAACGTTGTTGGTATTACTTCAGATTGACTTTCCATTTTCTAGCTAATTCACATGCTTATACTGTATTATACAGAACATCATTGTACATTAGTGCAGACACCCATTTAGTGATTATTATAGTTATCATTCTCGGTATGAATGGGCCTATAACCAGAGCCTAAACCATCTCAGAAAAAAAGTTTGACACATGTCCTTCAGGTAGCCCTAAAGAGATGCCACAAAAGCAAGTGTTAGAATTACTGAGGAGGAAGGCATTGAGTAGGACAAAGAGATGGACGGAATGGAAAGGTTGGAGAAATTGATTCCCAGTGTCCTCCTGGCAGGCCCACAGGTGTGCAGAGGCCTGCTGGGAACAGTAAGGTCAGGCTTTCATGTCTCAGGACCTTTCTGGACACTGGGTCAGCTCTATCTATAGGGTGCAGAGAGAGCTATAAATCCTCATGACGGTGGGTGTCTGGAGGGATGAAAAGACGGAGATCCAATGAAAAAAGAGGGATGACCAGACTGAAAGAAAAATGAGATTGTAGATTAGATTTTTGTAAACTGGCTCTGGGAGCTTGTTCGTAACGCCAGGCAGCTTTTCAGACCACAATACGTACATAAAAATCAAAGATTTGGGAACACTTGTACTTGTAAACCTTATATGCTACCATTCAAAAGTCAATATGAATTTATTACATTTTTCTTTTTTTTAATACAAAAAAATAAATAAATACATATATATATATATATATATATATTTATAAATTGCAATAATATTTCAGTTTTACAGTTTAAAAAAAATGTTTTATATATAATATATATATATATATATATATATATATATTTATATTTGAGCAGTTTCTATAATTGTTTTTTATTCTAATCTATTCTATTTTTGAATTATTTATTATTTTTAAGATTATAGTTTCTGATTGGTCAGTTTAAGAATTTTGTAGTCATAGACACATATATATTTAATTTAATCACCACTAAAGAGTGTAATAAATGCCAGTTTCTCACAAAGAATTTCCATATACTGTGCTTCTTCATCTTCATAACAATAAATGTTTATTGTCCATTATGTCAAACAATGTACAGTCATGATCACAAAATAAACCCCGTCTAGATGATCCACATACATTACATCTGACGTTTATTTTGCAATGTACATTATGCCTGACTGATCAACTCACGTATGCAAACAGTGATATGGAGAGATAAGGGAATATATAATAACAATATTTTATAAAGATTGCTATGAGAAATGCTCAACTAAAGAACAACTGAGACTGCTTTGAAACCTCATCATTTTAGAAACAATATTTCCAACGTTAGGGAAAAGTTTGAAACCGAAATAAAAGAAATACATCACAGCTAGAAAAACTTACTTTGTACATGATAATGGCGCAGTTATTGCATCATCAAGCAATTATAAGCATTGAGGAATAAGTGTTGAACAAAGCTGATAATGGCTAATCAGCCTGGGAAATATTAAACAGGCTTGTCTTCATAAACTAGCAGCTAATTGCTGTTTTGTTTTAATGCCTGTGAATCCCCAAAGGGTTTCATACTGCAGCTGAAGTGTGTTTTGATTAAATTCAAGCTTTAGGCTTGAGTAAAAGCAGTGATGTACACAGGGATCAGCACGAGAGAAACAAAGAAATCCAAAGAAATCCTCCTGTCGGTCATACATTAGGAATTCACAGGGCTGGGCTGAGCTTCTGACATGCTGTAAAAACATCATTGACAGGAGAGGTAATTGCTCCATTGGTACGTTAGCTTGTTTTTACAGGCAGCCCCTCTTCACTGGCTGTCACCTTTTGTGTCTGTATACAACTCTCATCGACACGATTTCATACATAGACCTCAAATGCATCACGTCACCACAAAAGACTGTTTTCAGCACTTATGAATAATAAAGAGCTATTGCTTCACATGCTCCTGGGAGAAATAAAATCCAATTGGATGATGTATAGATTTAATGTAATGCTGAAATCTTAATTATAGGTTCATTTTCTGTGCTCCGTTGGCCCCAACAGTTCATTATTATGCCCTGCAGTGCCTTTCCGACTCTACTTTAATTGTGTTTTTGACGTGGAATGAGTTCAAAGTCCATGTTTAAATAATGTGCCTGCCTGAGTTTTGCTTTTGGGGAAAAAAAGTATTGATTGATGTAATATAAACACAAGCGCCTCATTTAAAGTTATGGAAGTGTGTCTGCATAGAGATGAAATAAGGAGAGCTGTGGAGTAGTAATATGATGCTTGAATATTAATATAACATTACAGCTGTGTGCTTGCATGTCTGTGGCACAACTGGCAGGTTGTCTCTATCCAGAAAATCAAGTACTTGTTGCCCACGGCAATCAGAAAAAAAGTGTATCCCCTGCTGGCAGGTACGTGGCACAGTGCCGATCTAATTCTAGGCCTAAAGTATGCCGATACACATGTACATGACAAAGAAAACACACCCACATACCTCCAAACGACAAGAATACACTTTAAACTAACAGAGGTCTTAAAGGAATACTGCTGTTAAATTCTAATTGGCTAAAAACGTGTCCACCCTCAGGTCATCCGAGATGAGGAGCAGATATCATTACTTTACTTGCTCCACAACGGATCCTCTGCAGCGAATGGGTGCCGTCACAATGAGCGTCCAAACAGATGTTAAAGTTAACAGTTCATCAGTTAACACCATGTGAAGCAAAAAGATATGCATTTGTAATAAACAAATCCATCATCGTTACTGAATTATGATGTAACTTGATGGCACCCATTGCCATCAATCACTTGCATTGGTGAGCAAGTGATTTAATGCTACATTTCTGTTCCAAGAGCAAGTAAAGCTGTTTTATTAACTTAATAGGTGCAACGTATAGCAACAGAATGCTTAAAAAGGACTATCAAAATGATTTTTAATCATGCATTTGAACTGAAAGCAGTTATTGGTGCATGGGCAGATCTTTTTGTAGGTCTACTCATCTCTCCCTCAGACCTAGGATACTGCTCTGCATGCTTAGTGGACTAATGATGCCTGTGATTGTATTCCTGCACTGCAATTTAGATCAGGCAGGTAGCCACCTCATTAGCAGATCTTGCTCAGTGGCTTTGATGTGAGGCTCAGATGTTACTCGAATGTATAAAGACTGAAAATAAATGGAAATCAATTGACATATATGGTAAAAAATCTATAACTATGAATGTCAAGCTCCCTATTTGGCTGGTCGTTTGAAACTTTTGCACTAATCTGTTGATGTCTCTGGGGTGTTTCATCAATGGCATCATGTGATCAAGCATTCAGTGCAGCATTCAGAAGACTATTTGTTTCAGAGTATACTGAGCATAAAATACTACAGCCATAAAAGAACATTTGAAACCAAGAGTCTCTAGTGTTTGCATGTGGTCAGGTTAGGGTGCCTCTTTTGGACCTGATCCAGAAGCCCATCCTTTTGACTGAGGAAGAGGAAGAGTCAAATCTGTTAAACGTATCAGTCCACATATTAGCTTTCTGCCTATGTTTACAATTAAACTGCATATCCACGCGTACACACATTCCAGTCTGCAAGCTACAGACTTTAAGACAGTCAGATGCCTAATGAGGCCAGTTTTGATTTATCTTTTACTGAATATCAAAACCATGCACAAATTTATTGTAAAAGGAATGCAGCCCTCTCTCAGATTCATTCAGGCAATGAGTAGAAAACCACAAGCAGGGACAAGCCCTAGATTCCCCCACAGCCTCAGCCAAATCCAGTGTCTTCTCCCTACATACAGTACACAAGCAAACATACACTCATAGATGGCAAACCTACTGCACTACTCATAGACTTACTTAACTGTCTCCACATACAGTGATAAACAACATAAGGGCAAAGGGATCCACAATGAGGATGATCCAGTGCACTGGGACCAGTCTACAATCTATGTTTGTGTGATCGAATATTCTATTTAAATAAAGTTATCCAGCTGGATAACATTAAAAAGTACAAAAAAGTAAAAAAGATTTGTTTGCTCAAATTTCAACTCTTTTTTCACTGGTCATTAGTAATGTTTCCAACAATGTTATATATATTATATATATTATACATAAAAAATTAGGGTGGCACAATTGATCATTTCCAGCAATTGTATGTTTTGCAAATTTAAAACCAACTAAATTATTATCAATACTTAAACTTTAAAATTTAAATAATATTTTATATTTAAATAATACTAATATTATTTTTCCAAAGCACATAAAATATATAGGTTAAAGATATATATGTGAATAGTTTATTTGCAAAAACAGATTTCTTTTTTAAATCATGTTTTTTTATTATACTATCATGTTTTTATTGTGTTAGTTTACTGTATTTTTTAGTTCTTTTTTGAATAACCCAACAGCAGTTAGATTGAAATTTTATTGGAATGTTCAATGAAAAACACGACTGGAGTAATCTGTTTTTGCTAATGAACTCTCTCTATATATTTATTACACTAACATACATATTTTAAGTGCATCAGAAAAATACAATATTGTGTGTACAGCTATAGATAATAGATAGATAGATGAAGATACAATTTAAGTGTTTTATTTTCTCCAATAAAGCAACCAAAATTGTAGGTAAGAGTCTGTGTGTTTGTTTCACTTGAGTAGGTTGATTCTCCATATGGTTTAGAGATGCACACTTGGCCAGATCCATCCCACCAACACACCCCTCATCCCGGAAATCCCACGCCTCTTCAGCTTCTGAAAAATATCTAAGGATAAATCTCAGGAGTAAGAGGAGGAGTAATAAGGGAAAAACAATGGACAAGGGAAGAGAGAGAGAAAGAGAGAGAGGATGGACCTTAACAAGCCACCATAATGCAGCGTTACAGATGAAAGAGAGCAGAAATTGGTATAACAGAAGGAGTCACTGATGGCATAACCAGCCGCTGGGAGACGAGTGCATAAGGTGCTCAGACACAAACAGAGACCTGAGGAATGCTTAGAAGACGGCTTAAAGGAAACTCTTCAGGGCCCGTTGTGACCGAGTTTGGACAATGTTCAGTGAGGTAGATTTAGCAAGGAGTAGTCTTAGGACTAAATGTCTTCACTGGTGTTTTTGAAGTTACAGTATGAAATCAGATCCGTTTGTGAAGACAATGTAGTTAACATCCAGTACATCAATAGTAAATTGGTTGATATAGTGATTACTGAAGTGTCAGCACAATATCAAGAGTGAACTCATGTGACGTAAAAAGCATTAGTGATACACTCAAACATTTGGTGTAAGAATGTTTTCAAATGATTACAAAGAAATGGCAAATTACAAACTAAACTCAGTTACATTTTCAAAAACTGAAATAGTGTTTTTTTTTAAATAACCTGTTTTATTTCACTTTTTAAGTGTATGAGTATACACTCATATACACTTATGACAGACACTTCTGTGTATCATGCACTACTTGAAATTCAAGAAATCATATTTGGATTTCCTTTATGAATGTGCGATTTCATGACGTTTTAAATGTTAGTCTATACAGACAACAAAAGCATATTCGAGTTATCTCCTGGAAGTTTTGCTGCTTGTTTGCTTGTATGAAGTAAGTGTATCACAATGATGATATAATATGCTGTTTTTGTTATAATATAATATATTGCTAAACCCCTGTATTAAAATAGATAGTGATGATGATTTCCACTTAATGTCCGTTTTAACCTTCATTTAAGTCAGTGTAAAAATACTACTATATAATTATTGCTTTAACGCTATTTTAGCAGCCAGAGTGTTGGATGTCAAATTAGTTTCACATGCCAGCCGTTCCTGTGATACTTGAGTGAGATCTCAATTACCTACAGAGCTACTTGATTCCTTCCTCTTCGTCATTCATCAAAAGTCCAATAAACAACAATCACATCTCTGCTATTAACAGAAGCCACAATCACCCAAACATCTGTAAACCTGTGCCGTCACAGCCCTGATTCGCTCAAAGGAATGTAAACAGTGTGTATGGAAAGGAATGTCAAATGTCACTTATCTGTGTGTCTGCAGGGCCGGTGCCACAAAGAGCTTGTGTTTGTCATGCTGAGGCCTGTGGAGTCACATCTGGGCCTCTGAATGCAGTTTTGGCCTGAGGGATACTGTACAGGAGAGATTACATAAGATTTCAGCAATGCAAATACACAATATATGAGTTTTTCCAAAAGAGCATTTATCTTTTGTGGTTTTGTTCATTCATCGAACCGTATTCAGAATACTGATATGATAAAGCTTTGCATTTCTGCGCACGAGAATTTATTGTAACTGTACTCAAAGTATAATTTATTGACGTCCATGTGCTCTTGATATTCAAACCCACAACTTAAAGCCAGAGTGCACGAGATCTGGACAGGCATGCTGGACATTTTAAATGACTGATTCCACATTTGCTTGTGCTTAGAGGACATCGGGAGCCGAGATAGCCAATCCTGGCTGCAGCATCAAAGGGTGATAAATAAACCTGTTAAACAAGCCTGATAACATCCGCAGAGCTGCTCTCCATCACATATTAAATGCTGCGTTTAAAAACCGGCACTGCATTTATGAGCCGTAGTAAAGCCTTTGCCCAGGATAAAGGAGAACGCTTGGGCCAGCTGGCATCCTGCTCCTCGTGAGATCTGCTGTGGGTTAAAGCACAGGACAAATGCAAACACAGACAGTAAGAGTGAATGAGACAGACAGATGAACAATGAACTTCGTCTGAAGCTCTCTTTTTTCTGATTCATTGTGCAAAGAAAATGGTACTTTCCATAAATACGGTACAAATTTAGGGAGAGAAACTGAGGTGAACTGAAGAGTGTGTGAGTGAGAGAGAGTGAGAGTATTCCCTAATTAAAAGAATCCAAAATTTTCCTTCAGCACAAGCATATGAAATTTTAGATCATGTAAGTGCTTAACCTTCAGAAATTGTTCATTGTTCAACTCAGGAGGTCAAAATATATTGTTTCTGTTACAATTTCTATACATTATGTGAGCAATTTAATAAACATTAATGTCTTTACATACTGCAAACAATTAATTGAATAAACATATCACTACTACAAAAAAACTAAATAAAACTAAATAAAATAAAATGTAAAAAAAAAAACTTAAATAATAATAAAAAATAAAAATAAAAATCCTAAAATGGGTAAAACAGTAACATGATTTATCAAACATTATTAAACATAAATAATCTACTAATCTAATAAAAAACAAACTAAAATAAATGATGAAAAATGAAAAATAAATTAAAATGATTTAACACATTAAACACAACTCATCTAACAATCCAATACAAAATAAACACAAATAAGTAAAAATATATAGTTATATAATAAAATACACCCAAAATGGGTAATATGGTAATAGTAACATAATTTAATACAACAGAACAGACAGAAATGGGGTTGCGTGTAACCAATTTAAGCAAGTAACAAGGCTAGGCTACACTTACAATTGGTTAGTGTGTTTAAAATGTTTGTTACTATGATAAACATCATATTATAGCACTACATGAATTTATAATAATTGCTTTCATAATAGCTTATTAAATATATCTAACATAAAATAGAACCAATATAAAAACATGTAATGTGTGCTTCTAAATAAAAAAAAAAGGTATATTGTTTTTAGATATAGCGCCAACAGGCCGCTGTTAAAGTTCAAGCACTGTCAGTAACTATACACTGGAACCTCATTCCATTCACAACTGTGACAATATGTGACAATTAAGTCATGCGGACTTCCTTTAAACAAGCATTTTAACAAGTCTCAAAACTTTTATAATTTGTCTGACAATGCAAAAGGGAATAGAAAGAACAAGAAACTGTGTGGGAGTGCGAGTATCGCCTAATTAAAAGTATCAGAAATCTTCCTCCATCAGCATGAGGGGGAATTAATGTGGGGCTGTTGGCACATGAAGTCAATGCTTCAGGCTTCCTGTCTCCAAACAGGCAAACAGGAGGTGCATTGCAGAGAGCCAGTTGCCTTGGTAACAACAACTGAGCAGCATGGATTGCAAGCAGAAGCGCTAGTGAATTCTCAGGGGGTGAAGCTAACTACACCTTTAAAGATTAAATGTTGACTCAACACAACAGCAAAGCCAACTTACAGAAGCTTACATTAGAAGTAACTACCTTCGCCTTGCAAATAGCTTCTTAGACTGTAAATAAGAAATCATTTATGGAGGACATCGGTACGTGAAGACACAAACTACATTCTTCGCTTCTGGTGAACACTTGAAGATACGCATCAATCAACAGCACATAATAATCATTTCTCCGTCTGAACGTTTTATCGAGACCAGAAGTTTTCCAAAGCCTCTAATACTGTATGTCCAGTTCAAAGGCATCTATCAGTAACATGCTTCAAAATCTGAAACTTGTGCCTGAATGAAATTCCGTCTTACTTACTGAATTTACTATTAATTATATATACCCTTAGATGGAATATACAGAATGTACACAGCATGTCGATTTTGGAGGAATATCTGCAGAATGGATTTTTGAAACTAAACACTTTATTAAACAGTGTGCTTCTTACACATTTTAATGTACTAGTTTTTACAGCAAAATATGCATCATTACATAAAACCAACCTTAAATCAAGCCATAATCCTAACCCCAACCTTATAAAAACTACATGTTATTAATTACTTAGAACTTATTACTAAATACTTAGAATGTAACAAGGACGCCTACCAAACCTAATTGGCTACTGAAATATTTTCTCAAATCAGACAAAACATTAATAAGCAAGCATGGTATATTTATGAATGTACTTCCAAGTCTGTAAATACAAATGCACGTCTTGACGTAAAAGTGTGATTAAAGTTATATATTAGTTGCATAAGCAGTCAAAGCCATTTGGAAACAGCATTAATCATCGCAAGTTCTCACATTTTTGCAAAACCCTGACAAGTTTTAACTACACACTCATATTACAGGATCGAAGTGTTATACAAAAGCAAGTCTGTTTATGTTCAGTACAACACTCTAACTCATACGATACTGCTTAAATACACTTCTATTAGCAGAGAGAAGTATATAGCGTAGATGAAGTTTAAAAAAAAAGTTTCTTTTTATAATCCAGAACCTCTATTCTGTGACTGAGCCTCTACTCTATTCTGAAACCACATGCCTGAACTTCACTGAAGCACCATTTTAACAATGTAGTGTATCAAGAGCAGTCACAGCTGTGGCCCCGTAGGCCTGAGCTGACAAACAGCTTTTTCAGCTATGAGGGTAAAATACAACAGCTCTACAGTGATTTAGCCTCTCTTGCTTGTCTGTGTGGAAAAGATGATTTATGCCCGTTTCTTTGTCTTCCAGCGCTGCTCTGGATAATATAATGTGTACAGGTTTATCCTTCTCTGAGATATGATCTTGGTTTCCTGGATTTTATAAAAGCGTGTCCGCGCTGACTGATAGGTTACCTCTAAATTCTTAAAAATAAAGGTTCCACCTTTTTTCTTTTGATCAATGAATTATTTAGAGTTTTCCAAATGTAATATATATATACTGTATATATATGACACATGACATGCAGTGAATTAATTAATATAACGTGGCCACGATTTAACTAAAATAAAGGAACATATGAATAAATCACAGACAAAAACAGAGGAATGTCACTGCAACGAGTTTTTATTAGTTATCATGTCATGTTTAATAGACCACGTCATTCCTTCATTCGTGTAAGAATGATTTCATATAGTTGCATATTGTGCAGCATTAGGAGCATGAGATTTAGATGAGCGTGATAAGATAGTAAAAGTGTGAAGACTGTCTCTGTAAGTAGGTTATGCCCAAGGGTTCACACAACCGTCTTGTCTGAAACTGCCTCTGAATTATGAGATCATTGCAACATCTGCCGGTTAGAGGGACTGACGCTGATGGACGGCCAGGTGTGTGTGTGCTTACTGTACAGATACACACATACGCTCTCTGCACGCTGATGATAAATTAAAGTGGAAACGAAATGCAACTTGTGTCATGAGATACCTGAATAGCTGTCTCAACATACTCAATACTCAGTCTGTGTGTCAGATTAAGCCAGAAGATACATTAATTACAGAAGGAGAGTCTCTTCAACCGCTCCAGCTGCTCATTTGTGGTCAGGAGTTACAGTATACTTAGATTACAAGGTTATGTTACATATATATTATGTTAACATCATTCTATTTAGTTATGCTAATATGTTCTTTTATCTACATTGGCCCAGTAGTGCATAACATGACACAACACAACACATAATTTAGTTGTTTTGTGATAATTCTGCTTTTTTTTTGAAAAACTAAATTTGTTGCATTGCGACTTATATCCATTGTGCTGTGCTAATTTTGTTGAGTTTCAACTTGTTTTAGTTGTGTTGTCCATTGCACACCTTTCCTCACTTCCAGTGTCCAGGGATTTAAGAGCTTCGGGCCATTTGAGCTTAGATTTGCTGATGACAGATAAGCCTTCAACCTCTCAGATCACTCACACTGGAGGACACAGATGAGAGATGGGAATCTCCATATTTTCCAATGACCTGACTGCTTTTGCCTCACAGCACTGAGCACATTTGTTGCCTTCATTGTCATTTATTGAATGGCTTGCTTGAAGCTACAGGTGTTAATTAAACTTATTCAAAAATCTATTTTTGCCGCTAACACTCACATGATGTACTAATATCTCACTATCTATACCCTCTCTAGGTCTCCAGTCCTGTTAGTTACTGCTTTAAGCTGGAATCATTGGTCTTCCTTCCAGATGGGATGGGCGGAAGGACTGGTTTAACGTTGGCACCTGGGCGGCCCGGGGAGGTGGGGAGTGTTGGGGAGACCCTCTCAGAGACCGATCGAGGAGCATCAGGGGTCAGACCAGAGTCCATGTGATCTGCAAATCGCCAAAGAGAAATGCATTATTCAAAAAAACTAGAACTGAACATGATCTACTGAGTAGGCCGAGGTATTCAAAGAAATTTCAAGATCTACATATTGACTGCTTCTAAAAGGTAAATTTATTATGTACAAATTAGATGCAAAAAAGTGTTTTGTATGAGCACTGAGAAGAAAATGCTTATTACCTCTAAGAGAGTCCTGGTCCTGCCCCAGCATAGATATATCCAAAGGCTCTATGTTGGGCCCTGACCCAGTGTCTGACACCTGGGCCGCTGAGAGCGCCCCTGCTGAGCTCCTCATGGACAGGCCAGAACTGGCACGAGATTCCTCAGAACTGAGACCGAGTGAGGGAAAAGAAGAAAAAGAGAGAGATTGGGAAAGTTAAAATGAACCAGTTTGCTGTCAGTAATAGGCTTATATATATGCTTACATAATTTGTGTCTGTGTAATGCTTCATTTACCTGCTACAATAATGTAATGCCTCAAATTATATTAGATGTTTCACAGTAAATACTGATGTAATTTCCAATTTTTAAATTGGAAAAATCATCAGCATATCATTTACATGATAGTTCAAAAGTTTTGGGTTGGATTTGTACAAATATTATGTTCACCAAGGCTGCATTTATTTGATCAAAAATACAGTAAAACCACACTATTGTGAAATATTACATTTTAAAATAACCGTTTTCTATTTAAATAAATTTAAATGTAATATTTTAGTCTTCAGTGTCACAGCCTTTAAAAAATACTCTAATATGGTTATTTTATTACGCTATTTTCATATCAAAAAGCAAACATATTTTGCACATTATAAATATCTATACTGTCACTTTTTATTAATTGAATGCATCCTTGCTGAATAAACAATATTTTTCCTTTTAAAAAATTTTTACTGACCCAAATTTTTTAAGAGTAGTCTAATTAATTTGACTGCAAATTTGAATGAACATGCCAACAAAGTTCTTATTATAACCCAATCCTCAATTCAGTTGAAAAGAATATCCAAATAGCACAAACAATATGGAAATGACTCATTCTCTATAGGACTCTGTCAAAAACAACAAATGTCTCAAGACACCCATTAAAACCGGTTTTAATCAGTTTTGATTGGCATAGTGTATATTTTTTTAGAGAGTTGGCAATGGTACCTTCACGGATATCCCATGATTCCACGGCCTGCATTTTCAATTGATTTCATAAAGAGCACAGTGAAATTCATAACTAGATTGCAAAGTAACAAACTCCAAATGCATATTGCTTTTCCCCGGCGGATGAGAAACAAAAAGTCACTGTTTAACACAATTTGGACTAGCACATTAGTTTTGTCATTTTTTTTCCTAGCTAATAAGCAAACGGTGGTGCTCCGCGCAAGCTGGGCAGCTCTGTAAGTCTCCCAGGATTCCTCTTAATGAGCTAAATTACAGTGTATTTAAATATCTTGGGGACATGCATATTTCACAGGAGTAGTCTTGTATTTCCTCGCCTGTTTAGAGTCCCCGAGCTCATACACAGGAGAGGCAAAAGCACCGATAGTCATAAATCTGCATTTACGTGCTCCAACGCATACATCTTCCAGATGGCCTGGGGCATGTCAGCTACCTGAACGCTTTAACTTTGAGCTGGGGATGAAAACTTTGATATTTGAGCCTGAATGTGTAAAATGGAGATGGAGGTTATAAACATAAAGGGAGCGGCTACAAGATAAAACACGTCCTGGGAAATGATGTAAACAAGGAGAGGGCTTTGGGGAAAGGTTAATTGTTTCGCTGCTCTTGGGCCAGAGGTCAGAGGTGAAAATGTCAAGGTGTGTGTGGCATACCTGCTGTCCTCATCGGGGTCAGGAGCATTGAGGCCAGCGGGACGCATTGGGGAGGGAGAGTGGCCGGGTGGGGGCCGGGACTGAGAGGCTAATGATGATGGAGCTGTGGGTGCATTTCTGTGACACACACATAAACAGTATCAGTAAAGCACTATAAACACACTCACTAGCCTGTGGTGGTGCTTTTTGCTGAGGATTCGGGCATTTTAAACAAAAACACAACTGTTTTTACAAATCTAGACCATTTAACTGTAGCTATGTAAAATTAAATACAGTATTGAATTATCTGAGAGAAAAAAAGAATTTGTACTGAAATATCAGCAAAAAACATTTCAACTTATTAAAAATCAACAATTTCAAGCAAGCTACTTCATGTCTATTATGCAATGAAAATCTGAATTAATCAAAATTACGGCAAAACAGTAATATTGTGAAATATTATTACATTTGAACATAGCTGTCATCTATTCTATGATGCCAAAACTGATTTTTTTTTTGCATTATTCCTGCAGTCTTCAGTGACACATTATCTTCAGAAATCATTCTAATATGCTGATTTGTTGAACTTTATGCATCTGTACTTACTTGTCTCCAAACTTTTGAAAAATACAGTACACATTATGTATGCTTATAATTTATGCTTAGTATATTATAGAAGTAGAGTGGTGCATCCTTAGCTTTGCAATGAGTTAATGCTACATTCTCTTGGAATTATTGCTGGTGTGGAGTTGCTGTTTATAAAAAAAACATTTCAAATCAGGCATTTCTGAGGTTGTGCTTGAGTTAGCATGTTGGTTTAAAAGGTAGCTGCCTAGATTCAGACACCATTTGGGTGATCAAAGTTGCTAAACAGTCAAAGTTATGTTACCTCTGAAACAGCTCGGCATAAGCACCAGGACTCTTTCCGCTCAGAGCTTCTCGAATTAGCTGCTGGCGTCTGTGATTGGAAGCCATTTCCTGTGGTGTTCACAGAAATATTGTGCTTGCATGAGTGTGAATGTTCATTTCATCTCTATCTGCTATTCCTGGCCACGATAGCTTCTGTGGATTATTTCAAGCCAATAATCATGTAAAAATAACAGAATCTTTAACTTTGACATACTGTAGGAGTCTGCTGCGGGGTCATCTGGGCCTGGATTTTGTTCTGGTAATTTCTGCTGTAGGAGTCCATAAGGTCAGTGGCCTCTGTCGCGTTGGCTGCCAGTAACTCGCCAGTTGTTTCTACAACAGAGTTGTCGTTAGGGCACTCGGCCATCACAAACAGATGTCTGCTGTGGCTGCAGCAGCGAAATGCCATAGCCTCACACTGAGTACAACTATTTACAACTATATTCTTTATAATCCTGTCAAAGTGCCCCGCAGACATAACTGACTTCATGTAAAGGCCCCATGAAATCAAATTGGGAGTTTTATGGCCTTTAGTCCTAGTGTGTTATTTTGAAGAAGCCAATAAAATGAAATGAATACATAGATACATAAAGATACAATAAACTATTAGAATACATTTCCAGCTCTAAAATATCAACACTGGAAAGAACATGGTGCATGTCATGTTATATCATTGGGTCTTGAGACTGTGAAAGCTCACTTGAGGAGGTGTTGTCAGGTGTCACTGAGCTGCTGTCACCTCCTCCGTGCTCCTCTAGACCCAGGTACTCCTTAACCAGCTGTTTTAAAGTCTGGTAGGCCTCAACACGGTCATCTGATGAGGTCAAAAGAAGGGGGCATTTGAAAGAGCAATTTATTTTTCATAAAAAACTGAAAAAGTTCTGATCAGGCAGGTAAAGATCTGTTTCATTGCATGGCTAGAATACGCAACACGATTTTCCCCCCGATTTACAAGTCGAGACTAGCTGCAGATTTGAGATTTAATAGAAAATCATGTATGTGATGTTCACAGACTCTGATTATTTAACTTTAGACTATGATTCCATCCAGTCAGAGAGTGTTAGACAATTTTAGAATTTAGAGTCAGTTTTAGAATACATATTTTTTTCATCTGTCACACATCTTCTAGCAAACAAAGCCCACATTTCTGCTTCAGTTTGTTGTGATCGTAACAACTTTAAAGCCTGGTAGCTCAGGAAGTCTAATAACCAGTTTTTCCTATCTGACTGTTAGGACTCAAATTAGGATACAATGTTAGGATACAAATTCAGTAAGTGTATGATGCCTAGCGTTTTAAAATCGGTTCAGATCACACAAGTCGTGTGTTCAATTCAGCCTTTAGTTTTTTTTTATAATTAACAAAAGAAAATAACAATGTATTCCTCTAGACATCTAGATAGTGTAACTGGCCTTAATGGGTTAATAAAAGTTTGTTACCACAAGGTATGATGTTGTCAAAGAAGCCAGGTGATTCTCTGTTGGTCCTGGAATACAAATCTATACGAGACACAGCTGTTTCCATCTGAGCATTGCTGTAGAATCCTCTTGCTTTGAGAAAGCAGATGTAATTGTCAACAACATCGGGGATGAGCAAGACATAACGGGGCTCAAAATATGAGTTCTTCAAACTATACACTCCCTGTTTTGGAACAAACACACAAAAACATCCAGTGTAATTAATTGCTGAGGTATTTGACCCAGTTTTGAACTTGGTCAACATGGTGCAACTGGTCCTCTTGATGCCATACCTCTAGTTCCATATGCACACAGCAGGCCAAACCTTCGCGAGCCACACGCTCAATAGTTTCCCGTGACAGGCCATACCAATGTCCTCCGTACTGCATCGTCTGGACGAATTGACCCTGACAGTGAAAGAATAAAACAAAAAAGACACTGTACTGATGCCATAGAGCTCAAATTCATCTTCTGGATGTGCGTCATCATGGATGTTCGGCACAGATTCACTGAAGAATGTCCTGAACTCTCGACCTGTGGGTTGCAAGGGAACATCGTTCTTCTCGCACAGACAAAACTTTGACCCCTGTGTTCAACTGCACCTGGGTCCATTTAGCTGCAGCAACGCCGAGGTCGTTCGCTTTCAAGCTTTTATTCGCAAGCACATGTTCTTACATCTCTGGTCAAGATGGTTTTAAAACATAAGTACAAATCCCAACCATGCTCTAATCCTCTACTCTATTTGCTTTAACAGGCCCAGAGAAAAGCACCAAGTAGCGTTCATGTCTGCAGAATGCCGACACACATCTGTGTCGGTGTGATATAGGTAGGGGAGGTTAGTCTGTAAAACTCGGCTCTGTCTCTTTGGAGGCATAAGGTTATAATCACACATCAAAAGGCTTCCTTCCAGCCTCTATCAATCAATAACATTGGACTTATATAGCAACACTTAAGAGCTAAATGAGATAGTGGCGGCACAGACTAGGTGTGCACTCTCAGAACCGCCTGGGGAAAAAGAGAATCTAGGGTGAATTCTTTCCCCTTTTCACATTTTTGGCATGTCATTGCTTTATAGACCAATATGGCCTGGGGAAGTCTGTTTCTGCAGATGAATGGGCATAAAACTGTAACAAAAAATCTAAATGTGTAAAATATGTGTATGAGTAAAATACTGCCAAAGCAGATCAAAATATGATAAAAGTCTGGACAGATAATTACCATTTGAATCATGTTCTGAAATTCTTCCTCAGTGACAAAGTGATAGTCGGATCCATCCTCTTCCCCATAATAGGGCCCTCTGGTGGTGTGGCACGCACTAAAACAAACAAATTGGTCAAAGAAACAAGGACTGCACTGTTGAAATATATATTCAGATATGCCTTAGTGTGATTATCATATTGAAAAAGCTCTAAAAATGACAGCGCATTTACAGTTTTTATTTGCAGTTAAATGCCAAAATAAATTATTTTTGCTAATGAAAAAAATAGGACATATAGTACTATAAAATGATTATTAATAAACCGTTTTTACAATATTTTGTCATTTTACACTAAAATATCTGTGAAATATATTTATTATTTTATCCAGTACATTTTATTATTTATTTAATAATAATTATTATTTTATAGTCATACTGAACAGGTCAAAAAACAGGTGAAAAGCCCCAGAAGAATGGTTCACACAAGATGTCTTCAGAAAAAGGAAGCTTTTTTACATTATTTTTTTGTTCTATGCAGATGCACACCCCAACAGGAAATAGTTTTTTTTTCATATTGCAATACATGTTCCAGAAAAACTAAATATTGCAATGTATTTTTTTTCCCCAATAAAGTGCAGATCTTAAACAAAATAACATCACATAATAATATTTTAGTGACTTTTATAATGCACTCCCAAACTTCTACTTACCCATAAGCAAAATAGTTGCTAAATTCCTGGCACAGCTTATGGGATAGTTCCCTCTTGCCACAGGCCTGGGGGCCAGTGAGGACCAGCATGGGATACGGTGCATCCAGACTGGGGAGAGTACTTGTGGAATAATATGCGAAAATGCATATTAGTTGTTGTGACCCGTGTTATTGAACTTCATGTGAGTTAAACCACCAACTGGGTGACTTCAAACATCCTCGCTACAAAGCTCCAGATTCATTTTAGTTCAGACCTGAACACTGAGTGGTTTGAAGGGCTTTCTGCTTAAGTGGCCTTTGTGGACTAGACAGGCTCAAAAAATGAAGAGGAAAGTGGATCGAAAAGTCGTACCTGTCAAAAATAACCTGAGGTTGCATGAGCTGATATACCAAGTGGGTCATGTGATCTCTGGCTGCGACCACCTCCAGAGGAGGGTCGTACTTGTTCACAGCAGACACCTGAAAACAAAAGACAGGAATGAGACTCACTACTCAACCCTGACATAATCATTCAAATACATGCTTTATTTTCTGACAAACTTTCCGAGTTTTCAAGTTACTTTCAAGTTCTTACAATTCAGTTCAACCCTTGAACACTGAGCTCTTGACTTCAACCAGCCAGCAAATGCTCTTCAAAATGTTTTCTTTTTTGTATAGAAATAGGCTTCCTCCATTTCAAAGCCTTAAACAGTACTTCACTGTTTTTTTAGAAACTAAAGATGTAAAGCAATCGTTCCTTCTACTCCAGATCACACAATCACCTTCTCCTCTGCAGTTACACTGTGTTGATCCAGAATTATGATGTGCTGAAGAAGGAAGATCACAGCTAGTCTATAGTCATCCTGGTCCTGCAAGAAGTTATTTGGCATTAAGTATGAGGTAATGACATTAGGTACAGTATTGTGGTTCAGAGATGTTTATGGCACTTTCACCTGTAATGGATTTCTGAGGAGATTCATTTCTCTCAACAGTATCAGGTCATGCAAATGTGCGGCCTCCTTTACCTCATTGATCTGATACACGAAGAACAACAAAGAGAATTATGAGTTAAGTGAAATATGATACCACATACAGTATACACTCTCAGAACTAGAAAATATATATATATAGTGCTAATTTCTGGCAGATCTTACATTTTCCTTTCAAACCATTTTTTAGTTGGTTAAATTGGTCCCTTTTGGTGTGTTTATGCTCTGAGGTATAAATTTAGAGCCATTTGCATAATATAATAGGACAGGAATTTGCCAGCTCCTTTACCAGATTGCTCTCAAGGTTGATGTTTCCCAGGAGATGGAGGTTCTGGAGACCAGAGAGGCTTTGAATCCGGTTACAGGACAAATCCAGAACCTGCAGGTTGCTCAGAGTCTGGAGATTCTCAATCTTCTGTATCACATTTCCACTCTTAAAAAAAACACATATATACAACTATCATTTTAAAGAATGAGGTAAAAAACAGTAAGTCAAAAGCTCTGCACATGATCTGCAGGGTCATGTGCCATTTCTGTCTGGCTGTGGCTGCGTGATTGACAGGTGAGCTCAGGTAATTCAAGGCTGATGGGTAGGGACTGACAGGCGAACATCTGGTAAGATGTAGCGAGTGCATATCAATGAACAAGAGGCTTCCCGTACAGCCTATGTCTGTCTAACCTCGCTTTCCTAGCCCTTGAATTAGGTTTGAAATCAGGGTGCAATCGTTTTGGTTGAGTTCAGGGTTATCATAGTTAACTGGAACTAAAAACCATTAAAAATGTTTGAAATAAACTGAAATAGAATATAACAAACCATAACAGAAAGCAAATTAAAACTGCATTCATATAGACAAAAAAAAACAATAATAAAAACAATGACAAAAGCAGACAACAAAATGACGAAAACTAAAATAAAATAAAAAGGAAAATTCAAAAATAAAAAACAAGTCTAAACATTCTAAAATATGTTGGTGATGCTAAAATAACACAGATCAGGTCCTTGAATCTAACTGGATTCAATACAAAATAGCAAACACACAAAAACAAGGTAAAAAAAAATGTTTTAAATTAAATGCCCATTCCACAACACATCAGAGTGTCAAGCTTAACCAATATTTTTGGCAACTCTCTCAATGAAAAGGGTCAAATTGACAACCTAATTTGAGGGCCAGAAAGATTCCAGCTTCTAAAGCCTTGGCCTTATAATAACCCCATGCCTGGTGCAGAACAGCAGGGAACAACAACCACGAGGGGCTCTGGAAGCCCCAGAACCAAAGTGTGATGGGTGTGAGTGGAACAGGCTGACAGGTGCACACTGTTCAGGGTCTCAGAATAACTGGGGGGTGGACAGGTTCAGCGTGTGGGAGTTTTTTTTTTTTTTTTTTGAAAAGGGTCCAGGCTCTCTCAAGCCAGCAGCTTGGCCTTGTGAGACGTGGACACCAAAGGACGCTGCGCTGCTGACGATGAAGAATCTCTTTGATAAAGGACAGCATAAACATCCTTCAGCTGAGTGGCAAAGGTCTGGTGGCACGCTGGCCGGCCATATGGCGGGCTTCAACACCAGGCTTTGTTATATTTTCTGAAAAGGCTGGAGCTTAATCGTGCATACTGTCTAAAAAAATACACAGTTAGACTATGGTTTGGGAAAAAAGAATAACTGTCAGCGGTATCAAAATGGTGCCAAAACAAGAGGCTGTAGTGTTCCCACACGATCAAGGAAAAAAAAGCATGGTAACCTTTCTAAAAGTGTTGACACAACAACATAATCTGAAAGAGGATGACAGGTGACAGGGAGATACTACGGGTGAGCAGAACAATATGTCAACAGGTTTTGCAGGCTGACGTTAATTAATCCAACAGAGAATCATAAACACTTAGAGGAAAGACCTCTCATTTCTGCATTCCAGTCTCAAATTAAAATCAAGCGTGATTACATTTATTTATCGCCCCATCATGGAGAGACATATTTTCCCAAACAGAAATTAACATTTTATAGTTACATATTCTATACCTGTCCTGCCATCCCACTGTTAATTTCTCACCTCAAAACACACATTAATAAATCTGCAAACCTGCTCTTAACAAGTAAATATTTCATGAAATACATTCATATTTTATACTTCTCTGCACTTATTAATCATTGGGAATAAATTACCTGTGTTAAAAGTGTGTTGCTGTTATAAATGGTGAGTGTGTGTTCGTGTTTAATACCAGGCAGAGCTTTCTGAGAGGCAGATGGTCCAGACCCCTAATGCGGGAGATGTTGTTATGGGCCAGGCTGAGGTGTGAGAGCCTTTTGCACTTTTCCAGCCCCCTGATGGCACTAAATGAATTATCTGAACAGCAAGGGACAGTCAAAGAATGTTTCATACACTTGTTTTTAACAAAATTAATAGTAATAAAAGTCTACACAAATCAGTCAAGTTACTTTTATTAGACACCCTTAGCTATTCAAATTCTGGGAATTTTCTTTTTGGTTGATGTCACCGATCAATATATTTTTTTTTTTACCAACATGCTCCATTTTAGCATGTGACACTCACTTTTCCTGCTTCAATCGATTCACAAAATCAATAGAGCATTCCATTCCAGAATATTTTTTGTACTCAAAGACAATAAAAACAATGACTTTATTTAACAATTCGTCTCCTCTGTGTCTCTCCGCATCACTGTAGTGCCATTTTGGAGAGTATTCGCTAAATGGTTTTCATCCAAAATATCTTAAATTTACTGTAGTTCTGAAAGCCCCGCTCACACTAGCAGTGACAAAGCGACGCGATCCCATTCATTTCAATGGAGAGCTGGCGATATCCGGCGACAAGAGCGACAGTGGCCGTCAGCGACCGTTGGCGACCGGATGTGGGCATGTCCAGCGACACGACAAAGTTCAGAATCTCTCAACTTTATGCTTTACTCAACTAAATGAAGAGCGACTTTCGGGAGAGACAGCCAATAGGAAATAAGACGATAGTGTTCATGTGATCATACTTCATTTTTTTAACTCCAGCAGTGATGGAGGAGACATTAATCCAAACTGTTAGCAATTTTCCTGTTCTATACGATATGTCCCTGCCCACATACAGGGACATAAATGTGAAAAAGGCATGGAAAGGGGTGGCCGATATCGTGGGGATTCCAAGTAGGTATTTAATGAACTAATAGGGTGTAAAATTACATATTACCTCTTAAAAAATCAAAAGTTTGTTTTTAGCGGCAAGAAAACAATGACGTAACTAAGCGACCAGAATGAGAACGCCCACTAGCGACCTCGTCGCCAGCCTCTCGACAGAAGTCGCTGCTAGTGTGAACGGGGCAGAAGATGGTTTTGGCGGTTTGGGTGATGTTAATGACAAAATTTTCATTTTAGGTTGGAGTAACCCTTCAACAGTTAGTGAGATTGTTGCTAAGTTTAGGGTAGCATATTACATTTTTTCAAGGCATTAATTTCGGTTTTCTGACTTTTGTACAAGAACGCAGTCAACTCAAATATGATATCATTCCCAGCTCTGACATAAAATAAAATAAAGTAAAATGAGTTGCGAAATGATGTGTAATGTTTTGCAGTCTCCAAAAGGATACGGTCAAGAATCAGTTTGGTCAAAGAGGAATATGCAGAAAGATCCTTCATTACAGACATCTGGTTATGTGAGAAATTTACCTCCTTTGGTTAAAAAAAAAATTAAAAAGAGAGAAAAATGGACAGTACAGTATGTGAAAGACAAACATCACTGAAAAAAAAGAAAAAAAGATGGGAAAAAATAGTTTACCTTTTAACTTACAATAACCCTGATTAGATGAGTAAAATCAATTATAAGGTAAACACTACATTTAATTTACAGTAAAACATCTCTAATGATGCTAATTCTTCATTCACTTTTGCATAAGAAAGTTGAACCTCACATGTCATCACATTATCCCCTCTGTAGTGAACTGAATCACCTTGAGATTTTTTGGCGGCTGGAATCCAAAGAACTCAGTGAGTTGGTTGTGGGAAGCATCCAGGATGATGAGGTGTGGCATGTGACTCACGCAGGATAGATCTACCAGTCACAAAACATTAGGCAGAAAGAGCAGGAGAAAGATGGATGACAAGCATTCGCACAGCTGAGATTATTTATCCCGCTACCAAGCAACCATGAAGGGCACGTATGGAAAAAAAAAAATCTGGCAAACATTTTCAACAAGAGGATATTAGAGCAAATATCTACATTAGTGGAAGACAAATATGAGAGGGTCTGAAACATGACAGCAAATTTCATTTCACCATATAGTTTTCTTGTAACACAAACATTAAACTGGTGTAAACCTACCTTTGATTTTATTGTAGGGAAGCTCCAGCTTTTGCAGATAGACGTAATTGCATAAAATGGAGACATTTCTCAAGTCTCGCCCCTGTGGCCAAACACAATCAGAAATTCAGTTAAGGTGCCAATAAAATGTCATCCGGTAAAACCCTGAAACTAGAGGAGAGTATGACGCATTAGAAAAAGGATGTAAACTAATTTGGAGGCCACTTCTGTCTCTCTCTCTCTCTCTCTCTCTCTCCAGAGAAGTCATGCAACTAAACTATATCAGTGGTTCCGGAAAAATTAATATTCTACCCTCAAGCTCTTTTGTGTAAGCCTGGGAAATTGTATATGGACAATATCAATTGTTGCATATAGGGATGTAAGAGTCTCAGTGTGTGTGTAGATCACACTGTGGGGAGCAAATGTTCCCACAAGGCCATTAAAACCATTGTGGAGACCAGTCGATAGAAATCAGATTAATAATATACTAAATAAAGTCTTTACACACTTAACAGTCAAAACAGCTAGTGACTGTATATGCTTTATTCCTATCAAAAATTTCTCTGTTGTTTAATACAATTTTTTTTTATATATATATATATATATATTAACCATACAGCATTAGAGGGGAAAAGAGGAATGATAAAAAGTAATAATAATAACTGCAATCTGTAAATTTATCATTTGAATTAAGCTACTATTCAAAATGTTTACAAGTGTACAATAGCATTACATAACTTGCTCACCAATGGATCCTCTGCACTGAATGGGTGCCATTAGAATTAAAGTCCAAACAGCTGATAAAAATCAGCAACCATTCACCACAGAGTATCTGCTGGATAGCAAGTGATGTTAGCAAACTCTTCTACATCTTGGATGTAAAGCTAATTTTTTGAATGTTTTTGAATTTGTACAGTTCCAAATGTGGTCATTTGACTGCTTACAAAAACCAAAATATACACATTAAATCAAGACAGACATATATTTTACAGCTTATAAGAGTGAAAAATACTATTTAAACGCGAATAAATATTTAAAATGCATAAAGCTTAGTATGCATAAAGCTTAGTTTTGTTATCTAAAAACAATACAAGTCGATGGAAAACCCACAATAACACAAACACAAATGTGTGTGAAGACCACTCACTGGCACAGAGAGACATAGGTAGGTGTGCTGGAGTCCGGTAGCTGCCTGTCCCAGGATGGACAGGCATTTGAACACCTCGTCCTCCATTAATTCACCACCATTCTTCATTTCATAGGAATAAAGCACGGAAACCACTTTAAATGTTGGCTACATTGAGTGAAGTGTCAAAGAAAACTACATCACGTACGAGTAAAGAGTCATGTTTGAGGACTGTTACCTCCATTGTTGTTGTGTGTTATTGACTGTCATCTCTCTTCCGCTGCTGTCTCCATGGTCTCCAGTCTCCAGAGAGCAGCGCTTATTACTGGGGAAAGGAAGGAGTCTGACATGTCCAGCTTAACACAAACGCCGAAGATTGATTATTTGACGGTGTTATTTACAAATAACGACGTTTTGTCCAGCCCTAACTACTAACTAGATGCTAGTAAAAGACTGTGAGACGCTAAAATAACGTGGAGTGGCACGCGCATCGGTTGCCTGGTAACCAAAAGTAAACTAATAAAGTGGCGCGTTGTGCACACGCGCATGACTGGAAAATAATATTTTTTGTTGTTAATAATGTTAAAGTAAAATAAACGTATGTTCCGCTATACTTTGGCAATGCATTTTAACAACTCCAATCCCAAAAAAGCTCACTTAAATGAACTGAAGCAGTTAAGCTAAGTCAAAAAGTACTTAGCACATACATCAAATGAAACACAGTGCATTAAGTTCCAAAGGTAAATATATATGTATACAGACACTCTCTTCAGGTAAGTCAGTACAAAAAAAAATAAGAATCAAAGCTTGTTTCTGTCATATTCGTTTATTTTCATTTTGACATTACCATTGGCAGAATTCAGTAGCTTCAAAGGCTCCTTTGGACTTTTAATCAATCGATTGAAATTTACAAGCATGTACATGAACATATTAAATGTTATTGAAAGCTAGACACAACACATACTAAAAATACAGGAAAACAAAAAAATGAAGTAGTGTTGCTCTGACATATTCTGTGCAAACAAAAGACTGTGTTGTAGTAATGTCTAAATTAACTATAGTTGCATGGTATAATGCTAACAGGAGTGCTTGAGCCAGTCACTTAATTTAAATAACATTGAGGAGGACCCTGGTAATAGCTGAAACACACAAACCCACACACTTCTGTCCTCGTCTGTATCCGTTTAGTACGCCCCTGTTACTAGATACATTATAAGTAAGGCAGACATGACATTTTTAATGTCTAACCACTGCTCCAACACATCTTCAACATTCATACACAACTCTAATGTGCTAAGAATATGAAAGATCATTGCTGTGTTGCTCTCTGTGGCAACCTGGTGGCAATTATTGATTTGAGCGGTTGAGCCATTGCTTGATGGATTGCTCGGGCGGCTTCCTGCTTAACGCCTGTGTTCTCTATCGATGGCTTTCTCTCTTGCTCTATTCTTCATAATTAATGAACTAAAAATAGCCTAGAACAGAGCATGAGTGATCTGTGGGGTTTTGTGTCTGTTTGAACAAGAGGTTCAGATTCAAATTAAAGCAGACACAGTCGAAGGGCAAGGCTTAGAAACTCATTTCCTTGCCACAACCTGGAATAATAATAGTGATGTCATAACGGCATCATAATCAATGACTATCGTAACTAACAAAAACATGTGCACAAAATTATACCTGCAACAAGTAGGGAGAAATTTAAGCTCAATGGGGTTAGCGATTCCCATTTCATCTCTAGCAAAAAGAACAAATCAACAAGCGGCAGGCGAGTTGGTTTTTTTTCCCCTGATAAAAAAGCCTGGCGTTTTAATCTGGCATCTGTTATTCCAGACACAGGCTCCGGGCCGGGCAGGGAGAGACGGCATGCTGGAAGATTTTATAATTGAGAGCAGAGGTTTGATAAAGTAAGAAAATGAGACGAAAATGTCCCCAAGCCACAATAAAAGAACCCATCCTCTCGCTCTGAAAGGTATGGGCCTGGTTTAACCAGAAAAGATACACAGGATTCATTTATTAGAACATGTCTGTGTGTGCATTTGTGTGTGCAAAGCCCCGGTCAGAAATGTATCTTACAAATATTGGAAGGCAAGGAAATGAAATGAAACCACTTTAATGTCTGCTTGAAAGTGTGAATCAAAGCTTGTGACAGTATCGATCGGCAGTAACATGGACCCTTTCAGAGCATTAGTAGATACAGTTTAAATGTGCGTGTCTAGACTGTAGTGATCTTCTTGTCCTTGGTAGCCTGTTTAATGGCAGCCTGTTCGCATATGATCTCTTTGAGGCGCTGCAGCCGCGTGTTCTGCACGGTCAGGTCTCCCACGCCTGTCTGGCTGCGGTGGAGGAGACTCAAAGCATTGATGTACTCCAGCTCTGTGTAACGCACCCCTTGATCAACCACCAGGTTTAGCAGCTCGTCGGCTGTGTTATACAGCATCTCATAGTACTGCCTGCAGATAAAAACACAGAGAGAGAAAGAATAAAAGACTTATTTCACAGGGTGTCATTCAAAGTTTTGTTCAAAGTGTTGCTGAACTTTATAGACAAAACACATTAGTTTGTCATTTTTACCAACATATATTTTTTGAAAATACAAGAGAATTTATTATAAAATATATTGTTGCTTAAAATAATGAAATATATAAAATTATATTTATATTTTAATCAACTTATACAATTATAAGATGATATATATATATATATATAGAGAGAGAAAATATTTAAGCAAAATATTTTATTATAGTAAATGTCAAAAATATACTTATAAATATACTTATAAAAAAATAAAGTGTAATGTTATTTTCAAAAATGTATTTGAAAAAATAACTACGAACATATTTTACAGCTAATTATTTACAGCTATATATAGTATTTATATAATTTTAAACAAAATACATAAAATACATATAATTAATTGTTTCCTTAAAAACACTACAATGTAATTTTGTGTATTTATATATATATATATATATATATATAAATTAACAATCATATTTTACAGCTACAACTCTATAAAAACAATACAAATTTAAAAGCAATTTTATCTAAAATAATTACATGAGGTCTAATTTTTTTTAATTTAATTTAAATTACAAAAATATAATTTTGAAAGTAAAGTAAAAACCTGTTAATAATGTCATATTGGTGTTTGAAGAATAAAATAACATATAATTAATTAAAGTATTTTTCGTGCTGCAGAAAATCATTAGTAAAAGTGTTTTTGTCAAAATATTTTAAGTACACACATATTTAATTACAAACATAAATAATTCATAAATTAAAAAAGAATGCAACAAAAAGTTCTGTCAACAGAGCTGAAACTGTCTCACGTTGGCATTATTGTTCCCTATTGTGATGCTAGGCATTCACAAAGCTTGTTAAGAACATCAAACCATTTGACCCCTTTGGCCTAAACATGCTGTTGACCAACGGAAAGGAACGACATGCATTAAACATTAGACATATAGTTCAAGGAGACCACTTACACATGAGTATGCATACACACACCCACACTAAAGGCTCACAACTTCTATTTCTGCAGCAGAGGCACATTTGTAACAGGGGTGATAAGAGCTGAATGTGTTTTGACCCCATCAGAGCAGACGACTCCTCCCAATCTCTCTCTCATGCTGCATTACTCAGGCACACAGAAAAGGCCTTAGCCAGCAGCACTCTCTCTAACTCCCCTATCAAGCAGGCACACTCCTCCAGGTGCTCAGAGACTTCTGGCTGCACTCGAAATGAGCCCAAGAGCCCATTTTACACAACCTCTAGCTTTAAAGGTGCTCCGTACAGAGCAAACACTGGCAGAAATTGACAATTTTAGTCTTTTCATGGAGCACGTGTAAATTTTAAAGCCATGACAGGCATCATAAGGACTTCGGGTTATGAACTTCTGGAGATTTTAAACTTCTGGAGAACCATGGAGATGTTCCATGGCTGGGATTTCTACTATACTGCAAAAAATAATCTACTAAAACTTGGTGTGTAATTTGTCACTTAGGATTTCTTTTTGTAGAAAACACAAATAATCAGACTGAATAAGGACTGTAAATCATTTTTCAAAATTACTGGAGTATCAGATATTGGATAATTGTAGTAAAATTGACAAGAAAATCTGTCTGCTTTAAAATGTCATGTTCAACTTAGTGTTATTTGACTTTTTATTTTACACTTTATGTATTTCTGAAATTTCCTAGCAATTTCTAAATGTTAAAACTGCTACAAGACCAAAATATTCAGTGTTGTAGATGATACAAAGGATAAAAAACTATTTCATATTAAAGGAGGTTCCAGAGTCATACAGTATATATATATATATACAGTACATAAACAATGCATACAATATATATTATGTAAAGAAAAACTTTTTTGGATGTGATTAATCATGATTTATCGTTTGACAGCACTAATATACAATATTAAAAATATTTTTTTATAAATCAAAGATTATTAGTAATTAGTAACCATTCAGAAAACCTAGCAAGATGCTAAAATCACTCAGCCACACAGCTCACATTTACTACTAGTAGAATTAGTTAGGCCAATTCTACATTGGATTCTACATAAAGTTAAACAACTTTAGCCAAACTTTACTCCATTTCTTAAAGATTAGCAGGGAAATGTAATGGAAACCAAACATATGATCAGGCCACTGACTGGAAATGGAGCACTAAATGAAAGACAGACACACACACGCTCAAACATCTCAGAGATCTGCTGTCTTCAACTAAAACTTCTTGGTGAAAAAGGTTTTCTAAGTACTTGGAAATAATGGCGTTGCCCTTACGCCCCTAAAATGCTGAGCTCTAATGCTGCAGATTAACACTAACATGAAAAATCAGTCAGTAGAAAAATACAGATTCAACCCACAAGACGCTGAAAAGCTTGCCAAAAAGTGTGAATGTGAGCACAAGTGCACCTGCAGGACAGAGAGAGGGCAGTTCCATTAACCCCCATTCATCTCTGACACTGAAAAAACACAGCCATTTATAACAGTCCTGACAGTACAGTGTCCCAGTAACCCTTCCTGTGCCAGGGCGTTAATCCACCAGACCTGGGCTGCCTGCTCATTAGAGCTCAAAACAGGACAGTCTCGTATGCAGCACTTCATTTGACACCCAAACCTGGCTGTTCAAATATATAGTATGCTAAAAATTACATTTGATCAGTATTACCACTCTTTCTTTCACAGAACACAAACAACACTTTCTGAAAAGTATTCAAACAACTTTTACATGATAATATAGTAAAAGTGAATATATAATATACAATTGTCAGAGTCTGTGTTTAATGTCACTAGTTTTATGTCTTAGTTTTCGGTTATGATGTCATGTGTATCCTTGTATAATCATCATCCTGTTCTTGTTTAGTTAATTGAGTTCACCCTTGCCACCAGTGTCCCTCACCTGTCCTTAGTTATCCCCTGTGTATTTAAGCCTGTTGTGTTTAGTCCTGTCTGACGATCGTCAAGGTTACAATGTTTCTTTTTTGGATGCGTGTAGTTCTTTCTTTGTTTACCACAGGTACAGTATATTAAAGTTGAATGTTAAACTGCTACGCTGAGTCTTTGATTGCTGCTTCCGTGACAACAATGTTGTTCTATTGATATTTGCTTACAATTACAGTATTTATATATATTTTAAATTAGCTTTTATTTTTACATTTCATGTTTTAATTTGAATTTTAGTTTCATTTTTACAATTTTGTTATGTGCTTTTGACAATTTTATTGGTTCTTGTTTTTTGTTGTTGTTGTTTTTTAAAATAATTTGAGTACTTTAATTTTATGTCAGTTGTCAAGGCAAGATTTCTAATAAAAAAAAAAACAAACAAAAAAAACAGTTCTATTATAGTCAACTAAAACTAAAACGTTACTTAAAATAAAATAAAATATACTAAATTAATATAAAAAATGAAACAAATGTAATTAAGATTTTGAGGCATTATTTATTATTTTAATTTAGTTTAAATTGATTTACTTAATTTACGACGGAGCTTTAGTGCCACCAAAAAAAAAAAAAAAAATCTAAAACTACGAGAATAAAGTCGTAATGTTACGAGATTAAAGTCAAAACTACGAGAATAAAGTCGTAATGTTACGAGATTAAAGTCGAAACTACGAGAATAAAGTCGTAATGTTACGAGAT